>VYXD01012306.1:332956-353397 GCA_013397195.1 Hylia prasina | reverse complement strand
GGTTCTTGTCTTTTCTTTTTTTTTTTTTTTTTTTTTTTTTTTGAGTCATTTGTTTTACAGCACACTAGAAATGCACAGATCCAGCTCAAAGACGAAATCATTATATGCTGTGCCATCCTTGCTGTGCCTCACCACCCTGTTTCTTTGAAATTGAGGGAAATTCATCTCAAGAGAGAAGTGCCTGTTTGCTCTCCAGTCATCAGGAGCATGGCTGACCTTTGTAGGATGGAGGCTCTCTGATTTTGCTGTCTGTGTGCCCATGAGACATTTATACTCGTTTTCTTTCTACCATGAGGTAACTGCATGTCTGCTTTTGTCAGGTGATCTAATTCCCTCACAGCAAAAGCCAATTCTTAGGGAATAAAATCTCTTTTCCAAATAATCACATATGACATCAACAAAATAAAGCTTATTTAAAGCACACACTAGCAAATTGCTGTTTACCCTTGGAATTGTTTTTACTGGCAGAAAGTAAATTTTATTTGAAGCAATCATTATTGTAGATAAGGGGTACAAGGCTGTATTTGTTAGGGGAAAAAATCACACTGTGGAGCTATAAACACTAAATTGAAGCCATGAACACAGAGGAAGTCTCCTGATTGATAAAACCAAAATTAAATAAGCAGTTTTAAAATATTTTTGGCATGTATCTTAGTCTAATCTTAAGACTTGGACATGTGTAATATATGGTATTCTGGTTTAAGCCTAAGTATTATCATCTGTGTAAATGAAACTGCAAAGCTCATCTTTCACAGATAGACCACACTCTGTGGAGCAAAGTGCAAATGTGTACCAGGTTCTGCAAATTCCTTCTCCTCTGCTTATCATTAGATACAAAAAGTCTCATCAGGTGTACAGCATTAATCATACACAAAATATCTGCAGAATAGCTATTTGCTCCAGCTGCACTGCCCAAGATAGGCAGTATTAGAGCCAGGAAACAAATCACAAAGTCAGGGCATCCTCTTTCAGCTGGATCTGCTCAGTAAAAAGCTCTGCTTGGAAATGGCTGCAGTCCTGCCTAATTAGGCAGACTGGACCAGCTATGACATCCAGTGAGCCTTTTCAGGGTATATGGATCTGGGGAGGAGTTGTGACAACACGTTTCTGACATTGGCTGCTGCCAGAGGGAGAATACCAGATGAGATGTACTGCTCCAGCCAGTGCTAAGTTCTTAATTTAGGCATTTTGTGGAAATTGTTGAAAAACATTCTAATTGGAAGGAACTTCTGTTTCTCCAGCATACAATTTTCCCCAATTTTTAGCACTTAGGCATTTGCATAAAAACAAGCTCTTTGTTTTTAAAATTCCACTGCACTTGTTGTTTATTTCCCACTGGAATTCATAATCCTGTGTTTGCACAAAGCACTATAATTGGTTGCTGTAGAAGTGTTTCTATCAAAAGGAAATGATTATTAATAATCAAGAACAAACAGTTGCATAATAGAGATTAGTAAAATAAGCACCATTCTAATAATAATGCTAATCTCCCTGAAACCAATCTCTTCAAATGCCATTTCAATGCTTTGAAATAAACACGTCCCAATGATAAAAATCATCTTTAAACATGAAGAACAGTGAGAATCACAGGAACAAGTACAGGTGGAAGTTGACTCCATCAACAAGAGTGGTGTGTTTTGCAGCTGGCAAGTACAAAATTCCACCATGAGCTGCAACTGGATTTGCATGGCCAGGTTTTGTTGTGGGGGGCTTCAGGGGTGACTTCTGTCAGAAGCGCTGAAAGCTTCCCCCATGTCCAGCAGAGCCAATGCCAGCCAGTTCCAGGATGGACCCACCACTGACCAAGGCTGAGCCCATCAGGAATTATAGTAATGACTATTTGATAACATATTTTAAAAGGAAAAAAAATATCATGCAGATGTAATTGGGAGCAGAAAACAGTGGAATGAGAACATGTGAGAAGAACAACTCTGCAGACACCAAGGTCAGTGGAGAAGGAGGAGGAGGAGGTGCTCCAGGTGCCAGAGTGGGGATTCCTCTGCAGGCCACAGTGCAGACCATGGTGANGAGAAGGAGGAGGAGGAGGTGCTCCAGGTGCCAGAGTGGGGATTCCTCTGCAGGCCACATGCAGACCATGGTGAAGCAGCTGCCCCTGCAGCCCGTAGAGAGCCATAGGGAATGCAGAGATCCATGTGCACTCCATGGAGGAGACACACCCTGGGGCAGGAGGATGTCTGAAAGAAGGCTGTGAACCCGTAGGAAACCCATGCTAGAACAGAGTCCTGGCAGGGACCTTAAACGTGTGAAGAGAGGAGCCCACACAGGAGGTTTCCTGGCAGGGCTTGTGACTGACCCTGTGGGGTCCCACGCTGGAGCAGGCTGTTCTTGAAGGACTACACTGTGTGGAATAGACCCACACTGAAGCAGCTCAGGGTGAGCTGCTGTCCGTGGGATGGCTTCACACTGGAGAAGTTCGTGAAGAGCTGTCTCCCGTGGGAGGGAACACACATTGGAGCAGCAGAAAGACTCCTCTCCCTGAGCAGTGGAAGAAACAACATGTGATGAACTGTCTGTAACCCCCATTTCCCATCTCCCTGCACTGATGCGGGGGAGGAGGTAGAGCCCAGGAAGGAGGGATGGGTGGGAGGAAGATGTTTTTAAGATTTGTTTTATTTTTATTATCCTGCTCTGATTTTGTTAGCAATAAATTTAATAAATATCCCCAAGCTGAGGTTGCTCTGGCCGTGACAGTATGTGGTGAGTGATCTCTCATGGTCCTTGTCTTCTTTTGTTATATTTTCTCTTCTCTATCCAGTCATGGAGAGAATAAGAGAGCAGCTTTGGTGAGTGCCTGGAATTCAGCCAAGGGTCAACACTGCCCCAGACTCAGCTGGCAATTAATTACTTAATATTGGCAATTCCTGTTGGCCCAAAATACATGTAATAGTGAACTAATACAAACTACAAGTTTCTCCATTTTTTAAATTCTCAAGAGAAGGAGAGGTTTGCTGGTAGTTTACATTATTTTTGATATTCTTACTGCAGACGTAGAAAGCTTTTTTTTTTCCTTGTTCCTGAGACCCAGAAGTCTGGCATGGGTATTCTGGTGCTCAGTGTTCTGGAAATCAGCGTGCAAAGGGCTTTTGAGCAGGTGGCCATCTTGAAGTCCATGAGATTCTGCTGGTGTGTTACTAACTCCCTGTAGACCTTCAGGGCTGAAGCACCTTTCTCCTTAGCACAGAACTCCCTAATTTTCCCTTATAAGACACATTTCTTCTTTTCCAGTTCACTGATTTCATCTTTTAACCCAGACCCATTCTATTTCAATGGCAGTAGGAACAACCCTTGTTTTGGAGCAATGCACGAAGATCTGGATGCTTATTTAGGGCTCCTGGTTGCCGGATTTGCCTGAACTAGACCTCCAGAGGAGTCATCTGCTGCCAGCCAAATCACTCAGAATGAGGTTTAGTACAAATGAGAATTTGAGAATGTTTACTTTAAACTTATAGGCAATCATGGAATGACATTATAAAAGATAAAATATGTTTCCTGAACAGGGCATGTTTAACAATAGACATCCTCCTCCATAGCAGCTGGTGTCTACTTTTTTTTTTTTGTTCTAGGTCAAAAAATAATAATCATATTATTTTTACTTATGAGATTATTTTTGATTTCTCGTGCACCTTTTCCTCAATCATTCACCTGCCCTGTCTCTGGAAGCACAGAGATCATTCCTTCATGCCAACCCCAGCTTGCTTGCTTCTCCCCTGTGAAACCTCCCTCGTTGCCTGTGTCTGCCACTAAACATCACTTGGTGCTCCATGTCCAGTAAAGAGATGAAAAAGACACTTTTTTTCCCTTTCCTTTTCTTCTACAGGTGTCTTTACAAACTTTTCAGCAGCCAAACTTAAACCTCATGTTTTTGACTTCAGGCTGTGTTTCTGTTACAACATCTTCAGGAAACAATGATACAACTTACGCATGATATTGTGATAAGTATTAACATTTTTTCTTCTTCCTCTATTCATAATTAGCTTTATTATTGGAGTCTTTATAACAGCAGTCATCCACAATTGACTTCATGGCTGGCTCTTGGCAGACTGAAGGTTATTTGGGTTTTATAGGTAAGGCACAGAGATTTCCAAAGCAAACATCATTCTAAGACATGGAGATGAAAATATAGTCCTTAATATGGACTCTAAATTACTTTTTGCATGCATGACAAAGACAAAACTGAAATATTAATATAATTGCCTTTTGTTACAAGGCTTGCCAAAGACTGCAATCTGCCCTTTTATCAAAAGAAAGGACTGGATCTTGTCTGCTGATAATGGCATCTTTGGCATGGACTGGAGGTGATTATTTTTCTGGTTTGACAGATGGAGAGTTCAAGGTCAAGGTACCACTTCTCTGGGTGCAGTCTTTGTCACTAAATTGTTCAGTGGTAATATGACCAGGCGGGGCTGGAAATATCCTTGGCCTGATCTCTTCATCAAACACACATTATTAGGCAACTAAGAAGAAGTGTCTCTCTCCTCTCAGCCAAATAAACTGCAATGATATAATCAACTAAACTCAAAGCCAACTGATGTGGATTAACTTAAACTTATTCAGTAAACAGACATGTTGCTGCAGCCACTCTTTGGCAATGATCTTCTCTGGCATTTATACATGAGTAACAGCCCTCAAACCCTATGCAGACATGCAGGAAAATCCTTCTAGAGTTCACATAAAATGAGAAACCAAAGAAATGAGACATTAGTATGCAAGCAAATGGATGGTATCTCGGAGGTGTACACGTTTTGATTTTCAAAAGGCTTTGAACAAGCTCCTCGCCAAAGACTGTTAAGCATCTGAGTTGTCAGGATACATGTGAAAATACACTCTTCTGAATCAGTGACTAGTGAGAAGATATAGCACAAAGACACAGATATGGTCCAAGTTCACAGTGAAGCGAATTTCACAGCAGGATCCAGTGAGGATTTGAGAGACCTGCATTAAATAGCATATCCGTGTATGACCTGGAAAGGAAAAGGGGGATAAGCGAAGTGACAAGTTCACAGGGGGTGCAGAGTGATTCAGAGCAGCCAGGCCCAATTGTGGGGGAAAGCTGGAGGCAAGCTGATGATGCAGAGCTGCAGAGGGATTACACAACATGGAGATAATGGCAGGCAAATCTCAGTGTCTGTAACTGCAAAAAAATGCACATGGGGAAAAGCCCCAAAACTTACACTATAGCTAATGGAGTCTGAAGAAGGTTTAATCAGTCAGGAAAGAAATCTTGAAACCATGTGTTACTTCTATGGGAGTAACCCCATGTTCAGCTGTGGTTAAAAAGGCACTGAAGGAATTACTAGCAAAAGAATAGAGAAAAAAAAAACAGACAATACTATCATGCCATTGTAAAAAGCCTCAGAGTATATGCTCATGGAATATTGAGTACCACTCTGGTCATGTCATCTTGAAAGGAATGCAATACAGCTGGAAGCAGTGGTGGTGGGCAGCAGGATGGTGTGACTTCAAAATGAAACAATGATTAAAGTGACTAGGAGTTCACTTTGGAATTGTATGGTTGAAGGAGTACATAGCACAGGGCTCCAAAGTCAACACACTGTTGCTAAAACAAATAGGGAAAGTAGTTCCCTACTAGGTGTTTTTCTAGGAAGAGTGGCATGGTCTGGCAGCAGGTTTAAAACAAAGATTATGAAGAACTTTTTCACCCAGCACATAATTGTATTACTGAACTCAGTGGCACAGGATAATGCAAAGTGAAGAAATGGTAATCATTTCAAAAGGGTATTAGAACAGTTCATAGAACACCACCAGAGACTATTAACATGGTGGTCTCTCTGCAGTACTTAACTGAGGAAGACCCCTGAGCCACAGAGAGTGAATCTGTAAAAGCCTGCCAGGTAATAATACCATGTAAAATCCTCTCTACAGGAACTTCATAGGAATACTGCACCCCGTATTTTGCTGAAAAAATTTATAAAGGACAAAGCAATCCCAGGTCTGTTTCTCTCCAGCACACAGAGACCTCTTGTACTACACCAGCTGCCTTTGTGCCTGCAAGCTCTTGTGCTGTTCCCCAGAGCCTGCAACACAGACACCAACTTCACACTCTCAAAGCATCACTCTGGTGGGCTTTGGCATGGCTTCTGCTTCCCTGGAAACTGCAAAAGCAAGGTGGACACTCACACCCCCCCACATAAGCACAGCCACAGGAGTACCCCAAGCAACTGAAGGAAAACCCAAGGCCAAGTAGTGTGTAATGAGAACAGAAGCATCCTGTTCTCACAGAGGGGATCAGCACTGAGCTGGGTTGGCAAGGCTTGGTTTTGCACCGCTGGCAAATTGATCCCGAGGTCTCTCAGTTGAAAGCTGGGGAATCCAAGGGGACAAAATGAAAGAGTGTATGATGAGAAGGATGCTGAGACACAAAGAGATGAAGGCTTTAGGCCATCCTGTGGGATGCTCTGCCTATGGGAAGTTCAGTGAAAGACTGTGAAACTTCAGAAAAGTTCGGGAGCTTTGGTGCCAGAGAAATCACTACCAGCAACTACCCTCACCAGAAGTTTCCCTGCAAACGCTTCCATGTATCTGATCACCAAAGATTTCTGCTTTGCTGCCTCAGCTTATCTGGGAGTCCTTGTCCCAGCCAATGCACTTACATTATTTTTAGCATACACGGTAAAATTCCATTTTGTTTCTGTAACATCCAGTTCTCCCAGACTTCACTACTGTGCTTTTGCTGAGGCCACACTGTTTTACAGGCTTATAACCTCTGCAGTTTAGCACAGTCAGATTTATCAGATACAATGATGGGTAAAACTGCAGAGTCCAAAAGAAATTATTAAAATCTCAGTTGAAATAAGATACTGCAGTTAGCATAGGAATTCTTTTTTTCCCAGCTTCAGCAATCCAGATAAGCACCTGAGCATTTAGGCTTTAGAGGCTGTAGAAGCCTGGCTTACCACTAAGTCTGACAGTGCATAATCAAACTGAAAGAGGCAGATTTAGATAAGATATTAGAAAGAAATCCTTCACTGCAAGGGTGGTGAGGCCCTGCAACAGATTGCCCAGGGAACTTGTGGATGCCCCATCCCTGGAAGTGTTATACAGTGTTATACAGGCTGGGTGGTGGGCTGAGCAGCCTGGTCTAGTGGAAGGTGTCCCTGCCCATGGCAGGGGATTGCAACAGTATGATCTTTAAGGTTCCTTCCAAACAAACCATTCTACAGTTCTATGGTTTGTTCCACGGTTCTGTGATCATTAGGACTATGGGAATAACTGAGTTACTATAAACCACACCTTCTACTTACGTGACACTGCTGCAGAACTGTATATATGTTTTCAGACACTCATTGCTTAAAAGCTTAAAATGCATAGAGTTCTTTAAAATAAAGGGAGCAGAAGTGCCTTGCCCTGCATTGCACTTAATCCCTTGCCCTAAGCTGTGGAGCCAGACTGGGTTTATGGTGGGTGTTTGAGGCCAGCAGGATCCCCAAACCTACAGCACTGAAATAAGGACACAGAAAAACACAGGTCGCCATGCTAAGGGCAGGGCCTCCAACCCACAGTGCTCTCTGCCAGGTGCCAGGATGTGTGTCTCCTGCCTGCAGTGCTCAACAGCCTCACCTCCCAGCCAGGTGCTGCTCTCAGATAAGCAGTGATGGTTGTCAGCTCCTCTGGCTCCCCTGGATCCCATAGGATCCACTCCTGCAGTGCAGCCCGTTGAAGCAGAGGTCTGGATGTATGGCACTTATGATCTCATCCTGTTCAGGAACTTTAATAAATCCCTAAAGGCACCTGGGAGTATCTTGAGATGCTCCAACAACATTATTAGTCAGATCAACAAGTAAGGATGGCTTGCTGTCTGTACAAGTAACATTAAAAGAGTGGTGTCTACTACTGTACTAAGCATTACTGAGTGTTCCTTGTCCTAACATCTGAAATGCCCACCAGGAAAACCTGACAGATATAGGTTCACCCACCCAATTTCAGCCACCTCTGGTCTTGTCCTGGAAAAGGACAAGGAAAATCAGCTTTCTGATGTCAAACACAAGTGATGGTGGAGGAGGAATATTTTCAGGTGAGTCACTGAGATTCTGTAAAAACTAAGAAAGGGGAAAAAAGTAACAGCAAATCCCTGCAAGAACAGGTTTAATGATCTTGTTTCTCAGGCTATTCATAGATAGTCATTAAACAACCCAGCTTGAGGCTCTGTTCCTCAGCCTTCTCCTGGAGGATCTTCTCTGATTTCTGGTTTTTGTGCAAGAAGTATATATTTTGGCCAGGGATAACGCTGACACAGTGGCACCCACCAGCTGTCCAGATTCTGGCATGGGCAGCTGGGCAAGCCAAGAGCCCTCGAGCTGTGCAGCATCAGCTGGGGCTCTGGCACAGGAATGCAGAGTAACTGAGTAACTGACACTGGTTAAAAAGAGGAAAAAGTTATTCTGAATTGATTCCCTGTTGTTTTAAATCACAAAGAGCATTTGCCTTTGTTTTTGCTTTCCCTGCCTTAAACCATTTTAAGGCCTATCCTACTTTTACTGTCATGATGGTCCCCTCTGAGGCTCAGCACAATTCACAGTAAAACTTTACCTTTCAATTTGTCACTAGCAACACAGAAATTAAAATCTCTAACATCCAACTGTGAAGTCACACAAAGGCTGGAGGCTTATGAAGTTGTTGGCAGAAGGCTGTGCCAGCAGGATG
Organism: Hylia prasina; assembly: GCA_013397195.1. Classification (NCBI taxonomy): domain Eukaryota; kingdom Metazoa; phylum Chordata; class Aves; order Passeriformes; family Sylviidae; genus Hylia; species Hylia prasina. Next base: position 344,715 of record VYXD01012306.1, on the reverse strand, counting down.
TGGTGGGTTCACCTTGGCTGGCTGCCAGACACCCACCCAGACACTTTCACTCCCTCTCCTCAGCAGAATAGGGGGAGAAAATGAAATTAAAAAGCTCATGGGTTGAGTAAGAAAACCAAAAGCTGTGCAGGGAAGCAAAATGAAAAGAGAAATTTATTCCCTACTTCCCATCAGCAGGCATTTCCTAGGAAGCAGGGCTTCATTACATATAGCAATTGCTTGGGAATACAAACATCACAACCATGACATCTCCTCATTCTTCCCTTTATCTCTACTTTTATCACTGAGTACAGTATGATGTAGTATGGGATATTCCTTTGGACACCTCTCTCCCAGCCTCCTGCCCACTCCCAGACTGGTCTTTTTTGGGGTGAGAGGATTGGCAAGACAGCCTTGATGCTGTGCAGTCACTGCTCAGCAGTAGCCAAACCACTGGTGTCTCCTCAGTACTGTTTTAGCCACAAATGCAAAGCCCAGCACCACAGAGGTTGGTATGAAGAAAGCTAACTGCATCCACCTTGGACCCTGAAAGAATCTAAATGTCTATATTATGAAGGAAAAAGGAAAAAAAAAAACCAACCCAACAAAATAACCAAACAAACCAAATCCTACCTCTTCTATAGACAAGCCTACTAGAGACAACTATAGTTCTACAACTAATCCAACTTCTGGATTAGTTGGCTAGACTTCCAGCACCAAGTAGCTCACTTGCAGCAAAGAACAAGCTCCATAACTTGGATTTATACATCCTCTGTCATGCATGCATCAAGGTCAAAAAGATCTTTGTCCCTAGGATGATGGTTCTTCTAGGCTCTTGTAATACATTCAAAAAACAGGTGGACTGTTATCATGTAATTTCTTTATGCAACAAGAATTATGAGATGATAATTCTTTCATTTTGCAAAGGATGTTCAATTGGAAAAAGGATATGAAAAGGCTTAAACCCTACGGACTGTCTCTGATTCCTTTTTCACTCTGAAACCATGAGTCCCTGCAGAGCTGGATGAGTGTTAAAGGCAGTCAGATGCTGGACATTGGCTTTAATCTCAGTGAGACCTCAGGAGCACTAACTCTGCTCTGCATGCTCAGACGTGATTTTGCACCAGGAAGCCGTAGGTGGGACAAAATACAGTACCTTTCCATGGAAAGAGGGAAAAAGAAAATCTCCTTTTAGATATAGTAAGCACTGGGGAGTTTGGTCTTAATATAAACTTAGCAAAGACTGGCTCTAGTTTCTAAACAGCAATGTCTAGATGAAGCCAGGTGGAGTACCAACAACAAGGAAAAAAAAAAAGGAACAGGGAAGCAAGGCATGATTTCACCTCACTTAGCACCATCATGCTGAGCACACAGCATGCCCAGGTCCCACTGCAGCCACCAGAGAGGCACTTCTGAAAGCCATTCAAACATCACATTGGCTGATTTCCCTTTGGGTTTGCCTGTCACTCTCCATCGATGATGGAAATGGTCCAGCCTGGCAGCAGAGCTGCCCATGGAGTCTGTCTCATTCTGGCATCTCATTTTAAGGCATGCGGAGCTGGAGCCAATCCTCTGAGCATTCTCTCTCTTGGACCTAATTTCATCTTGATGACTAACAAGTGAAAGCATAAGAGTCTTAATTTATTGCTAGTCTCCTTTGAACTTGGCTGATACTGGGCTCTGTATGGAGCAAAGAAATTACACGTGGATGGGCAGAGGCAAAGCAGCCACTGAAATTGAGGGCACTGCACCGAGGGCAAACTGCATTGCTACAATACTCACACACTGGAAGCTAATAATTAAAATTCATCTTAATCATGTATCTTTTGTGGTCCTCTCAAAGCTGAATAAATGTTCATTCACTGCCTGGTAATAGCTGACAAAGCCCTGGATACTGGAACAAAGCATCCAGCCCTATTTAGTCATGTTCTGGAAACCCATCTTTCTGGGGTTTTTTCCTAATTGTTATTAACACTGCACCATTAAGGATCATGATCATCATTTGCAAACTAAAGAAGTGGTAAATGCCTGAGTGCAAAATTTATTAGTCAAAAGCTATTGCCTGATGTGAGACAGAGTGCTGTAATTCCTAATTTTTTCATACAAAACCTCACTTCCAATAGGGAATTGTTGAAAATTGTTGATAAATCATTGCTATGATATATTTAAAGGCTGCTGATGAACACCGCAAGACATAAATCACAGAAGGTGGCATTTTAAGCTAGTAAATAAAAAGTAAATGAAATATCATCACATAGATTTATAGAGTGCTTGACAAGGACCTCTGAGTGTTTTTTTGGTTTTGTTTTTATTTTTTAAGAGCTCTAAATGGGAAACAAGAGATACTGGAAGTTCACATTATGACCCTGCATTTCTAAGGCAGCACCCTGTCACCAAACTTGAATTATGACCATCTCCAGCTGAGAATGGCAGAATCTGGCCCACAGTGTGTATCAACATCCACTCTTGTAAAAGTTCACTTGTAAAAGAGTCTGGAGGACAAAGCACCAAGTGGTTTGGAGGGATGGGATCAGACAGACACATTCAGAGAGCTTAGAGTCTCTCCTAAGCAAAGGACAAACCTTACACTAGTGTGAACAAAAGAAAACAAAGCCAATGAAAACCAAGCTGGGGATATTCTGACTGGAAAGCACCAGGCTCAAGCTGTGGACACAAATAACAAGAAGCTGCAATTTGCCACTCTCTTTGAGTGGTGCCTACATTATTTTTGGGTGTGTAGGGTGAGAATTACCTAATGTGGAATTTCCCCTCCTACCAGTAAAATGCAGATGGCACTCCACATATGCAACTCTCAGGATGAGCTGTGCCTTTTTTGCACATGCTGCAAACTGGGATGTAGCAGCCTCAGGGACAAGGTGCCCAAAGGTCACCATCTAGAACCTCCCTTTCTGCTGCTGGTGTTAAATGCTGCAGAGACTCCCCTCTGCAGGCCCTCTCTGACACAACTCCTCCCAGGGCATGGTACTCTTGGGAGAGAAAGACACAAACCATGTATTTTCCTACCATCTCTCCATCTGCACATATGACTGCAGGACGAGTGGTCACAGTCAGTGTGCAGTCAAAACCTAGCAAGAAAGGCACAAATTTCTGCTCTCTAAAGAGATGCAGGGCAGTTTTACTGGATCATGTGCAATATTTACAGTTTCCTACACACCACAGAGTTCTGCTGCGGTTTATCCAAGCTCCAGAAGTAATTTCAGGAACATCTTTGCCATGTGGACTATTTAAGATGTTAAGAAACTAATCTGAAATATTAAGTTTTTCTACCTTAAAGTTTGTTCTCAGGTCTGGTACTTCCCACATCAAGCAAGATGCTTCTCACTAGCGGGACCATCAGTGAGCCTCTTATGGAAGAGGAGTTACCTAGAACAGCTGAGCCTTTTGGTTCAATAGTCCCATAAGCATTAGACTAAGTCTAGGTTTTCTGCCATAAACATTCTTATCTGAGATACATGTGCATCTTGAAACATATATTGTGTTCTAGAGTGGAGTGAAAGGGAAGGTTTTCCCCACTCTGTAGAAGAAGGCGGATTCCAGGCAAATTTGTTGCACTTGTGAAGGGGGTCATGCTCCCACTTTTCCTACTGCCATGCATTGAATTTAACAGCTTTTGTGTTTCAAAATCAAATTCTTCACATGGTCTGGTGAGGAACTGTATGAGTGTAGACTCCCTGGATGGGAAAACTAATGAATCCCACATTTTCAGTAAATCAACCCGGATTTTTACTGAACAGTCCTTTGACAGCATCAAGGAAGGATACAAGGCAGTAGAGCTCTGTCTTCAGTTCTGTTTTCTTCATTTGGTTAAAATGATGTTGCCAACATCTCCCTGTTTTGAAAATAAACACAGATAGGCGTTTTTATTAGCACCAAGTTCCTAGCTGAGGGAAAGGATGGGAGAAGTTAAATTGAGCTTAGAGAACGTTGTTTGCATAATTACTGAGATTATGCAGCTGTTACTATCTGCAGGTGTTAAGTGCTGGGCAAGACTTTTGTGTCACTTTGAAAATTTTGCAAAGGAAATTTTTAGTAACAGCCCTGTGCATTTTGAAGTATTTTAGGTAAGCTTCTGTTTCTTTTTTTTTTTTTGGTCCAGGTATGGATTCATATGTCTGTGAAACTGAGTATCAGACACCAAAAATACTTCTTGTACTGTGATGCCATGGTCACAGTGGGAGAACAAGAGATATTAAGTCCCTCAGTCTGCCCCTGAACAATGCATGACCTTTCTCTGCCTCTCCACATTCTTTGTAAAAGAGACTTTTAAACTGTCACCTTGAGAAGCTATGACCTTGTTTGACTTCTTAGCATTGACCACACAAGCTGTAGTCCATCCAAGTCCAGTGGGAGGCTCAGCAGGGCCCTCAATTCCTGTGTACATTACAGGTTTGCTATTAGCCTGTGCACTGAAGGAAACAAGCCTAATGTGATTTTCCTGTATGTCCATTTCTTTTCTTAGCAGCTTCCAAACACTTTGGCCAATTTCCTCTGGACAGAGGCAATAGCAGTCTCTGCTGTGCTTCACAGATATTTCATCAAGATGGGTGGTAAAAAACAGGACAGAAGTCCTGTTAGTGAGCCTACAGAGCAATGGCAGGAGGAGTACAGCTGGGTTTTGTTTCACCTGGTAGCTTTGCCTTGATTTTTCTCAGTCTCCTTCACATCTCTAGCTTTTAAAAAAAGTATGTATTCTGGAAGAAAGTTTCTTTGTGAACCCTGTAATTCACTTTTCCAAGCCTCTCCCTCAAAGGCCATTTCTCCCAGCATTAGTATGCTTGAGGTCTGCTTAGAGCCACCTATTAATAGATGCTATCTTGCCTGCCCTGTGAGGGGAATCTCTGGGCTTCTCCTTCTGCCTGGTGTTCATAAACCCCTCCTGCAACTCCAGGCTGGATGCTGATGACTGCTGCCATCTGAAACACACTGCTGTTTCTGTCTTCTGCCTTGCTGAACTGGAGTCCTTGCCTCTCCCAAGATGGTCCTCCCTAGGGCTGGTCAGAAAGCAAACTATTTTCGTCAACCCAAATGTAAATAAGAGAAGAGAATTTATGGATATTTCCATAGAAATTACCAACTTTCAGACAAAATATGAGCTTTCCTCTGAAAGTTTGGCTGTGAGTATTGCTGTGTTTCACAACAGCACTGATTCAGGAGCCTCATTTTCTTGCTGCTGCTATGGTGTGAGCAGCTATCTAAGATGATCCATCCCACAAGACAACCCAGCATCCCACATGAAAAAATCCTTGTACCCTGGCTCTGTGCTCATTTTCTATAACCTACCTTTTGACAACAAAAATCTGCATTTTACTGTGAGGAGGTGGCATTTTTCATGAAATAGCATAATTTAGCAAAGCACAAACTTTCCATCAAGAACAGCTTATATACATTTTTTTACACAGTTCTCCAGTCCCAAAACCTTTCCCTGGGGTCATCCTCAGGATGCACAGGAGCCCCAGGCATGTGCTGACAGACTGTTTCCAGCTTAACCCACCAACAGAGCCTGCAGCAAGTCAGCCCACCACCACTTGCTTTAATTGAGTTGGTATCCACAAAGTGGTTTTTTTAAGATGCAGCCTTTTTTCATTGTATTTTGATTACACTGTGAGAGAGATTCTTCCACCCAGGTGCCTAAATATGGATTAGGGGTTAGTGCCACTGCCAGCCAGGGCCACTTGAGATGTCTTCAGCTGCCACTCCAGAAGGACCTGGTTTTCCCACTGGTCCTGCTACCTGTGTTGAGAGGCCTGAATCAGGCCCTTGAACTGATTGGATACCTGGTTTACAGCTGGGAGTCCACATGCACACATCTAACTACAAATTGTTAAGCTCTAGGACCAAGTCCATAACGTGTCTTTAGTCTGATGCTATTTAAACCCAATCTGTTCATGCCCATGCTTGAATGCTCTATTTTGGGTGAGCCAAACTCTTCCTGGTGTTGTCAGAGGAGCACACACTGCACCAGCATGCAGTGAAGCTTCCCCTCTTCGCTGATTCCAGGTCTGCACTGCACTTAATTTAACTCTGACACTGATAAATTCCTCTCCCAAACAAGGTGCTCACCAAGGGCTTATCCATTCACTGCAGTGTTATTCAGTCACAGCAAAACCCAAGGAATGGAATATGTCTTCTCTAACTCTGCCAGACAAGCATTTTGCATCTCATGAGGGACACTTTATAATAGTTTTTGGCCAAGCTGAGAGCCGGCAAGGGAGGCATTCTGATTTCTGGCAGGGTAAGACTCAGATGAGGGAGTGTCTTATCACTCTACAGCCTAAGCAAAATACTCACCCACTGCCTGAGAAAAAGAGCTTTGAAGAGGTTCACTCAGGTAGCTGACTTGGGCTCCTCGCTCCTGGACATGGCTGATCCCACAATCCAGACAGGCACACGCAGGAGGGGAGTCACCCTGGAGCCCAAAAGCACCTGAGGCATAATCTGCTTCTCCTTCTGCCACATTGCAGAGACCCAGCTGTGCTTCCTGCCCTGCTTTGGCTTCTTCCTTTTCATCAGGATCTCACAGGCATCTCATCCGTGACCCCCAAAATTATCTGCCTCCAACGTTTTCTGTAACAAACTCTTCCCATTCCTGCCAAAGTTGATGGAAACCCCTCAGGAGTCAGAGGGAAGGTCAGAGACCAGGGCAGGCCCGATGAGTGAGCACAGTCATTACAGGGTTTGGGTAATGTTCAGCAACTCTTTTGCTTAAACCAATTGTTTTTCTACTGAGGCTTCACAAACAATGACAATAACAGCAGTGGTTGAGCCCACCCATGGCATGTTTTACATATCTCATCTTCCACACAGAGTCACCTTCACCACTGTTTCATAACGCTGGAAATCAAGTTACTGTCAGGACATGCCAAGTAGATGGCACTATTTGGAGGTGGCACTGAAGCAGCCCCATATGGAGAACTCTTGAGCTAACAGGAAATCACTGGTGGGGTTCCTCAAGGAAATCACGTTAGGAGCAATCTCAGGGAGTGTCTTAGCAATAGCTTTCAGTCTGAATACGGACACTTGCTTTCAGACATCATTGACAGCTCAAACGTTTCCATCATGAGGTCTTTAAAGAAATGAAAAATGCCTGGTAAAACAAATGTACAGGGTGCAAGTGGGCCTCACACAGCACAACAGTCCACTTCTGCTCACCCCCCTCACAAGGAGGAACATTAAACATCCAGACCCCATGTGGGCCTGCTGGGAGGGACAGTACTGTGCAGTCAGTCCCACAAGCAGAGACCCAGAGAGCACGGGTTGTTTATCCTGTGGAGAAGAGACAGAGAGGGATGCAATAGCTTTCCTAGAAATGCTTGCCAGGGGGCAGAGGAGCTCCTCACCTCAAAAGACAATGCTGGCACAAGTATAAATAACTATGAATAATTCAGTCTGGAAATTCAGATGAGAGGAGGGATCCAGCATCAGATTTTGTGTAGGACAATGGGGAAAAGAGTCTAAACTTCTTCCTGACTGGAGACTGCTGTGCTTATGAAAGCACAAGTGTGTCAGTGGGGTGAGCAGACAGGGGAGTTTAGGCTGGCAGGAAAACACAGGATTTTGAAACAGAAAAAAATGAACATGTTTTCAGGTGGAGAAGCCCTTCTTCAAGGGATTTTGAAGCATCAGGAGTGCTCTGCACACAGGGGCCCTGAGATAAGCAGTGTGTAGCACACAGTTTTGCCCTTTGCTGTGCTGCATGCCCCTATCAGTGTCAGCATGTCACAGGCTAATGATGTCCCAGCAGTAAGATAATTGCTTTTCCCTCGATGCACGCCTTCTCTCCTGTTTTAAAATGCAAAATCACCAAGGATGGATTGGCAACTGTACCGTTGTGGACATTTCTGGTGTCCCACGTTGAATGTGCCCATTATCCCATTTACAGCCCCATCATTTGGCAGCAAGATCCCAGCTTCCCTTGTCTCCTGTGTGCAGTGCAGCATTTCTGCTCGTCTGTCACTCGGGTGCCTGAGCTTCTTTATCGTTGTATCTGCATATCTCTGCAGTGATACTTTGCTTGCATGCCAGGAACAGCTCTGTCATACTGCATGGAAAACAAAGCCCTCCTATAGCCTTTCTCCTGAAGAGTACTGAAGAGTGTTCCCTGAAAATCTTTAAAAGAGAACAAGAATGTAAGTTGCTTCTAGTGTAAATTGCCTAGTTTCAAATTGCTCATGGCTAATTTATGTACTGAGGGATAGTTCAGCTCTTCCAATATTGAATATGAATTTTGTATCTGTATAACATCATAAGGACCTACATATTGAATAAATAAAGCGTGGGTAGGGCTAGTCATGATTTAATACCACAAAATTATGTCATGAATAAATCACTAAATTGTTAGTCATGATTAAATCCCACTAAACCCTGCAGTGCAGGAACATTAGTGAGACCAGCTAAAGCTTTCCTCCTCCACCCTCAGAGGTTCCCATCCACCCCTTCGTTGCCCACCTTAAAGCTGTGTGCCAGGTATGGCAGTGCTGGGCCAGGGGGCTGCTGCAGGCACAGCTCCCCCAGAAACTCTTTCCTCCAGGTTTACAGCAAATTTCCATCCCTTGCCATCTTTATAAAAATAAACTGCTCTCACTCTCATCCCCAAGTGGAAATGTTCCTCTGAGGCAGCATATTTCATTTTTAAGTAATAGCCTGCGGTGGCTTTTTCCAAAGGCCCTTTACTGCCTGGGAGTGTTTTTATTTGGTGGGTGAACAGTGACATCTGCTGGGAAAAATCCCCAGGAGGTGGACTGTAATCTCGGGGAATCCAGCATCCCTGCTCACATCCATCCCCTGTACCTCCTGCATCCCTTCTTCCCCACCTTCCCTCTGCCAGCAGGGGCACACAGGGCTCTTCCACTGCCCAGAGGGCTCATTAGCTGCACACCATTCATTCCAGATAGGAACAATTAAACCTATACAACCTGCTTGACTGTATTAAGGAGCAGTTGATAAAATTCACTAGGATTTACTCTATTTTTTTATTGCTTTTTCAAGTGCTGGAGGTTGCATGTGTGTGTGGGGCATGGGGTCATGGCACACAGTGGCTGAGTGACAGGGGCTTCTACCCACATGTCTCTCTGAGCATTGCAGTCCTTCATCTCTCTTCCACCTGTGCTACTCTGACTCCCGCACTGCCTCCCCCTTTATTATATTATATTTACAACAGGACTTATCTTAAAGTGAAACTCCCTGGCAGAATTGCCAGCAATAACTGACAGCGAGGAGTGTGTTACTCCAGGCACTGGGGTGTCTTTTCAGCCAGAGTGCAGCAGATCTCTGATGTCCTCTATAAATGACACAATAGTACACTTTACCTCCCATTAAAAAAAAAAACAAAAAACACCACTTTACATTAGGAAAAATACAATCTGCCACTCTGAATGAAGCACTGGGCCTGCCAAACAGCAAGCTGTGAACTCTCTCGGCTTCTCTGAGGCATTAGAAATATACTTCTCAAAAACATTATGATATTTAATTGCCTAAAAGCAGGATTCAGACACCATATAGGGCCTTCATTGGGGTCAGCAGCCCTCTCACTGTATGGTGGTGGTTAGGTGATTTTGCAAGAACTCTGTTTACTCGTTTCCCCTTAAATTTCCAAAGTGCCCAAGGAGGTGTTTGGCTACAATCCCATCTAGAATGATGCTCTATCCCATCCTAGTGTCCAGCTCCTTCCCATGCTGCTTGTGAGACTCTGGCCTTGTGGAGGATACAGGCAAAGCACAAATTTTAAATAGGAGTTTTCTGAGGAAGGGAGCTCTGAATGACTCTGCCCACTGCAGCCCAAAAGCCTTCTGACTGGAAGATATCATCACATAACCTACTTTCTTGCTTTGTTTATTAAAACCTGACCTACAGAAAGACACAGAGATGTCTCAAGAAAGGTGAGAAGTATCCTCAGAGAAGCTACTGAGAAACATCTGCAGTGAGGCAAACACCACAAGGTGAGGTGAAATGTTCAGAGCCAGGAAGAAACAGATGAAAAGCAAGTGGAGAATTTGGGAGACTCTCCCCACAACTTTGGGAGAGGCAGAGAGATGGAGGGGAGAGACACTGGGGAAGAGAGACTGTGAAGGAAAGAAATACTGAAATAGGGGCCAGTCAAAGCTCTTTTTCTGTTTTCTTAACGGGGGACTTTTCACCTGAAATTATACATGAAACTGTAATTTTTAAGCTAGGAAAAAAAATAATTAACATATCTGACTTTCTGTTTGTGATCTGAAGAAGGAAAAGAAAAAGATTTTCAAAAGTAAAATCTCGCAAAAGATTCTTTGGAAAAAGAAACCTTCATTTTCATATTACTGTTCTGTGACTCTTCCCACATAGCTGAGCATTTTCATATGAATCACCAGTTTACTCAGAAGAGTCAACACTCAGCTCATAGCACTGAGAAGGAAAGCTGGGACAGCCAGAACCACAGCCTTGCTTGATTTAGACCACAGAGCTGGAGATGACACAGCAGGTGTCAGGAAGCACTTTCAGACTCATGCACTGCTACAGGGGGAGATCTGATGGGAACCCACAAGCAAAAGACATCTGAACAAAGCCCTTAAGACAGCACCAGAAAATACATGTTTCTGCACAGGCAGGATTAATTTCCCTTAAGACAGCACCAGAAAATACATGTTTCTGCACAGGCAGGATTAATTTCTCTTGCTGTGAAGCAATCAACATGCATCTGCTAGGCAAAAGCTGGTGTTTAAAGCAGGCAGAATGATTGCTAAACAAACTTGCACCAAGAAGGAGGCTGAGTAACTGAGACCCAAAGAGCTGCAGATATATGCATGTGTTTGGGTGTGCATTCAAATTTAGCATATTGGTAACAGCACTTCTGCAGAGCAGTCAAAATCTTGAAGTTAGCACCAAAAGAATGAGGTTCAAAAAATAGGCTGAGGAGTCTTTCTTCTCTTTGTGCCAATACTATTTATACCTTCTTGATGTTTCCAAGCTTTTCCCATCAAGCTGGACAGGGTCAACCCTCTTTCTTACACTGAAACTGGATGTTCTGCTGTTTCTTTTGATTTCATCAGTTTTATAAAGACTGAGAACTGTAAGCTGGTGTCCAGAGAGTCAGAAATGGCAGGCCTTTACTCCTTCTTAATGCACAAGTAATTTCAGCAAAGGACCAGAGAGACACAAAAGCAATAAACAGCCTCCTCTGATCAGAGACAAGAATAAAGCCCAAAGCAACACCATGAGGAAAGTGAAGTTGAAGGGTAAGATGCTGCACCTCTGAAACATGGTGTGAAACAGGGATTAAATGTCTCTCCACTCTTTTGTCTTAATTAGCAGCTCCTGCAGAGGACACTCTGGCCGGCCTTTCCAGGCTATGTTGTGAAAGAAAAAACCTCTAAGGATTTATGTGAGGCAGCTGTGCTATTTGCAGAATCCCAATTACATCTAACTTCCAGTACTGCTTCAGCATGTTTGAAGTCCAGAAACTAGGACCAGAAGTAAATATGCTGGTGAGTAACAGGCTTGCTCTCTACTCAGAATTTCAGAGCTGCCCTACTGTTAACATGCACTCAAGAGACTGCCTGGTTGAGGTGAGGCTCAAAGCTTGTTTTAAATTTGTGAGCACTATTTGCATTGACTCCAAGTCTCCTTATCACTGTTCACTGTACTAAGAATACCTTGTCCCTCAAGTATTGTCCCTAATAGTGGCTTAAACGTGAGTCCTGCCATGACACCCTCATTGTTCCCAAGGGGTTGCATTCTCCCAGATTGCCAAAATAAATAATGCAAAAAAAAGCCTTGAAAGTAGGGAG
>VYXD01012306.1:303887-332907 GCA_013397195.1 Hylia prasina | reverse complement strand
AAAAAAAAAAGAGAGAGAGAGAAAAGAAAAAGAAAGCTTCCAGGCAAACCCAGCTATCACAGACAGAGCATAGACCTGGTGCTTCTGCAATCTACCTCAGCATTGCCTCTCAGTGTACTGCACTTGGCACTGCAGTCTTTTTTAATACAGGCATGTTATCTTTCCCACAAGGAGAGGTTAGAAAATGACATGAACTCTTACAGTGACTTACTCCTACTGCAACAACTTCTGTTAGGAATGTTAAGCCTGCCTGAGAGACTGGAGAAAAGTGAAACAAGGTAAGTAATGGTAAGGCATGAGACTAAGCTTGGCTTTTGCACTGAGTTAATTTTCTCCTTCTCTTTGCTTCTGCAGCCTCCCTTCCTAAGGGAATGGTCTGACTGGAACAGCTTTCTTCTCTTAAATTCTAAGAAGACCAAACATTTTTTATAAAAACAACCAACAAAAGACTCTCTCCTCTTTTCCTTAGGCCAGGAGGTTTCACCAAAGGACCAGACAGAAGCAAAAGCACCGAGCAGTCCTCTCTGATCACGTTTCTGCATCGTGTTTCAGCTGCCTCCAAACAGTTCAACTGGTGGGTTCAACTTGCAGTGCTCGTGAGCAGATGGTACTTAGGTGGCAAAACATTCCTGTTGTAACAGCCTATACACTTTTCAACAGTTTTCATAATACATGATGCAGAGTGGCACGGAGCTGCACGGGGAGAGCGACTACCAAGCAAAAGGCAGGAGCATATGTGTAAGTGTGAGTTGTGGCTATCTGTGTGTAATGAAACAACATGGGGTGTCATCCTCTCTCTTCCTCCTCTCCCGCTCAGGTGTCCGAGCACAGCCAAATATGCTTTGTCTGGGTGTTCCCATGGCTTTCCAGCTCTGGAGGTATCATACCTGGATATAATTAATACATATCCTTACCACAGCTCAGACAGGAGTGAGAAATTCTTCCTTTAAGAATATTGTTATTCTTTTTACACTCAAGTAATGAAACATAAACCCACAATAACTAGAAATATACATGGTAAGAGCTTGCCTCTTTTTCGTAGTCAGTGATTACTTCTAAAAAAGACCTGAAAAAAAATCAAAATGCAGGAAGATTACATTTCAAGTGCATTTTCAATGTGACTGGAGATGGAAAATTCAGTCTTCATTATTTCATGCTTTTTGGTAGTTGGGCCAACTACTTCACCTTCAGTAAAGCAATTCCTGTTTCTTTGACTACAGCTGATTCTGGGATAAATCAAAACTGTTAACCATGCACTGAACAGTAGAAAAATAAAGCTCATCTTTGAGTAAAATATAACAAAAATATGTCACCTGTCATTCCCTTTTTCACCCTGGAGTTCCATAACACAAGTTATTTTGATATGTCTATTCCTGTTTGGATATATCATTGCAAGCTCCATGATTTCTTATCAGTTTTGCAACTAATGTGACTAATATGTCTCTTTTAATGACAGTGTGGATGGTTTTACTGTGTCTTTCAAGAAATATTACTTTTCTGAATCACAAAAGAAGTTATTGTCTCTTTAAAAACCAAGAAAAACTTAAGATCTTTGAAAAAAATTTATTGGCATTACAATACTTACAGCCTGGTCTTTCCTTGAAGAAGTATTTTTTAACACCAGACTCCAAGCCAACCAATTAACCTGACACTAAGTTCAGGTATTCCTGCCTGGTCTAAACGTTAGAACTTCTTAGCTAACATATTCAACATGTTTTAAAAACACATTTTTATCCTTTTTTAGACAATCCAGAAGAACAAGTGTATCACTTAAGCAGCAAAGAATACTAGGACATTCAGTAATGTTATTCATAATTGGCTCCCATGAGCTCCAGTTCTTCAAATGTGGAAATGAATCTAACCATTTAATAGTTCATGGGTTTGGTTCAAATAGAAACATCAGGAGTGTGACTCATAAAAGTACATGCTGCTAACTACCTCTATGCTCAGATGATGCATTAGCCCAGGTATAAAACAGAGGATATATGTGGGATCACAATGGCAAGGAGGGAGTTGTTCTACCCATGCTTTTTTATTCTAAATTATAATTATATCAAAGTGATAGCAATATCCTAGGAAGCAGTTCAGCATCTTCAGGCCTGAATTCCTTTTTCACCTTAAGGCCTAGTCGTTCAGCATGGCAACAACTGGAAAGTACTGATGTGTAAAACACAAGAACTGTCTTTGTCATCAATTAAAAGAAGATTACCAAGGATGTGGCACATAAGATTCACAGTGGAAAGGTTTATCCTTCTTTTGAATGGATCAGTTATTGAAGCTTAAGGAGAACTACTTCATATTTAGTTTTGCAAGCTCCCAGAATAGTTCTTATTCAAGATACATGTAACAAGTTCTGAAAACTCCTTGATTTTAATTAAAAGGAGAAATTCCACCAGGACTGTAAAACTAGTCATCCTGAAATAACATCTCTGAAGTTTTGGTTCACTGAACCCAGATGATTCTGTTATATTCCCAAACTTTGTTTCTTCACCCCTTAAACTAAAATAAATAATTTCTTTATATTGTCGAATCATTTGAAAACTGTTATTTTTTTGGGGGAAAAGGAATTTTCACATGTTTCCTGCACAGTGAATTAGAAGACCTCCCTGTGAGCTTTCACAAATGCTGCTGGGGTGCAGCCTGCCATTTTTGACATTCTGCAAGAAGAGAAAATGCTCAGATACACAACACCCATCAGTCTAGGGGAGGAAACTGGGAAACATCTTCTTGCTGCTGTCCTTGTTTACTGATACAGCCCCTTCACTCCTGAGCAGCCACTGAAAGGCAGCTGGCAGTCTTTGAGGAAGTCTCCAGCACAGTTGGGACAAGTCCTGGGGACAGATGGCACAGTGATGCGTCTGTGGGTGGCAGCCCATAAGTTGCACAGCTGGGGCTTCATAATTACTAATTCAAACTATTATGGTATGTCTGTTCTCAAATAACACTAAGTTCCTCGCTAAGCCCCAGCCTTTATTGATCTTCTGCTCTGGATAAGTTGGGTTTTGCCCTCAGCTTTGGGTGACAGCAGGCTCCAGGAGAAGTTCCCACTGGGCAATGTGAAAGTGGTTACACCAGCTTTGCCTTTGTCTAGCCATCACCACCATCTGGCATGACCCCAGCCCATTCGTTACCTCCATGTGCTCCTGCAGGCTTTTATGCCCCAGCTCAAGGCATGAATCTTGCACCTGCAATTTCCTGACGTTGAAGCGTTGCTGGGGTAGGTTAGATAAGAGCCTTCAAATCATTTTGAAGGTAGGAAGCCCAGAAAGTCACACTTCATCATCCTCATCACAATATCAATGACAGCAACAGCAGCAGCAACAACAGTCCCAGAGGCAGAGGGCAGCACATGATGCCCAGCTGTGCCACGGGCTGGCTCCAGCCTGCCCTAGAGGCAGCAGCCTCGAGCCATCTGAACAGGACTGTTTTATGCAGCCCTTCATAGTGCTGTGGGAGCATCCTGCCCTGGAGTAGCCAGGGCACAAGCAATCCCACAGCAGTCACCTACTGGTTTTTCTGGACTAGTAAAATGGGCTGTGGACACTGAGGACAGAAGACAGAACTCAGCTCTCCCCTGTGTGTGGCAAACTCCTCCCAAAATTAGGGTCACCATGTTCAGAGTGCTTGGCAGGAAGGGTCCTTGGCATAAGCTGCTCTCCTCATGGTGCCCAGTATCTGCAGCTGGTAATCAGTACTAAAAAAACCCCCATGCCAGCAGCCAGGATAACCCAGCCAAGCAGTGTGGGAAACCACAGAGCACTCAAACACATGCCCTGACCCTTATGAACGACAGATGCAGCTCAGATGCCCAGTTAATGGTCACAACCCACACTGTCCTCTGAGCCAATTCCTGCCAGGGAGCCTCACACACGCTTTTTGACTTTCTAAGAGTATACAACTCAAAAGCTGTCAGAAAGGTAGGGCTGCCTCTGAATGACTGGCCAGAACTCTGAGCTTGTGAGCTGGTGGGAAACTAAGCAGATTTCCTCTGGAACTAGACTTTCCAACAGTCTAATGGTCCAGGAATTGAAAGCACTTGGCATTGCTAAAGTATCCATCAAAAATAGCCAGGCATTGCCTATACCTCTCCACAGAACTGTATGTTCCAATGGAGACAGTGCTCCAGAATGGAATGAAACAGGAAAGGAAATAATCTGATGTCCTTGTGGGAAGAAAAACAGATTTGAATTTGCTGGTCCAGAGAGGTAAGGGAAGCAGCACAGAAAGTTTTCCATATATCCTAAATCGACCACCTTAAATTGTTAGGGTGAAGTGCTGTGGCACTGCTCTTGATGTAAAATCTGTCAGCCTGTTGCCATATAAGTACAGTGCAGGAGGCTCAGCAGGAACAGCTTGAGCCACCAGCAAAGAAGGAAGGTTGAATGTGCTGCTTGTGAAAAGCACCAGGAATGACAGCTCCAAAAGTGAAAGGACTTTACCTCTCTTTTCCACTACCTGGCACTGGTAACACTGGGAGATATGTTGCACAGCCCGTCCACCCTCATAAATAAGGACAACTCTGTGGGACCCATATACTATGATAGGTCTTGAACCTAATAGCAGTGAGGTTAAGAAAAGCCAGAGAAAAAGGTTTGAGAAAAAAGGCAATCCCTGCTGGTCTTTGAAGCTGCTCATTCCAGCAGGTGAGAATACCGAAGCAGGACACCATTTTTCCAAAAGATATTACATTCATCCCAAGCCTCTTAAAGGCCAAACTACTCTTAGACACATCACCCTAGAAAATGTTATTCCTGTTGTCCCAAAGGAATGTCCAAAAAGCCAAATCAAACACCTATCTAACTAAAGTGAAGCACATGGATCAATGCCATCTGTTGTTCAGTTACTCCAAGCTCCTCCATTAGTATTTTCATCTAAAAAGCCCAAATGTGATGTTTTTCTTTTCCCACTCTTCAATCTTATGTATGGTATCAACCAACAATACACATATAAGTTAGTTTTAAAATAATGTTCTGTATACTCATCCCATTATGGTGCCATTATAACTGACACTGGATCACTGCTCGACAAACATGTAAAAGTTAAGCACAGGAAGAAGCAGAGGCTCAAACAGAGCTTAATATCCCATGACTTTTAAAAGTCCTAAAGTCTGAGTCACTACTACACCATGGCTTACCAGAGGAGCAAAACTGGAACATCCAAGAGATGTCTGCTTTACCTGACACACTCTTAAATTATCTAACATCAGCATTGCATAGAACTTCAGCTAAGGACTGAAAAAAGCTGTTGTTTAAATAGTGTTTAAAGATTTTGTCTGGTCTCACCTATTAATTCCAGAAGTAACCACCAAAGCCTACTTCTTCTGTTGAAAGCTGGCAGGTTTTGATCACCAGACACAACCAGCTCCTGGCTAAGGTGGAAAAGAGCAATGTCGTCATGGCCTCAGAAGGCAACTGAATGCTGGCACACATTTTGTGCTGGAGGAATGTGGTTTTACAATGCAAAAAATAGAGCTGCTCCAGCAAGAGGCAGTTATTTAATTATAGCACTTTAAAAGAGATGCTTTATCTTTAATAAACAAAGCATGTGCATGCAATTACATAATTTAAAATATCAACTACCTGTACAGTGCAAAAATATTGCTCTCAATTGCTTTTTTAAAACACAGCTCAGCTCCATGCATGTGGTTTGTTTGCTCTCCAGTGCATGAAACTACTCCCTGAAAACCGAGATAAATACACACAGGAGACAGGACCGAATTGCCTCAGGTCTTTCACAGAGCAAAGGCTCCCAACAAGCTGAATTGTAACCAGCTGATATATGTACATAAATATACTGGCATCTTCCAACAAAGCAAAAGCTCTTAAGAGCTTCCTGGTGAATTTGTTGAGCCCCATGTGGAATTGCTTTCCCACTCCTCTGTCAAGTGACCACACCTCTGAATCAGAGGCAGTGGGAGACAGTAGGAAAGCACAGTCCACCTGTAAAAAGCAGAATATCTTTAAGCTGTGACAAAAAATACTACATTTATCCATTACTGATGTTTCTACTTACCAGTGCAGGGAAGCTGAGGCAAGAGGTTCAGTGAATTACCAGGGCTTACCCACAGCTTCAGTTTCTCATGAGTGATGTGCTGAGTATTCAGAGGTGAAGAACCATAGCCCAGTGCCCAAGCTAGCACTCCCACCAGTCCAGTGTGTGCTCCACAGGGACTTGTTGGGCTAGGAGGCATGGCCATGAAAACAGGGAGTCACTGTTGGAGTGTACGGACCTGGAAGTCATTGTATCAGGAAACCTTAAGTCTAAGGAGATTATTTTGGTTTAAAAAACACCCATAATTTATTTACTACATTAAAACCCCACAGGTATTTGAAAAAGTTATCTGAAATCAGGTAGATTTTTTTTTCCACAACTCAAAATCTTCTCTCTTTTGACACTACAGCAAGGCACAATGTATGTTATGCTATTTTGGATCTACACGTGCCTGAAACATACATATATTTTGACCAGACACCCATCCCCTACAAGTATGAATAATAGTCTATTCCTCTCCTGTACTATTTTTGGATTTTCTTCCCTGTCCTACTATAAAACCACAGACTGGTTGACAGACTTTTCCCTGGGAAATCAGATTAGAAAATACTTCATCAACTCTGTGCAATTTAAAACTCCAAAGCGACCTTGGTGCTACCATGCCAAAGTTCCCTAATATATGACAGCTGGGGCCAATCATAGCCCAAAATTAGGGAAAAGAACAGAAATTAGCAAGAAAAGAGGTGTCTTGGACACCCAAAGCGAAATACCAACTAGACGCAGGCTGCCGAATCCTTGATTTCCCTGCTGGAGTTGTGCTTATAACCCAGGTAAGCCTTTTCCCACCAAAAAAAACAGGGAGGAAAAAAGACTGTTCTCAACCTTGTTCAGCAAATATACAATTGGTTTTTCTTCTAATTAATTTAGTTTTGAGTCTCTGTTTTATTTATATAACACAAAGGATGAAATCTATGAAATCTTCATTAGAAAAAGGGCTCAAAACTGGTTGGCACAGCCCCAAGGTTTGCACAGCAATCCAAAGGCAAAGGTAGACTGACATCTCTTTGCTCACCTCCCTCTCTCCCTTCCTCCCTCACCTGGGAGCACAACAGAGGTAGAATTTATCCCATGTTAATCTGCTGGTTCTCACCAAAAGAATCATTAGGCACTA
This sequence comes from Hylia prasina, assembly GCA_013397195.1. Taxonomy (NCBI): domain Eukaryota; kingdom Metazoa; phylum Chordata; class Aves; order Passeriformes; family Sylviidae; genus Hylia; species Hylia prasina. The sequence goes on along the minus strand of VYXD01012306.1, from coordinate 325,745 downwards.
GGATTTGGAATTAAGCAAATGAAGCAGAACACAGATTTGAAAACAAAGAAATGCCCTGACTGCTCACAATGCAAGAGCGTACTTGGGTAAGTCAATCCTTGCCCTTTNTTTTTTTTTTTTTCCTGAGAACTGATGTGGCAGATGTTGGGGAGACCCAGAAACTGGAGTGACTTGGTTTGCAGGTATGTCTACTCTGAGAATCCCCTGGGACTTGGAGAGGGATGGGAGCCCAATTAGTTCAGTAGGTTCCGCATGCTGTACCTAATCCCGAAGTTGCTCCAGACAATCCTGGGATATTCCAGGCAGGTATAGAGAAACCTATACCTGTTCTACCTGCCAGAGTGCTGGGACAGGAAGGACAGGAGCATGGTGTGGATGGCAGCTGGCTCAGTCATGCCAGATCACTGCATTAACCCAGCGCTGAACCCAAGCTCTGCTCCAAAAATACTTGGCTTTGCTCAGTACTAACACAGGTTTATAGCTGTCCAGAGCTAAGCCTATAAATCCATACATGGAGGGACACCTTGTAGATTGACAAACCCAGGTCTCTGGCAGTTTGGGAATCCTTTTGCTATCTTCTGTCCCACACTGCAGGCGCCTAGAAACTGAAACATGTTTTGCATAATGCCTAAATTGTGAAAGTAGCCCCCAAAAATTACCGGTTGAGTAACAACAATACAGCACAACCAACATTTCACTGGAGTGTTTGTAGGGAAGAGAGATTTTAAGGCAAGTCCAAAAGAGCAGCTGTTTTCATCTTGCTACTGCTCAACTGTGGGGTTGCTGAGCATTTTCTATAACATTATCTGAGCAGGGGCCAGGATATCCAGCAAGATTAATATAGCTTGTTTCTTGGCTTTTCTGAGCCACAGCTTAATGAAATAAATTGGAATAGATTGAACAGAGTTGGCTAAGTGCCCAACACAAGCCTCGGCGCCACTTGGGGAAGAGTAACAGGCATCAGTACAAGAGGCTACAGGTTTTACCTGCCAAGGGTTTTATTATATCTCTCCTGATTTACAGGGTCAGGCTTGGTAGCTGCCTTACTCTGCAGCTCCATCTCTTGGCAAACATCAGGTACAAAGCAGACTGCACAGGCTCTGCTCTTCAGGCAGAGATGCATGATAAATACTTTTCAATGCAAAATACTCCTCATTTCCTTAGCAATAATGGAGGGACATAATTCTCACCTAAAATAGAAGAGGGAATTCTCTCGTGTACTTCCTTCAGTGTTTGTTATGTTGCCCTGGAAACAGTCCCCAAGTCAGAAAATGGCAATTGAGAAAGAAGAAATAGGCATTGGTGGGAGGTTTTTAAGGCTCTTTTTCAAAATACATAATTACATTTTTTTGAACCAATACTATTTTACAGTAACAAGAAAAGATGTATCAATTCCTGAGTAAGCATTTTTATTCAAAAATAAAGTTTGTCATCTTCTTTTCTGACCCGCCAATATGCCTCTCTGATGGCTGATGTAATCATGAAATATCCAGCTCCACTGTTCTCCTTGTTTGTAGGTCAGTATATCTCAGGGAGAAAAACAAAAAGCCACAAATTTGCTGTTAATTATTGCTGTTTGCTGCCCCATGGCCTTCTGCAGCCTGTTTGACTGACAGGCTGATGGGCACCTGTGCTTCTGAGTGAACTTTAGTGATTTATCCTAGTTGATGAAGTGGTTTTGCCATAAGTACTGAATAGACTCACCAAGCCTTTTTAGACATGCTAATAAACCATGGTAATGCCTTGATCTGACCTGAATTAAAAGTATTTTAAATATGTACAATATTAAATGTAGAAGATTACTCAAGTGGTCCTGTTATAAACTCAGGCTCTGGGAACGGAGAGGAATAAAATGTGGATACAAAACAGTCTTGGACAACCAAGTGCAAAAGATTTTTTGCTGAGAAACTTTGAAAATGAACAAAGAAATGGGAGAGTCAAGATGGTGGAAGGCAAAAAAAATTAAGTAAATCAAGGAAGAGATACCAGTAAAGCAAGATGCCATCACAGATGAATGCAGCATTTTCAAACAGAAGATGGTGCTTTCTGAGAAGAATATAAACTACATCTTCTGGCTTCTAAATTTAGCTGTGAAGAGTAAGAAAAATGCTTGGGTGTCACTGGCATTTTGTCAGAGATGTCTTGTAGTGCTAAAAAGAGGAACAGTTAGGAAGGGAAAAGAATGGAACAGAGAAGCAATACTGAAAATACTTTTTATTACCCAAACTAAGCACATCATGATCAGTTCTGGACACCTTGAGAAGGACAAAACAGACCTAAAATGAGTTTAGAAATGACAATGAAAACAATTAGAGGCATGAAAAGCTTCTAGATGAATAATAAAATCAAACCTGTTCACTTCAAAGCAGGAAAAAGATAAAGGTGTTCAAATTAATGAATGGCACCAAAGAAAGTGGGCTCTGCTCATCATTTCCCATCGTAAAGGAGCAGAAGGGCATCTGCTGAAAATGAAAGACAAAGGATGAAGAACAATCCTTTCCCACAGCAACTGTCTGGTGCTATTCCTTTCCACCAGAGACAACTGAGACCAGCAGTTAATTTTTACAAATTAAAAAGGAATGGAAATTTTCATGGGGAAAAAAAAAGAGAATATGTCAAGTGCTAAAAATAAAGATGTGATTTGATTTTAATGGAGGCTATCTTCCAGTGTAGGCTGCAGGACATAAAGTGATCTTTGAGGGTGGGCAAGAACAAACTTTTTTCCCCTCCAAGGAAATTCTATTTAACTATCATGCTCTAGAATTTCTCAGACCTTTCACTGCCAAACTTGGCACTTTCCACTGTCCCAGAGAGGATGCTGGAGCAGATGCAGGAGTGGCTGGTTATGGAGCAACAGGTCCTGTTCTACTGCACCAGCAAACAGGAAAAATCTGGAAGACACTAAATGTGGCCACAGAGAGACAGAAAGAGACAGAGTTTGCAAGCATGCAAAAATTAAAACCAGACCCACAGTTCAGCTCGGTTCCCAAACATCCAGACTTTGAGAGAATAATGCTCCCACTTGAAAACCAGCAGGGGAAAACAGAGAGAAGCTCTGGGCACAAAGGTCTTCAGGAGTGTTTTGCTTTAGAGCAAATTTGGGAGGAAACTTCCGAATGGGGTCCCTCTAGAAAGCAAATTTAAGCAGTCCTTTTCCCCATTGTTTTGGGAGATATAAACCTTTTTCAAGACAAGTGGGAAAAAACAGTTTATTTAACAAGCAAAATACTCACAAACAAAAAAAAAATGAATAATATTAAATAATGAAACTTTTTGTTGTTATGAAGAGATGGTAAATTCAGAGACAGTCTCTTTTTCGTGGGGTGCAGCTCAGTTTTTCCAGGGCTCAGGTTTTTCTTTCCAGGATTTGGGTCCAGTGTCCTGGCTGGAGCGCAGCTTGGCTGGCCCCCGGATTATACTCCTGGTGTTCCCGGACCAAACAATAGCCAAACAGTTCCAAAAAACTTCTGGCCTCAGCTAGTTGAAAAAAACTAACTAAAAGCAAAGGAGAGCTCTTTCCTGCTGCAGACAACACAGCCTATGAGAAGGAATGCAGGGGAGCCAGTGCAGTTTCTGAAAAAAACCCACGGGCTTCCTCTGCCCCCTTCGCTTTCAGAACCAGTCTTAACAGTGCAGAATTTAATATCCAGCATAAACAGAACAGACAACTGGGGATACAAGCATCATCAAAGTCACCCTAGGACAAGGAGAGATTAATAAACTGACACAAGCCACTGTGTCAAGTGAAGACTGGAGATGGTGTCTTTGTTCTAGAGCGGAATAAAGAGCGGAGTTGTCTTTTTGCCAACTGGTTTCACTTTCACCCCTGGCACTCAAACATACTAACTCATACTCAATTAATTGACAGCTTTCCTGCGGTTTTGACAACATTGAAACACACTGTAAGGACAGATACATTAATTTCATTTTTTTTTCTTACTGACTTGGCTAAAACTAAATGGTTTTCGGCTTTTTTGGAAGATATGAAATAGAAAAATAGAACCAATTTTTCAACTCTGTGTTAAAATTTTCAGTAAGGCCCACTGTGCTGCTCTCAGGGATTACATGAATGAGCAGGGATATTTCGCCAATTTTGGAGAATCCAGCCAGGAGTCCCTCTCTCTCTGCTGCCTGTTCAGGGACTCAGGGTGGGCGAAACACCTAGCCTACAAACAAAGTTCTATGAACAGAAAGAGATGGTACAACACACACACAAGTACTCAGTATTTCAGAAGTGTGCCACCCTCTTCCTTGTTTCAGCATGTTTTCAGAGATGTTCTGTCTCTTCACAAGCAGCAGAGGTTCTGAAACACAACTGCTACTCCTTTGTGTGTGTGGATGGCTGTTTCAAGCATCAGTTCTGCTCCCTGGTTTTTATTGTACCATTTTAACTTCATTTCTCACATGATCTTCTAATGCAGCATCTTCCCCGGTTGGCATGGTTAATTATGCAGCTGCCCTGCTTGAAGAGGTGAACATAACAGAGGCTTTTACACAACTAATGGGTAGCATTTTCCAAAAGTCCAGATGAAAAGATTCCCTTGACAACTCTATCCAGGCATTATATGTGTTTATTTTTGCTTAGTGCCTTGAAATTCCATGACATATAAAAACAGTTATTTGCAAGTAGTTTTCCTTTCCATTAAAGAAGGTAATAAAACATTACTTGCTAGAAGTTCTATCTTCTATAAAGGACAAGGTGCATTTTTGAGGGCTGTGCACTTGCTCTGAGATTTTTCCCATTCCTGCACAAGAGTTCATCCTCCAGTATCAGCCAGAGGGGAGAGCCAGGCACAGCAGCAGGGAAAAACAGCCAAGTACAGCCTGGGAAAATTCAGACACCTCTTTCCTTCAGTCCCTCAACACACACTGACAGAAAGAAATATGACTGAGAATACCATCAATCTGATCTCCTCTTTGATTTTTAATTTTTGTATAGAGGGACTGTTCCAGTACACAGATAATGATCAGAAATATGATGAGGTTTTTCCATAATCAGTATAAGCTTTGAACCAGTGCTTAGAATGGTTAGCATTTTAATACAGACAGAAATATTTTGCTCATCAGCATCAGGCCAGAATATTAACCAGCAGAAATACTTATTCACAGACCTTTCTCAATCAGGTTCTCAGTCTGCATAAGACCTCTCAAGTCAGAGACAGGTACAAGGATTTCAGCGGGGAAAAAAAAAAAAAAAAAGAAAAAAAAATTAAGCAGGTTAGAATATATAAAACTTTTTAAACAGATGATGAACATCAATGAAACAGAAAAGACAAGCTTGGCTACACAATCACGTACAGCTCATACTCCTCGGAAGACAACTGCGGAATAAAGTGTAAATAGAAAACCAAAAAACCTAGTAAGTCTGATATCTTCAGCCTCTTCATTGGCATCAGGTGCTCTCATATCACCTGGTTCTGCATCCCTCTCCCTGTAAACTGATAATGTGCTTTCCTAGGTTTACAGAAGTCCAGCTGAGACAGCCAGCTTGAGTTAAAATCCAGTTAATCCAGCGAAGGCCAAAGTGATTGTGACAGAGAATGAGCATGTGTATGAAACCTGAATCAAAAAGCAGAGGAAAGATCCCTTCTGCTGCTGCTCATCCCTAGGTCTGCCCTGCAGGCACCACACCCAAGGACTTGGACCTGGCCTTGGATATACAGGTAACACAGGGCAGGGAGTAGGGGCAGGGGGAAAAAGGGAACAGCTTTCCTTCCTACTCAAGCCTTTACAAGTAGCAACAACTTCAGCTGGACAACTTTGCATCTGTGTCAATTAATGCAGTTCAGCAGTTAGGGAACTGTGCATCTTGTGAACCAACACTTGAGTGAAACCCCTCTCATCTGAAGGAAAACAATCTACTTTGCCAAGCCAATACAATTTGACTTTTCTAAAACAGAAAAATAGACCAGCTAAGCCAGAATGTAAATTTACAGAGTGATTTAGAGAAATTAAAAACTACTTTTGACAATCAGAATGAAAAAAAGAAGATGGAAAATTATAATGTACCAAGTAGAGCAAAATGTGAGCCATCCATGCAAATGCAGAATTCTTTCTCATTTGTTTTCCAGGAGTGTCTTCTAAAATACTGAAATTTAGCCTCTACACCTTAGACTGGCAGCAAGAATGACAACAACAATAATAAATCACCATATTTCAAAATCAAGAGAAAAACTAGGTCTTTTAGGGTTTATTCACTACCTTAATAACTTGTACTTATTAAAACTCATAAAAATTTCAGTGAGATCACAAATTCATTGAATTTTTGAAAATCAGCAACCAATGAAGTCCTGTGACAATGCTTCAGGCTCATGAAAAAGTCTGACAGAAATAAAAAAAAAAAAGTGCTTGCACTTTCTCAGTGTTAGTTGCTATCAATTCCACTTTTGAATCCAAACGTGTGTACGCATGCATGCATGGATATACAATTTACAACTTTTTTCATAATGGTTTCCTCCCTCCCACAAAAATAAACAAACAAACAAACAAACAAATAAATAAATAAATAAAAATAGGTTGTGTTGTTTTACCAATGCCGAATATTAGTAAACTTTGAATTGGTTCATTCCTGGTAAAGTCTATGAAAATCCTGCAGCCCTTCACTTGCTCCTTCACCTGGCTGCACTTTTCAGACCCGCTATAGCAAGCCAGCCCCCAGCAAAAGTTCTTAGCCTTATCACATCCCTGAACCAGGCAAAATCATCAGCTCTGTGGCTTTGAATGAGTGGGGCAGCCAGGGGAAATGGAGGGAACAGAGGCAAAACTGCTGTATCACTGTGGAACGCTTGGCACCCCATTGCAGGAAATGAGACAGCAAAGTCAGCTGCAGTCCAGCCTAATCCTCACTGGCAAGGGGGAGAGAGGCAAAGAGACAGATGAGGAGGAAACAGCAGGGATTTCCCCTTAGCAACAATGACATTTGGAAGCACAAAGATACAAATTATTTTTGGGCTGCCTGGACACTTAGCAGGAGCTGGGGATTGTGTGTGCGCAGGAGTTCAGAAGCGGCTGCAAGAGCTTTGGGAAGATCCTAAACTGAGTGTAAAATGCATAAATCTCTGGTCTGCTGTGAGAGGGAAGCTGCAGTGGTTTATTTTAGCTGAAATAGGCTTCCTGGGACCTCTGCTTACCACAGTGACCATCATCGTGGCAATGTTCAAGGCACCTGCTGTTCGCCTCCTGCTTCTCTCCACAAAGGGTAAAACACAAGCACTTTTATTGTCAATGCTCATGATTATTTTGCCTGTGAAACTCAATGCAAGAGTACCTAAATCCTCTTTCGTGAGCCTCTCAGCTCAAAAGAAATACAAATGATAGCAAAACACCCCAATTTCAGCTAACAGAAAAGCCTCTAACATTTCTACCAGTACTTTCTGGGTGTCCAAGGCACATTGGATCAAATGTGTGTGTTTGTTTGATGGGACAGCCCGGCTCCAAAGTCTGTCAGCAAGCAGAACTGACAGGCTCTAACAGAGGAATCTAGAGCAGGGATCCTAAAACATCCACATATCACCTATTACACTGCAAAGATGTCCCACAGATGCCACCAGCAGGAACTCTGCCCAGATTTGTTAAATAACTCCCTACTGATAAGGATTGCATCAGCTCTCCAGATACAGCTAAATCATGCCAGTGATTTTTTGCTGTCCTTGAAACTCTAAAAAACGCAGTGAAAATGTTTTCCCTTTTTTTTTTTTTTTAAAGCATTGTTAAAAATCAGATTGTCCCATATGTTTCATATTTTCAGTTCATTTGCTGGGACAGAGAATACCTTTGAGCAAAGTCTTTGATTCCTTAAACTTAACTCAGCTATGCTACCGATACAGATGAACAGTTTTGAGAAGTAAGGTATAGATAAGTCCAGCAGTAAGTACAGACCACTGGATTCTGTGGAATCTGTGGATTCTTTGCCATGTGGATGATGTCTTGCCTTGTATAATTTTTCAGTTTCAGTATTCTTAGTCCCCAGTTCATGCACCATTTCCCTATTTCTCCAGCCCTCCTTTAACAATCTCAAAATTAGGGCTAGGCAGCAGCTAATCTGAAAGACTGCTCTGACCACCTCAGCACACCTTGCTGCAAATAATCTCCTCTGTTGAAAAATCTCTCCCCATTGTGGGGGCAGCTTCCCTCTAACAGCACCTCATGCAACGGGATTTTGTGAAGGGTCAGAGTATCCTTTGCTCTTCCTTACAAGATCGTAGCTGGAGCATGCCACTGTGCATCAAGAAAAGGAGAGCAGGGTCAAAAGAGCACCCGCCTCACGCTGCCTTTCTGCCTGAGAGAGGGGACAGCCCTGTGTGCAGAGGGTGCTGGTTGGATAGAGTGAAGGAGGCAGGTGCCACCAGACAGATCAGGCAGGCCTGCCAAGGGCTTCGGCCATGCCCAGCTGCCTGCCTTTATGTTAACTCCTGCTGCCTCGGAGGGCATGGGAAAAGCAAACCCCATAGAGGAGCTGGCAATAACAAGGGTGTCCAAAAGGCCACCTTGGAGGAATGGGGCAGTCTTCACCTCGGGCCCCTGCCCCCTCCCCACTACCCTCTGCCTCCCACATCCTCCCCAGACTGGCTGAAGGATCCGTTTTACACATCTTGCTTGTCCATGAGCAATGTCTTTCCAATGTCTGCAGCCCCTCCACCCCCAGAAAGATCTCCTCAAAATGACTGATGGTGTTGTCCCATGCTCAGTCTGCTCCCTTGTGCCTGGAGCTGCACTTCCATGACTCTGGGACACTGCAGACTGAGCAGTGGCTGAAGCTGAATAGCAACATGCCATCCAAGCACCATGTAAAAGACACCTGAATTCAGACCTGAAGTGGATGGGGATCTGCAGGGTTTGGGGGAGGCAGGGGGCAGATGACGACCAGCAACAGGACCAGGAAAAGGCAAAGAAGATCAGGAGGACAAAATGGGGAACACAGGTTTGGGATGCTATCAAGACAATGAGGAAAACAATATTCAGGGGAGTAGAACTGGAAAACTGGAACTGGCTGAGGAGTGAAAGCATGAAAGGGCAAAGCAGAGGCTGGTGTTCAGCAAGGCAACAGGAAGAGTGATGCATAAATAAAACATGGTACAAGAAGCACAGAAGGCTGGGGAGAACCAGGCATGCAGAGGAATGCGAGCATGTGGCATCAGGAGAGAGCAAGAGGTGCAAAGCAGCATGCAAAAAAACGGTAGAAAGATTCAATAAAAAAATTTGGGAGCTGACAGGCATTGAGGGTCTCCTTTTTTTAAAATTTTCTGTCCAGAAATGCCTATGAAAGTTTCTGACAAAGCATCCCAGATCTCCCAAAAGCCCCTGGGCAACCCACAAAGGGCAACTGGCAGCTGCTGTCTACCACCTTCTTCATTGCATACCTACCACAGGGAAAGTGTCCTGCCGGAAATTTGACATTTTTGTCCTGGCCGTTAGTATGTCCACAAAAATCAATCGTATGATAAATCCACATTTTCTTTGCTTTTTAGAAACCCAGGCTTACAATTGTATTTCTATCTGCTCTAGCACACAGCATCATGTAAACCCTGTACAGAGACTACGTATTAGGAGATACAACCTGCCGAGGACTCTACTCCACTATCAGAGTTCACTTCATTTTAGGAGAAGAGATTTTAAATGAAATATTTGGAGCCAGTGCAACATAAATGTGTTCCTGTTAAATTCAAGCACACAGAATGAAAATATTTTAATTTTATTCTTCTGGAGAAAAAGAAATCATCACACTTCCAGAGTGACGCAGTCACACTTCCCAGTGTGGTTTCCAGCTGAAAAACTCATCAATGGACAATTTAATTTTCTTGAAATGGCACTTTCCCTCTATAAACGAATAAACTTTATTTTTCTACCTCAAAGTTTCTGTTGTTAATTTGCAAAGCACAGTAATGCTACCCCCTCAACATTTTGAGACATTATGAAAATAAAGCCATGGGAAGCACTCAGTTGCTATCGTAATTAGCATCATAGGAAAAGGCCAATAAAGGAACAAAGGACTTTGTCTCCAGAACAAGGTTTAAATCATGCATGAACTGTTTGTTAACCATAAAATCCACATAAAATGATGAGGAGAAAAGAAAACATACTGAGCCTGCAAGAATAAATATAACATGTGTTGGCATAATTAAAGGCTCTATGGCTGACACATACTCCTCCTTTCTGACATTTCCTGAAAGATTTTTAAGTGACTTGGCAACCAGAAGAATGTTTTTATTAGTTAATGGTTTGTCAAACTCTATTTGATTTGCTTTATGTGAGTAATTTAGTCTCTTGCCTGGATACTTGAGGAAATTAAGAAATTTTAAGTTCTTTTCCCATTAGACTAGGTACCTTGTAAATGTATCTAAACCATACTATACACATATATTTTAAAAACACTTAGGGTAAAACTTTTCAATTTCTGTTCCAACTTTTGTTCACAATCTATTTCTTTTGCTCTGAAAGGCTTTCTTTTTGCCACCCTTTTGTTCCACTCTATCTTCAATAAAGAAGAAATGCTTCCTAATCACCAGACATGATGGGTCTTGCTATGTGTTCAAACCACTGTATGCTTGGGTGCTTAAGAGCATTTGGCTTTGTGCTTTGCATCTAACCAACAACTCACCCAGGTGAGCTGCTATTGGGCAGGGACTTAATCCCTGTCATGTTTAATCACTACATTAAAAGATTTAAAGACTGATGTTAAAGGCCATTCAGTTTGGGCATCACAGACCTACAGGATGCAGTTAGGAAAAGCCACTTGGTTTATCCTGGCAAAACCTGTAACAAATCTTTGAGAACAAAAGCCTGGAGAGCTGAGAAGGAAACTCCTTTTCTGTGACACCCCCTCAGTGTGTCTCAGACATCCACCTGGACACCTTGGGACTTCCTGCAAGTTTCACACATGAGGTGTTACTTGCACCATTTACTTAAATAGCTGCACTAAAAGGTTAGCTTTGGCCCACTTCTGTTCTGCATAACACCAATAGGAAAGTTATTAGGTCAGTACTGAAAAATTCCATCCCAAGTCAGTGCATAACTCTGCAGACAGGATGATTCATCTGTTACCTAGTGCAGAAAATGTGAGGGGGCCATTTTGCACTCCCTCAGGAATCCTCCAAATGTAAAATCTCCTGCTTGGATTCCACACTGTTGCCATACCATTGCTAGCAGTAGTAGTCAGGATGCTCCTTTCTGTCCAGTTGGCTGAGGTATTAGAAGCCCTTCTTGGAGGTGTGGACTTTGCTAAAATTCCCCAAGTGCTGTTACCCTGTGCTTAACTCACATCTCAGGCAGCTGCACATCCAGGTTTGTCCCCTGGGGCCACACGACTCCAACGCTGCATAAACTCCACTGGCTTCCAAATCCAGTTCTCTGGTCCAAATCCAGTACAAGGCATTTTCAGCCTAGTAAGTCACCAGCTTGAGGACCCTGATGCTTCCAGATGAACAGAGGCTGTCCAAAGCCTATTCTCACATTTTTTTTCCCAACTGGGAAAAAAATAGTATTGTGATAGCAGTACATAAAGTACCTTTATAATTGCTTTATCTACAGATAAAATGTAGTTCTTCACAGACAGCCCTACATTAATCACTATTTTCAGCTACCAGAACCTGGCACAAATGTCCTGGGAACAACTCTCTTTCAATAATCAGCTTCTGTCAGCACCTGCAGAGCAAAGACATCCCTCCCTGATGCTTTCCCTGTAGCCCTTTTATCTATGCTGCCTTGACTGAAAACATTTTCACAGCCACACAGCTAAAATATCACACACCTTTTCAAACATCAAGTCAGCCCCAAATGGTAAAAAAAAAATAAAAGAAATTGTAAAACATCAGACTGGACAGTGATAACTACTGATGTAGAATCTACATGATATAATGGTCTTATCAGTCAAGTAATTCCTTATGAATATTAATTTAGATTGACAAGGTCTCTTTACAAAGAATTAGCAATTTATTCAAGTTATCTCCATTTTACTTTAACAGTATATGGATTCATTCAAACCCTTAAAAAATTAAAATAAGCCAGTGTTATTTTCCTTACCAATTCCGCATCAAGATAAAAATCAAAATAAAAATTGTCGTTTTCATAGATATATGATATCCCAATACAGGTATGTTTTAGTACTCCAAAGCAACTTTTTCAAATGTTAGCCTTTGTCATACATTTTCCTTCTTTTGTCCTGCATCAATGTCCCCCTGACATAAATACAAACAGAAAAGGCAGGGAAAACAAAATAATTTCTAGACCAACCACTGCTAGCAAAACACATTTGCAAACAAGACAAGTCACGATCTCTGTACACAAGAGAATTATTTGCTCAAGTAGGTCAGGAAAGACTTTGTTTAATGTAAATGTAATATAAAAGACCTTGCAGTTCAAATATTTCATCAGTCACATGACTTACATGTAGTCTGTAGCATAAAGACCATGAAAAGTGGTCTTCTCTTGTGCTAGATTTATATTTCTTTATTTATAATTTAAAGGAGTGGAAACTGAAATATGCGCACAAAGGAATTGTTAATGGGTGTCAGTTTGTGAGGTGGCCTCTCCAGTTCTCACTCACCATAAACGTGTGTATGCAAGGAAGATAAGGCACACGTGCCCTCTGTATCTCTGATGTCATCTTATGATGTCCTCTGTGGGACAGCATGAGAGGTCTTTTCTTCTTCTAAGGTGTCGTGGTTTAACCCCAGCCAGCAGCCAAACCCTATGCAGCCACTTGCTCACACCCCCACTAGCAGGACTGGGGAGAGAATCAGAAGACTAAAAGCCTTTATCTCACAAGCTGAGATAAAGACCATTTAATAGGGAAAGCAAAAGCCACACACAGAAGCAAAACAAGAGGAGAAATTAGTTCACTGCTTCCCACAGGCAGGCAGGTGTTCAGCCATCTCCAGGACAGCAGGGGTCCATCATGCAGAATGGTGACTTGGGAAGACATACACCATTAATCCATATGTCCTTCAGTTCCTCCTTCTTTCCTCCACTTTACATACAGGGAAGGATGTTGTATGGTGTGGAATATGCCTTTGGTCCATTTGGGTCCCCTGTCACAACTATGTCTTTGCTAAATTTCCCATGGAGTCCCAGTCTTCACACCAGCCTGGCAGTAGGAAAAGCAGAAAAGACCTTGGCTCTGTGTAAACCCTGCTCACCAATGACAAAAACATTTCTATATTATCAACTCCGTGCTTAGCACAAATTGAAAACATAGCCCCATATCAGCCATTGTGAAGAAAACTCTACCCCAGACAAAACCAGTACATAAGGAAAGTTCAACATGAAGAAGGAAGCCATTGTTCCTTATGTATCCCATATTTGCAAATACTCACAGTAAAACTGAGGATCAGAACTTCACTTAGTGTTAAACTTCAGAGCTCATATCTAACCCTGAGTGTTTTGACACTAATTTGGATATTATTTTCTTCTATTTTCAGCTCATAGATTTGGCATAATTTTTCTGAAAGACAGTAAGAAAGCAAAAAAAGAAAGAAAGATTACTTAGACATGATAGCTAGAGTTATATCTTAATTAGTAATGAAGTATACAACATGCTGTATGAAAATACTATTTCCAGCATTACAAGCGTTATAGTATTAGAAATAACTCTACAACTTTAATTTCAGTTCATAAAATATTGCAAGCACTTATTGTGCTCTATAACTCTTGGCAGGACCCTACAGGCCTATAAACAAGCTTCTGGAAAACCTGCAGCTTTGACAGAGAAATCCAGCCACAGTATTCACTCTCAGGGAAAAGATTTTCTTGTGCAAATCTTGCTTTTGAGTTCAGTAGGAGTATTTTTATGGATAAGGGAAAAAAAAAGTAGTGGGGCACTACTTACTACATTTAGGGGCTCATTAATTTAGTTGAAGAGTGAAGAACTTAACAGTATTTGTAAGCATGAAATTAACCAAAATTGGAAACTGAAGGATATTCCTTCTGGAGCTAACATGCAAGTCTTAGTAACATCAGTTCAGTGTGGGTATTTTAATAAAAGACAACCTTCCAATCCTGCACAATGCATCTTGTCACATTTCCAGTCATTCCATGGGATAGATTCTTCAGCAATTTTCAGCTGTCCACTCCAAGCTGGACCATGTAATTTGTGCTTTGAAGGAAAATTTCCCATTCCAACACAGGAGCTTGTGACTGAGTTTCAAAGATGTAATCCTTAGTACTCTGGGTCCAACAGTACACCAGTTGAAAATTAACTTTTCATTTTCACCTCCTTTATGGTCAGTGCAGGTAAGAAGCTCTAAATAACAGACAAGCATCCAGTCTTGTTCGTACAGCAAAGAAACTGCAACCCAGCAGACATGCTGTGATGTCCACTGTTACAGAACCTACATTGTTTAAAGGTCTTACCCTACCTTGCGTTGTGAGTGCTCATCCAGCTTTACAATGCCTTTAAGTCTGCAATGACTCCAATTTTGATCAGTTTAGAACCATGAGATTATATTAATTTTCAATATCCTCTCTGGAATGGTGAGGATACTTCTTAAATCAGATGTCACTTGTGAAAAATCATAGAAGCACTCACCCACTGCTTCCTTCTGCAAAAGTGGTGTCAGTTCAGCCTTTCAGGGCACAGAATCACATCTGCTCTGTGGCTTTTTAAAAATATTTCTTTCCACAATTGCAAGGCTGTGAAGGAACTTTTAGGCTTACAAAGGAAAACATGACAAGTCACAATTAACATTCATTGTATCTGCTTGAATCTGATTCTCATGTGCATAACGAGTTCTATATTTCTTCTTCGATATCTCCAAACAAAGTGAAGTAGCTGGTTTTATTTTTAAGTACTTGCAATAAATGAGCACTGAAGGTTAGTAAAGATCTAGTACTAAAAAGCTTATTAGATCTTTAGTAACACAATAACTTACTCAAAAGCTTGGCCTTTTCCATGTAAATAAAGTAAAATCAGCATTTCACAGTTTACACAGATTAAAAAACCGCCTAGAGAATCAGCACCAAAAACTGTATCATACCTTATCAGACTTTCTGAGAGACCAGAGAATGAGGATCCTGTTTTAAAAGATACTTATTTTTAGTTCAAATGAGTCCTTCATCCAGACAGCTCCAGTCATCATATTTGAAAGAGAAAAGCAGTGGAAGCAGGGATCTCTGAAGCACTTTGGTAAAACTCCAAGGTCTATTTCCATCCGAAGGGCCAAACATTTCAGTGCTTATTCAGGGAAAAACTCGCACATATTTCAAGCGGATTTTTCTCTGTCATGTAGGATTCCACTTTCTCAGTGAAAATAGCTGTATTTCTTTAGGATGCCAGACAGAGAGTTTTATTTTTTGATCTTACAAAATGCAAAATTAAGAAAGCAAAACTGAAAGCAAAAGAACAAATGCATACAAGACCCCCTCACCATAGATCTATGTTTGGGCAGTTGTTGGATCAATATGAATGGGATAGATGTTCAATGCTCTGCCAGATCAAAGACTTATCAAATGATTTTGCTGGGTACAAAATAGCCTGGGTGATCTCTTCTGCAATATGGGTATTGCCAGTCTAGAGTAAGTTCCAGTTCTGGGATTAGGAGGTGTGACAGGGTCACATGCCAAGGTCACATGGGTCAGATTCAGCTTCCAACATACTCTAGCAGGATCCCAAGCATAAAACTTTATCTGTATGGTATCTCTCAATCCCACACTTTGGTGGAGAGCTCAGCTCTGGGGATAATGGTTGTCTTGGGACACAAACTATACTACTTTTAACCTCTGGGTTCAAACACTATTCATACCCACTCTGGTAATAAATTAACATTTTCATCCCCTTCTCCCCAGCTACACTCTTTAATGATCAAGGCCTCCTAGACCCTTGTCCTTCTTCCTCGTCCTCTGATGTTCCTTGGAAGCAAGAGAGCAAGCAAGACACAAAATACAGGAAATTAAACTTCTACCTGATACTAAACCCAGGCAATTCACTGTGACAAGGCAGTGAGAGGCTTCAGCTCTCCATCTGCTTCCCCATCCCTCTTGTTTTCCTGATGGGGTAGCTAGCCAAGCATCTGATGTTCATACACTGACAAAGAAATGTTGTGAGCTGTATGTTCTACCTTTAGAGTAAGGTCATACTGCAGGGGAGGTCCTTATAGCTACAAGAGGTTGACCTTGGTGTGTAGCTGTAGTTAGTGTGAACTGCAGTGGCAACATCTACAGTAAAATGAGTGCTGATGCTGAGAAAAGGAAGGGAGATGGGCTTGTCTTCTAACATTCTCCTGCACCTAAGACAAGAGATGTTGGAGCTATGGCTGATGCTACTTCTTCTCAAGCTAAATAAGGTTTCATCTTCATGCAGACACCCCTCGCAAGTGCCCTTTTCAAATTAAAACCTCCCCAGACAACAGTAATAGTAAAGCAGCTTATAAAATACTGGGTGGAGAAAGTTGCATATTGATGCTAACTACCTGAGCCTTCAGCTTTTCAATTGTCATGATGACCTTTTAAAAATCATTTATTGACTGGAAAAAATATGGAGAGCTGGTTGAACCTGATTTCACCAAGGTGCCACTGCAGTGCTAATAACCAAACCATACTCTGTATTCAAGGAATGAGCTGTTTAAATAGAAAAGTAATTATGACATTAAAATTCCAAAGAAGAGAAAAAGTCATAAATTGAATTTGTCACTGTGTAGGATAACCCAAGGATAAAGTGAGTTTCTGGCATGACAAAAGTTCTCTTTGAAAAATAGAGTGCTTTGTTTCAGAAGCAACATTACAACTAGGTACTACATGGTCCCTTTTTTAGCAAAACACGTGTTTGCACTGGGATTGATTGTCAGATATATCTATATTTTTCTAGCCGTGGCAGGTTTATAAATGCAGTTGTCTGCATCCTTCCAAGCATTATGAAGCATGTCACATTAATTGCACAAAGCCATTTTGCTCTGCTCAGCAAATCAGACTTCTATATATATCTTGGACAAAAAATGTATGCATGTGGCCAGAAAAACAGCTGTTCAGTCAGGCTCCTCTTCTACAACCAAAACAATGGCTAGTTCAAACCTGCATAGCTATGTAATGTAAGGCAGCTTCAGCTGTGTTAAGTGCTGCAAAACATACCAAGACATCCCCACAAAATCTCTGAGTAAACAAAATCATTGCTCCTAAGCATCTTTCACAGCTGCAACTGCTCAGGACTTCTTTCTGAAAACAGATACGTCAGGAACTAGGGCCAGACTGTGAATGTAGAAACATGTAATACAGCAAGCAAAAAGGCAAAACCCACCAAAACAAAACAAACTGCAGAATAGCCAAAAAAAAGAGCATTTCCAGTTCATGTGCACAGGTGATCAATGGAAATCCGATGAAGACCTGCAGCAAGCCACAAACCTCTCACCCCCCGAGAAAGAACTGAAATGCCTATATTCTGCTCTGTCTTCAAGAAGACTGGAGGACCTAAATGCAAGGCTTGCAGAAAGATGGTACACTGGACTCGGAGACAAAATGGTGCATGTGAGCTGTGTTTCCCTTCACCTTATTTCCTTCCAGAGGCCACTGGGCTGGGTAAAGCATTCAGGAAAACAAGATTCTCCCTGACAAGCTTATTTCAGCAAATGAATCATGAAACCTCCCTCAGCTCAAAGGGAGGAACTGAAACAACCTCACTCGATTTAGATAAGTCTAAAAACAGGAGCCACTTCAAGATGACATGAACCTCCACAATACAGCTTAACCAAGGGACCAGTCCATCTATTTGTGTGGAGAAAAGGGATAACAAATATGCTTTTCAGGGCTCAGAAGCATGCATAGCCCTTCAGAAATGCCCCCATAAAGGGGGTTTCTTTAATCTCCCAGTTGCCCAGACTAAGCTCTAACTCAAAAATTCAGTATTTCATTCCATCACTGATGATCTTTTCCTGTCCCTTATAGTTTTATCTGCAAAGGGATGCTGAAGCATTTGACTTGACTCACAAAGTCTCGGTACACTTCAGTGCACCACTGTCACCTAACAGGTGACACTGACAGAGCTTCACAATCTAATTTTCACTCACATAACTACTTGAAATAAATGCCAAAAAAGTATTATCAAACCATTTGTATTGGAGTTTTCAAATTAAATGAGAACAGAACACACACAGCACTCTCTGTATGTTTACAAAGACAGGAAACTATTTGCTACAAAGTTCTGAAGTGCGATATCAACATAACTGAAATTAATATGCAGCAGACTTGGTTCACAATGGCATTTCTCCAGCATCATAAGTAAATCATCAATGAGGCTTGGGGTGCTATTTTTAAAATATTTTTCCATACAACTTGTCTATGAGACAAGTTGTATTTGTTCCCTCCAGCATTTAAAAAATACTGTTTGTTTCCAAATATTCAGAATGTTAAAACTAGATTTCCTGCAAGACTTTTGCTTAATGACCAATTATTAGCCATAATAGTTGATTTTTACTTTTTTTACCAAGCATTACTTCAATAATGTCATTGAAGCATCTCACCAGAGCCTGCTCTGTGAAGGGATCACTGCAAAAGGCAGTCAAACCATTTGTTCTCCTTAGTTGCAGTCCATACCCAAGCCCTAGAGTTGCAAGGATTAGTAAGGAAGCAGGGAGAGAGTGGTGGCTTTTCCACTAGGAGTTCCAGTCACATTTCTCCAAATTCAGAGCCTGTTCAGCTGAGCAGATCCAGTTGCTTTCCAGCAGCTGGCTGTATCAGTGTAAAGTAGCTGAAAGCACTCATGGCAGCAAAAGCATTTCTGTACCCTAGTATCTCATCACTTCAGAATATGTAACACACTTAAATGAAGTGGGAAAGTACAATCATCCCCACTGTAACACAAGCAACTTAGGCACATCAATGGCCACAGTTAGTCTACTGCTAGTCACGCCATCTCAAAGTATGAAAGAAGCCCCAAGCATATGCTAAAAAACCTAAAAGTGATCTAGTATTTCCCCCAAAATGGCAACTTGTCCCCAACAGAATCAAAACAAAATCCATCATGCAGCTTGGTCATCCGTGCAAGTTTGGGGTATATTCCTTAATGTATCATTCTTCACCTGTCCACTGCCAATGTGATTTGTCCCACATCTCAAAACAGAAGGAAATGTCTTTTCACACCTGTATCCTTTTCAAAAAAGTCTCCTTCCCCTACCTCTACATCTAGCCAGTGTAATAAATAACCACCAGGATCCACATCAGCTTGATCCATTCTCCACATTTCCTCTGTCCGTTATCATCTGCCCCTGCCTCATAATTGCATTGGTTTCTTCAGAAGAAAACGTGTGACACATCTAAACTATATTACCACAGAGCAGAGATGGGTTATGAACTGCGCATTCCTAACATGGGACAAGATCTCAGGATTGCAATCCATGGAAAAAAAATGCAATTGATGGTCTCCAGTGGCCAAAAAACCCAAAAAAGTGTCAGGTACTATATGGAAACACAGAGGGTTTAAAAACACCATCGTTGTATAAATCAATTGTGTTCCTATCTTGGATACTGGTCTTTTCTGCTGTAAGGAAATAAGATGACCCAATGTCCTGACAAAAGTCATGGAGACAGCTTCCATGCAATGATTGACTGCTGTAAATTCCAGGTAGGTCTTTAGTACCATCACCTGAGTATGCAGGGATGAAATTGTGAAGGCTGGAGTTAAACTGGAGTTGAAACAGGTGAGGGATGTGAAGGACAAATAAGAGCATCAGTAGGTACATCAGCAGCAAAAAGAGGACTAAGGAAATTATGGCACTGCTCCTTAATGGGACAGAGCACCAGTGGCATGGGATACAGAAAAGACACATCAGTGCCATCACTACTGGCATTGTGTAGTCTTGGAGCTCCCAGATCCTCACGGAGAGTAGTAAAGCTTGAGGGAGAAAGATGCTGTTCTTGGATGAGGAGCATGAAGTCAGAGACTACTTAGGTAAACTGGGCATATGTAAGCTCCTACAATCAAATGGCAACTGATGACACAAACAGAGCTGGCCAATGTCACTGTGAGGCCACCTCCTGCCATCTCTCAATAATTGCAGTGTTCATGTGAGGTCCTCAAGGGCTGCAGGAAAGGATATCTGAGCTACGGAGATCAAGGAGGATACAGCTGAGCAGCTTCACCTGAAAGTCTGGGAGATTATTTTGAGACACAGTAAGAGCAAGAACTTCCAGACTGGGAACAGCCAGCATGGATATACCAAAAGCAAATAATGCCTGGCCAGCCTGAGCTGAGAAGAGAAGGCTCTGTAGGTAAGTAGAGAGCAGATGTTTACTTGGACTCAGCTTGTGACATGCTTCCCCATAGCATCCTTACAGTCAAGCAGGAGATAAGGACTGGACTTGTGGGCTCTGCAACAGAGCAAGGGAAAAGTAACAAGCCAGTGCATTTTCCAGATGCAGTTTTTTCAAAATTACTACTTCCGAGGTAACAGGAAAGATCGTGGCACAATAAACTTTGGCCTGAATCTAAAATTTTAATATATGAAAGTTGGCAGGTTTTGCTACTATGTGGGAGAGAGCCTCCAGATGCAGATGGCTGTGTTCATGCCAGTGATTATTTTTAGATGATTACCAATGTCCATCTGAACACAGCAATGTACCCAATGCTTTCAGACAACACTGAAGTACAAGAATACTTCATTCAGTCTTAATATTTCAATGATACATCTGGTCACCATGTCCTCTGCAAGTACCAGGACCCTCTGCACTGATTTGTAATAATGCCATTTGAGTCCACTGGTATTACCAGCTATTACCCCGCAACAAACACAATAGGTCTTGCAAAATTGTGCCCAAGAAGACATGTCCTATTAAACAGCTATTTCCTAGCCCAGAACCTGGCTTTAGTATCATACTTTTGAGAATTTGTGTTTATGGTTTTAACACCTTATTCTAACATTTGAGAATTACTCATATTTCTAGTCTATAGTTTTTAAAACAAAACAAAACAGGAAAGCATACTCTCTACCAGGATAGAAGCACCTCTATTAAATTGCCTTTATTAAGGGATAATGTAGAAGAGTCAGATCTATTTTCCTTTTTTTTTCCCCTACTTACTCCTTCCCCCCTTCTATTCTTGTAGCTCAATGTATTTAAAGTTCAAAAAAGTCAATATCAAAAAAAAGTAAAATTTTGCACGCATTGCCCAGTTTTAAAATTATTTGATCAAACTGTTCTTAATATTCACCTGCCAAAATATTACTTCTACTTGTGCTTTTATCACACAAAATGTGTACTTGCAACGCATAGGCCTGAATGAGGGTAGGGAAAGAAAGGAATGACCCAAGAGGCAATGGAAAAATTATGCCTGGGCCAGAGGAGAGAGCCGAGTGTCACACAGGGCTGCACAGGACCAGAGGGTTTGCTGCCCGCCCTTCAGGCTGCATCCCCGGGTCCCAGTCCCCGACCCTTCCAGCCCCACCAGCCAGCTGTGCCCTCTGTGCCCCGCAGGCTGCTAGGTTTGAATAACACCAGGCATTTGATGACCTAAATTTACACCGTGATGGCTCTCTGCCCAGCGCTGCAGCCTGGGACAGTTGCCCCCATGCTTTGCCACCTATGGGTCACCCCGCTCTCGGTCTCGCCGTCCTCTCCTCCCTTGCCTGGGAGGGGCCAGACACGGCAGGGCTGGCCAGGCCTGGCACTGCCTGTCCTCTCATGCCGTGGCTGACACATGGCTCCAGCATCGGCTCCCCTCCAGAGGTCACCGGCCGCTCCCCTTCCACTGCTCTCTTCTGCCAGCCGGCCATGGCTCCCTGCCCAGATTAAACCCGATAAGCCCTGAGCGGGCAGCCATGGAGCCTGTTGGGCAGGCTGGGTTCTGGTGGGGACCTGCCTTGGGACCCAGAGCGCCTGGCGGTCACTCTCGTTGCCCACAGCAGCGATGGCGCCTTGCTGTGCTACCAGTCGCCGAGCTGCCCG
>VYXD01012306.1:278625-303521 GCA_013397195.1 Hylia prasina | reverse complement strand
CTCTTCGCCCGCGGCCCGGCCCCGAGTGCGGCGCGGCCCCCGCATGAGCCCGGGCGGCAGTGGCGGCGGGAGCGCCCGGGAGCAGCAGCCGAGGTGCCCAGGTCGGTGTGGGCGCTGCGCAGGGCCGGGAGCGGGGATGGCGCCCGGCTCACGCTGGCCCTGAAGGGGAGGGAGGCGGCCCTGCCAGCTCCCCCGCGCCGGGGAGGGAAGGCGGCTGCCCCGGGGGTCCTCTCTTTACGCGCCGTGAGACGCATGGGTGCGGGGCCGCCCCGGGAAGGCCGGGCGGGAGGGTGGCTCCGAGCTTCTCCCGGCCTCCGGGGAGACCGGGCTCGCTGGGCGACCTTGGGTGAACCCAGCCTGCCCCTGCCTCAGTTTTTCCCGGTTTGGTGACTACTGTTCGGGGCTGCTGTGGGCATGGGACGGCTCGGTGCCGTCGGCGCGGCCGGCTGCCGGAGTGGGAAGTACTGCGAGGGTCTCTTGACTAGTGGCCAAGGCCTGTTTGACAAAGTGGGTCTGATCACTTGCTTGTGTTACCTTCTGTCCAGCCTGAAGAGTTGGATCTGAACCTGTGAGCAGGCTGCCTTGCTGATGCATGTGATCTGTCGCTCTTGACTGCAGGACTTTCTGGGCTTCAGTTTTTAAGCATACCCACAGTATTTCTGTTAAGGGATGTTACAGTTTATTGTTGATTTGTAAATCAGATGTTCTAACATGATGTGTTGCAGTCATTCAGAAGTTACTACTGCTTAAGAAACAAAACATGTTTCACAATTCTCCTTTAAGTTACAAGAACCTGTAATTTATAGACTTGTAGTTATTCCTTTTCTTTTTTTCTCCAGTTAATGGAAATACTTGTTTATGTTTTCTTCTGTGCAATATGATGGTCTAATTCTGGAACTAAGCATGTGTCTTACACATCACTTAAGGGATGGTCCCTCTGTCTGTATGGAAACTTACCTGCTTCAGTAAGAGTCAGCAAATGTAAAGGCCTGTGAAAAATCAGCTTCTCAGAGTAGTTTTACCATGCTTCTTGCATGTCTAGCAGAAAGTTTCTCTGCCCGTATTTTGCTTTGATTTCTTAACAAAGTAAGACCTGCGTGATTGTATTGTCAATTTATCTTCTCTTCTCTCTCTCTCTCTCTCTTTTTTTTTTTTTTTTTTTTTTTTTTTCTTCCCCCCCTTTCCCCTTTTTTTTTTTTTTTTTTTTTTTTTTTTTTGGCTAGCTGACTAGTTTGAAAAGGAGAGGTCTAAAAGATAAGATTAAGTTCCTAATTCATGCAAATAGCATCCAGTTAGAGAGATTCCCTATGAAGGAAAAAGTCATGCTCTGAGTTCTAGTGTATTATTAGACACTTATAACGGGGGGAGAGATGGAGAAATGAGGGAGATAGTGAGAGATGTACTATTTGATAAGAGTGAAAACTGTTGGAAAATGGGCTTACAGTTCTCACAGACTGCTTGGTTTAGATGTTTGCCCTGAATAGATTTGCCCTTTCATTGTGGAAACAGTTGAAGGTACCTTTTAGAAATTTGAAAATATGGTGAAACTCAGTTTAATTGAGTGTATTGAATTGAAAGTATGAAATATGTGTTGCTAAATTGATGTGGATATGCATATAAAACTATCACGTTTGTCATTTAAAACAGATAGTTTGTAGTGCAGTATCATTCTGTCAACTCAATACAAAAAAATAGTTAAAGAAAACCTAGTCCACTACTTACATTTACAGAGCTGATATTTTTAAGTGAAATTATTTCTGTATGATATTACAGGTGCTTCATCTCTTTTACAGATACCTTCCATTCCTCTCTAAGTGTTTGCTATTTAAAGTAGCATCTTTCCTGCTGGAATTAAGAAATTCATTTTGTTTATTAGAGGTGTTTGCTATTTCTCCTCATTGGTGTGACCTGAGCATCTCACAAGAATATAGAAATAAAAGCACCAGGCTAGAATGTTTGATTTGTTAAGGTTTATTTCCGGGTATGGTTCTGTGACTTTGTAAAAAAAGTCAGGCTTGAACAGCAAAAGCCTAGATTTCTCAGTCCAAGTCCTCTTCAGGACTCTGAAGTTGTGTGGGCTTGATCCTTTTTTTTTTTTTAATAACAATCATGACTTCTGGTATTTTCTTTTTTATTAATTGCTGCTGTTGTTTAAAAACATGGGAATGATGATTCTTTTGTGAATGGAATTGAAAACTGAGTGTATATGTTGAATACGTCTAGGGATGTTCTCAGCCTCCCGGAGTCCCTGTTAGAGCACCTGGAAGTTGTCCCTGATTGTTTTAATCAACTTGAAAAAATAAACCAGGTTCTTTTTCATATCATTTAACTTCTCTTTTGAAAGTATAAAATGTCATGTGTACCACCAGGACCCAGCACATACAGTATAAAATCATGCTTGTTTCATTATGGTTATGTGCTTTGTTGACAGATTCTTCACTAGTTGTTAGAATTCACAGGTTCTGATTAACCAGATAAATAATGGGGTAGAATACCTTTGAGTTGAGTTTTAAGTTACAAACACACTTAATTGTGAACATGTTTTAACATACAACATTTTCTATAAACAGTAAATAGCATAGTACCTTATATGACACTTATCATGGAATTAATTCAGTTTTTATGTTTTCGTAAATGTGCACCATCCTAATTTTTGCTGCGCAGGAAGGATTTACTTTTCCTCCCTCTGTTAGTTTTAGTTTACTTAGTGAATGTCCAGAGACAACTCATCTTCTTTTAAATGCAAGAAATGTCTTTCTTCATCCCCACACCAGTGTACTCATACACCTGAAGATGAAAGCCACTAGTTCTTAAAAATAGAACATGCAATTGAGGGAAAAGGGAACAGAATTCATAAAGTATGTAGGCATAGATCTCATTTCCAGCATCAATCTTCTTTCTGGTAGTGTGGGCCAAGTTTTTACTCTAATTAATGAATTGATATTGATTTTTAAACAAAGGAGGTGTGTTTTACAACTTTTCTGAAGTATCCAGTGTATTTAAGGTGGCTGTGAATTTTTTAGAGAAGCAGTGTTAAAAGGTCTGTCACTAATCAAATTCTGATTTGTACCTGGAAGGAGGAGAGCAGTACATTTGCTATTAGGGTCTGTAATGAAAAAATCTAGAGTGCTGTTTATTTTCTAAAAAAAATTACCCCCGCACAGAAGTTCTATAAGCTGTGCTGAATAGGTGGTTCCCAGAGACAACAGCACTGAACAAATCTCATGTTTGAAGTGAATTTTATCACCTTAAATACTTTGACCTTAACATTTACTGCTTTAACTTCTTGTATTAACAGGCAGTGGCTGATGGCCTCATAAGGCTGTGTTGCCCATGAATAAAAGTTTGGGGAAAAAAAGCTGGTTCATAGGAATAGTAATGTGTGTAATGTATCTGGTTGGCTAGCAGAAAGTCAGCAAATACAGTCTAAAGGTAACATTTTGCAATGAAGCACCACTTCAGTAACTACACCAGCTGGTGACACATTTCTTCAGGAAAATAACTTCATAGGAAGAATATGAAAATCAAATAATGTTGAGATCCAGGATTCAGGTTTGGCAGTGTAACATCTGACTAAATAGCACTTTAAATTGCTATTTTTGAATTGCTACACCTTGCTGTGGTTAGGTGGGGTAGAGCTTATTGACAAAATAACTTGCTGGGTGCAAAATTACATTATAAATTAAATATTACCATAGTTCTGTCTAACAAATACTCTTATGAATGAATCTCTTAAAGGAAGCATTAACTACTTCTTACTTACTTTAATAGGTTGAGCCTGGTTCCCTGTATTATGCAAACTGCTGAATGGAGGAAGGGGGTGGAAGTCAGTCTTTACCAATACTCTTTCCGTTACCGTCCTGCATGGTTCTTTACCCATGTTTTACAGAGTGGTGAAGAATTAGGAGAAGCTGCAGTTGTTCAGCTGAGTGGAACTAAATGGGTGGCTTCCTTCTGGACCCTCACTTCACTATCTTAGGTAAGAGGTGTGATCTGCTTCTTTTGAAGCTACTTGCATTTCCTTAGGACAGAAGTATATATGGTTTTTTGGAGGAAACTTCTAGTTAGCGAAGCAGAGCTTTCAAATTTTTTTTTTTCCATATGGTGGCTTGAAAAGGGCATTCACAGTATGTAGCTGTCGCAGTACTTTTCATTGAAAAGCATTGCTGTTTGCATCCATTCAGGTAACTTCAAAAATACGCTCTGTGTACTAACATAATTTACTTCTGAGACTCATGGTTTATCTTATGTAGTATGACAGAAAGTAGGACTGTCACTCAGAGGTGGATTACAGTGGTGGTGGATATAGGACAACTTGAACTGATGTACGACTTGACTGCTTGATGTGGAGTGCATTACTTTTTTTTTTTTTTTCCCCACAAACTTTGAATAGTTTAGGTTGGAAGGGACCTTTAAATGTCATCTAGTCCAAATTCCTCTGCAATAAGCAGGCATGTTTTCAAATAGATCAGGTTGCTCAGAGCCCTGTCCAGCTTGACCATGTATATTTCCAGGGATGGGGCATCTCCTACCCCTGGGCAATCTGTTCCAATGTTTTACCACCCTCATGGTAAAAAATTACTTTCTTACATCTAGTCTTAATCTACTGTCTATTAGTTAAAAGCCATTACCTGCTGTCATAACAGGCCCTTGTAAAAAGTTTGTCCTCCTGTGTCTTGTAAGCTCCTCGTCAGTATTAAACAAAAGCAAACAGGTCTCTCCAGATCCTTCTCCAGGCTGAGCAATGCCGCCAGCTCTTTCAGCCTTTCTTCATGGGAGAGCTGCTCCGGCCCACTGATCATTTTTGTGGCCGGCTTCTGGACTTGCTCCAACAGGTCCATGTCTGTCGTGCTGAGGACTCCAGAGCTGGACGCATCATTCCAGGTGGGGTCTCAGAGGAGTGGAAGGGCAGACTGGTTGGTCTCCCTTGGCCTGCTGGCCATGCTGCTCTTGATGCAGCTGAGGATAGGTTCTGGCCTGCAAGCACACATTGCTGGGACAAGGCTGGCCTTCCAACAACCAGGATTTCCAAGTTCTTCTGTAATTACTTCTGCTGCCAAGTCCCTCATCGTCAGCCTATATTGATACCAGGGGTTGTCCCAACCCAGGTTCAGGATCTTGCACTTGGCCTCATTGGATGAGGTTCCCATGAGCCCACTTCTCAGTCTTGTCCAAGTGTCTCTGGATGGCATTCCATTCCTCAGGCGTATCAGCCACACCACACAGCTTGGTATTGTTTGCAGGTTTCCTGAGGGTACATTTAGTCCCACTGTCTTTCACTGATGAAGCTACTAAACAATACGATCTCAGTATGGACCCCTGAGGGACACCTCTTGTCATTGATGACCATTGAACATTGTGCTGTTGACCACTGCCCTCTGTATGCAGCCATCCAGCCAATTCCTCATCCACCAAAGAGTCCATCCATTGTATCTCCAATTTAGGGTGAAGGGTTTTGTGGGGGACTAAAGGCCTTACAGAAGTCCAAATAGATGACATCAGCTGTTGCCTTGTCCACTGATGCAGTCACTCTGTTGTAGGAGGCCACCAGGTTGGTCCAGCAGGTGAAGCCGTGCTGGCTGTCTGAAATCTTCCTGTCCTCTGTGTGCCTTCCTCATGTGACAAAATGTCAAAGCTGTGACCTAAACAACTAAAGACAAAAATTAAGTATCGAAAACTAGAGTGGTTTGAAACCCAAGGGAAATTTGATCTTGGTGGCCTGTGGATCGGTAGGATCACAAGTAGAAAATTACAGAATGTCTGTTTGGGTTTGGTGGTTGTTGCATAATAGTCTGGCAATGATTAGTCCACATAGTTCGCATTTCATTCTGGTGTTGTATGAGGACTGTGACAGGACTTCTGACCGAGCTAGTGTTCTAGGTGTGAAGCTAGTTCATCTCTCCATAGAGAAGACCATGCTCTTTGCTTCCTTTGGCAGACTGCTTTTAGGACTTCTTAACACTTCCTTGAAGTACACTAACTGAATTACACCAAAGAAATTGATGAAATGAGATGAGGATGACAGACACTCTCACCCTTACCCATAGGAGCTGTGTGCAGGGGAAGCACAAGAGTGATCTATCTTGTGTTGCCAAGCTTGCAAAGCACCGAGAGATACCAGGCTTGTCCAGGCAGCCAGGCTCTGGCACTGCTTGTGTACTCCTGCTCTGGTATGCTCCCTGGGACCCAGGCTGAAGCAGCTGCAGTTCAGCAGGCTTGGGCTGTTAGAGGGTGGTGGAGTGGCTCTTAAAGGAGCTGAACTCAAATGGGACGTAGGTCAAAATACTTCAAGAAAGGCTATCATAGTTGTAGATGAGTTTTGCTTTTGCATTATGGTTGCTAACTAATGCTTTAAATATTTTTATTTTACAATGTGGTATTTGCCATTTTCTTAAATCAAAAACTTCTGCAAAGCTAGATAATACTGAAGAGGTCTGTCACTACCTCAGAATTTCTGTTTCCAATACAATTTTCATTTTTCTTATTTGTATAGCTATATTCAGATAATGATTGCTTGTTTTTTCATAGTGAGATCTCATGTGCAAAGTCTTGCTGATGAGTATTGTTTTACTATGAGTGTACACCCCAGTTTATTTTTAGAAAGTCCAAGGTATACTAGTGTACACTGGCTGCAACACCTTGTCTTTCAGCTGGTGTAGCAAAACTTGCTTATTGTAGCCAATAGAAATGCATACTTAAGAGTCCACATAACCTGCAAATCCTATCAGATTTCAAGGACAAGGGAGCTCCCAAGAGAGTGGATGACTTCTGTGAAACCCTGGTATTTCTTGCAAAGATTGAGCTGTTCCCATAGTATGGTTTTGAAAAATACTGTATTTGCATAATTCCTATAACCTGAGTATCCGATAGAAAGAAGTATGTTTGTGAATACTTGTTTTTTACTTGGCTAATGTGATTTTTGTTTACTGTTAAGAATGTTAGTTCTGGAAGAAAATTATTCTTAATTGAACTTCAATATTTTGAAATTGTGGCAGGAAATTTATAATACTAGGTATTATTTCTTCTCTGCTCTCAGAGGTTTTACTTCTGTTCCTCTTGTACTACAGTTACTGGATGAAGCCAGACAAACACAACAACTCAAAACCACAAGTGGAAAACATAATCTGAGCACCTGATAGAGATGATTCCATGATCTCTTATCGAGCCAGACATGAGTGGCAAAATATTTTTTGTAATTTATAATTAATTTCTTAAGTATTTTGTAATTCTGTATGCTATGGTGTGGTTGATTCAGTGCTTTACTCTCTGTATTAATAAAATTCAGTGTGCCTTGAAGTCTCCTTTTCTTATTAGAAATGTATGACATAGTTGTAGACAGGCAGCTTTTTTGGCTCTGGTCACGTGATCGATCAAGATTTTTGTAATGTGGAGTGGAAGCAATAAGGTTGGCCAAGCTTTTAGTCACATTGTCATTTGCATTTTTTTTAGGCAGATGTGGCTTAGTGCTAATTTAGTGTGCTGAAGGTGCATGTTGAAGTACTGACTTCATGAAATCATTTTCATTCCTTTTAGACAAGCATTACAGCGCCTTATTTCCTTTTGTGTTGTCATGTAGCCTTTGAGCGAATGTAGACTTTAGACTTAATAGACTGCTGAACTCTGCTCTGCCTTAATGGTGGGGCGAAACTGAAGGAGAAGAACTGGAAGTCCAGGAACTTGAGTTTTGTGTTGCTGGATTTGCTCTTCTTTTGCTGTGTGTTATTATGCAAATAACCTGTCTACATCACCCCTGTTGTGGTCTTGTTTATCAGTTGCATGGTCCTCCATAGCTTCAGTTCTGTTGGGAACCTTTTTTTTTTTTGTCTCTATTGTCAGTCAATAATCATAAGATCCCTGGTAGATATATTTGCAATACTTTTCCATGCTGTACTTGGTGCTGTCCTCCTACTCTGTGCACACTGAAAATTTATGCTTTTGTATCTTAGAGGAAAATTATAGAATTTTATACAGATGACACTGCTCTATGTGTGTACAGGAACAAATGTATACATTGAATCTGGAAGACCTGCGGCACAAGGTGTAAAAATATTGGTTGCATTTGTCACAGTACTTTTAACTGTGTTTGTCTAATGGCACCACTATGAATGAAGAATTATTCTTTAGTAGAATATAAAGTAATTTGGATTTCTGCTGTTGATATGGAGTGGAAGTGCTACTTGCAAACAGGAAAATCATCAGTTACAGTCTCATGTTGTTCAGATAAATTTTTCTTCTTTTTTTTCTGAATGCTAGTAAAGTTTTATTGATGTAGTTGTATATAATTAACACAGTAATCCTAACTGTACAGAAAGCTACATAATTAGTAGAATTGTCTGTTGAAATTGCAGTCTTTTTTCACAAAACTTGTTGGGTACCCTATATAATTTTTTTTAAAAATACAAGAAGTGTGCTCACGTTGTTAGTGCTTAGAGCTTTAGTGGTAAAACTAATGCAGGATCACCTCATTTCAGTTCCCTGATAAAGAATTTGGCCCCTGACACTAAATGATTTCTTGCTGGTTTGGTATCTTTTAAAATAAAACTGAATATACTATTAAGGTGACCAGATCGGGGTTTCCTGTGTGGGAACCCCGATCTGTATTGGAGATCAGCCTAAATCAGCTGCATTGGATTTGTTTGCTCTTAATAGAGTTTTAAGCCAAGAAATTATGTATTAAACCTTCACAGTACTGAAAATATGATATTCTCTGCCAAATCACTAACTTTTTTGTAAAGTAATTAGTAATTTCATAGAATCAGGGAATGGTTTGGGTTGGTAGGGGAACCTTAAAGAAATATGTTGTTACAAACCCCCTCCATGGACCTTTCACTAGACCAGGTCACCGAGAGCCCCATCCAGCTTGAACACCTCTAGTGATGGGGAATCCACAGCCCATGTCTTTCTTTAGTTATATGCATATGTTTCTGTTTCTGTCATCTTTTCCCTCGAAGCTGGTTGTGCTTTTAGGTGTTTGTTGAAAATATTTCAAGTATGTTTTAGTCCCTTGTTAATTATGACTTTTCTGAAAATTAATTTATAGAAAAGCATACTGAACTCCAGCAGTTTTATACACCCAGAACAAAGACTTGGTTCTATCTGCGACTTCTTTTGAGTGTTTTGTTTGTTTGTTTTTGTTATTACTAATGCCAGTTCTTAAAGAAAAAAAAAAAAAAAAAGGACAAATTGGGGGAGGGAAAGAGAAAGAAGTTGGTATTTGTAATGAACTGGATGAATGGAATTGTAAAACTCTATTGCATCACTACAGGGGAAAGAATAAGGAACACTGTGTGTATGAACTTCATGCTTTTGTAGTTTATCTAGCATAGTAATTATTTTCTGTTGTGCTTTTTATGAGAAGTGTGATTTAGTTTTATATGGTTTAGTTATAGTAGTCCTGTGAGGAGTGTGGAGTTTGGTGTGATGATCCTTGTAGGTCCCTTCTGACTTGACATACTCCTTGAGTCTGTGTTTCCTTTAGTTGCAGACTTGTGACTAATCAAAAAGGCATTTTTGAATGTATTGTCTTGAAGTTGTATTGAGCTTCCGATTGCTATGGAGCATAGTGCAAGAACTGAATTGTAATGTTTTGCATTATAGGTACAAGAACTGGAGCAGTCGATTTTAGAATTTGAAAGAACAAGATTCTGCAGCTCTGGAAAGATATGGTATGCTTATGTTTCCACTTATATTGTTTGTATGCTAGTAATTGTAATAGCAAATAATTATACTTTTCTTGGCTGAGATTTTAAAAAAGGTTGAAAATTTATTCAGGAAGAAGCACACATTAATTTTTCCCCTTTTTCACTATGGTATCTATTAGTTATAATTCTCTAGAAAACTGACTTATTTGATTTTTCTTGGAGAAGATAAATACTGATGATATAACATATGAATTCCCTTTTGATTTAACAAGCTCATCATCATGCTGCTACCATCCATTTATTTCTCCATGGATTGGATAAGAACTGGTGTGTTTCTGAAAGCTGTATGGGTTTTTTAAATTCTCTACTGAACAGATTTATAATGAGGGTATGACTTAGAAAATAAGTTCAGAACTTGCAGAAAAATTATGCAATCATCAGTGTAAGTCGAGTTTACAATAGGAATGCAGAAATGTAATCTTTATTAGCAGTGTTAACATAAGCCCATGGCCGTGGTATCTCTTTTTTGTCTAGGCTTTTAAATATCCATCCAGCCTAAAAACATGCACGTGTATTGTGGCCGGGTTGGAACTTGAACTTGTTATTTTAATTGCCATTTCCTAACTTAATTCTGGTGTAATTCTCTGGTAATACTGCAGCACTTTATGGTGTCTCCTGTACTTCTGCAACTTAGTACATAGAAAATTTTTGACACTTTTAGCAACACTGCATTCAGAAAAACAACAACTAAGTTAATTTTTCTGCCATATTAAATAGGTCGGTTAATGCATATACAAGATTATATGTAGTTATTTCAATAATAATTTCTAAGCCATGTGAGTACTTTCTCTTTTAACCACTTAAATTGTGGGGAAGAGTTAAGTAACAGCTAATCTGAGTTTCCTGTGCCATGGGTTTATGTCTGGATTTTTCTTTTCAAGATAATTAATTTAGAAATATACTTAAAGTTTAGAAATCTCAAATTTGCAAAAGAGTTGTTTGATGTATTTTTAAGTTCTGTTTCATAGAAAGCTATAGACAGGCTCTAATAAAACTGTTAATTCTAAACTTTAGCTGTAGTGTGTACTAATTAAAAATTTTAAGTCTCTCAAAAAGCTACGATGTTACATTATCACAATCCAGATGTTCCTGAGAGAATTATATAGATTGGTCCTTTACTGTAACAGGCATCTGGCAGGTAGTGTGTATTCATTTTTGCACCCACAGCACCACTGGGACCACCCACCTGCTTCTTGCTCTCCAGTGTCAATACCAGTTCTGTGTATGATGGCTCTTCTTCAAACCTAAGCCATTTTTTCTTTATTGCCATTATTCCTGCTGCCTGCTTTTCTTCTGGATGTTTAACTGCTTGCCACTGTGTGTATGCATAAAGTCTTTGTAATGGTATGTGCTTCATAAATTGATGAAGGATTCCCCTCTAATCCCCCACAAATTGTGAGTAATAAATACTAATGGAACATCAGAAAAGCTGAATGTCATGCTACAGAATTGTATGATTGCTCGGTTCTAATATCAATTATATTTAAACAAGCATGCTGAAGATCTTGGTGAACAGAAAGATGCTTTAAATGGAGGGCACCATGAGAGATGGGTGGCAAAAGAAATCAAAATAGAGCATAAGCAAAAGGACAGACGGAATAAAAGTTTAAGTAGTAAATCTGAAGCGAAGCTGTAAAACTTACCTGACTTCAAAATAACTTAACATGATGAGTAGCCAATAAGAGTTACTAAAAGACATTTAAATAGGTAATTGGATTTCACCTACTGGTGTAGAAGGGGCTTTTTGTTCATGACTGTATATCATTTTGGAGAGAGCCTGAAGTAACGGGTATAATATAACTGAAATAGAAACAAATGGGTCTGGTCAAAAAAAATCACAGGAGGGTGCATGTGTGTGTAGTGGAAGAAAAAAAGTCAGCTGTGGTCTAAGTGTAAAATGCTAAAGGTAATTTTGGATCTTTCCTGCTTTTACAAAGATGAACAAAGTACATATATAATCTCACTGAAATATTAAACCAAAACCAGATGTTGAAGGCAAAATCTGGAGTCCAGAGTTGCAGGGGCAGTTGTATAAAGTGGGAATAACACACAGGCCTCTAGCTTTGGCCTGAGGGGAGGGAATAGGAGGAAACATTAGATATTTCTCTGTTACTCTGTGATTTATGGACATCACAGTTTAACCCCAGCTGGCAACTAAACACCAAACAGCCACTCTCTCACCTACCCACACAGTGGGATGTGGGAGAGAATCGGAGGAGTAAAAGTGAGAAAACTCATGGGTTGAGATAAAGATAATTTAATAGGTAAAGCAAAAGCTACACACGCAAACAGAGCGGAATAAGGAATTCATTCACCACCTCCCATGGACAGGCACATATTCTGTCATCTCCAGAAAAGCAGGGCTGCATCATAGGTAACAGTGACTTGGGAAGACAAATGCCGTAACTCCAAGCATTCCCCCTTTCCCCCCCAGCTTTTTACACTGAGCTTGGTGCCATATAATATGGAGTGTCTTTGTGGTCAGTTGGGGTCAGTGGTCCCAGCTGTGAACCCCCCACTACTCCCTGTGCACCCCCAGCCTCCTCTCTGGTGGGGTGAAGAGCAGAAAAGGCCTTGACTATATGAAAGCACTGCTCAGCAATAACAAAGACATCCCTGTGTTAACACAAATCCAAACCACAGCCCCACACTAGCTACTGTGAAGAAAATTAACTCTGTTCCAGCCAAAACCAATATAGTGAGAGTACTGACATCAAGGCAAAGTAAGTGTACAGATATTGTAGGTTGGAGCTTTTATGTAAATCTATGTTTGATCTCTTTGTATTGAGATGCACAAAATTCTGCCTTTATGAAACTCAGTAACTTGTGTTTCTACTGAAATGTAAATTCCAGAGTAGCACTAACTTTAATTTGAAGATAGTAGCAAATTCAGGTTCTCATCCCAAATAATTTTTTCTAGTGTTAATTGTTCTCATATCCTGCATGCTTGTGTTCCTGCTCCAATTTGAATTTGTTGGCCTTCAGTTTCTATTCATGGGGATTTTATATGCATTCTTTCAGTTAGAAGATCTTTATGTAGTCTTTTACGTGCTATTTAGTTTTTTCCAGTATCTATATTGATAGGCTTGATTAACTTTGAACTCTTTTGATTGTCTAATCATAAGGCATTTTCTTCTATCTTCATGCTGTCTTTGTGGCTCTTTTCTACTGCTTCTGGAACACTTTTGAAGAATATTGAATAATTGGAGAACTGGGTTTAAGTTTGGAAGATGCATGAAGTACTTTATGCAGATGAACACTCTTTCAGGGACCCTTCATGAGTCATATCTGTCATTCTTTTTGTAGTACATGGGAGTGTGTGTACATTTGTACATCAGTTGTGACTGCTTTAGTCACTTTAGAGTGGCATTTTCCAGGATAGACCCCAGTTCTTTTGATTTTCTAACTAATGTGACTTTGCATTTGTTATTACTAGTTGAATTGCTCAGTTTACTGGGCAGTGGAAAAAATTCATATAGGGGCCTTATTACTGTTTGTTGGGGCTTTTTTTTAGGATTTACATGATCCGGTTGTATTAGTAGCTGTTTTATTTTACTATAGAATCAGTAATAATTTTGCCTACTAATTAGATGAAGAAAACTTAGCTTTGTATGTTTTGTGCGTTGGAAGTAGCATACAGACAAGAAAAGTAATTTGTATTTCCAACTTAATGAAGAAATATAGGCTCAAGTATGCCTATTACGTTACTTTTTTTTCTTCTTCTGCATATGACAAGATTGAATTTAGGGGTTTGGTAAATATTCTTCAGGTCATTTGATTCAATCTCAAGTTATAAAAGGCCAGCTCTCCTATTAGGAGTCAGTTCCTTACTGTATAGATGATTGTTTCATTGTGGTATTCAAAGTCATTCTGGTGAAGAAAATTTGGAGCATTCATTCTTGGAGCATTCAGAGGGACTCTTCAGAAGACCTTCAAAAGTTGCCTTTAGTGGTACATTCTTGAGAGATATGGTTATATTTTATCAAGCAACTCAAATTCTGCTACTGAAAGGTAGATCATGGTGCTTCCTTGTACAGTGAATCACGCCTATTTTCATCATAGATCAAAAAGACAATCTTAAGTCTGGATCAAAGATTACTTGGGCAGATACTTAAAATTCCTTTGTAAAGAAAACCTAAACTCTTAGAAATGCCACTTCCCACAAGTGCCACTGTTTTAATAAGTCAATCAGAAGTTATAATTTAAATAAGGAAAGTGTTCATCCTCTCGGGGATCTTCTTAGACCTCAGATACTGTGTATCAGCTGCCAGATTGCTACTCTTGCTAAAGGTGACCATCAAAAACCCAGGGATAATAGTAGGTTTAGGGAATCCATGTAAGTAAAAAATAAGTGATTAATACCTGGAAGTTATTTGCCTTTTTTTTGTTGCTGAAAAAAAAGTACTTACAGTCTCCAGGTTGTGGCTTTAGGTTCTGTATGTTTAGGTTGTAGACCTCTTCTTGCCTCTTGCTTGTAGACATTAAAGGTTTAAGGAAACGTGTGAAGATCTTCCATCAAACTATGCAACAGGGTTGCTTTTAGCCCCTTTTGATGCATCTGAACTTGCTTTCTGACATCTTGTTCTTTCACTCGTTGTTCAACTCCGTGAGTTGATAGGAACATCTTTTTTTTTTCTAAAAAAATAGTCACCTGTGCCATCTTGGAGAAATAGATGTTGTTCCAAATCACTGCATAAACACTATTTATCCCATTCCTTTTTGATGAGGGCTAGTTCAAGTAACAAAGTTCTTCAGATACTTTGATGGTTTGAAGACGTGGATCCTTGTTTATTGTTGTGCTAACTGTGGTAAGGGTTGTTGCAGCCCTAGTTGATTCTACCTGTAGTAAATAGTCGCTAGGCAGACACAGGTGTGTCTGTACTGGAGCCTGCCCCAGTCCTGAAGAGCCATCTTGGGTTTCTTGGACATTCTCCACAGGCACTAACTTCCTTTCATACCTTCAGCTGCTCAGTGTGTCTGTAAAAGCCTAAACTATAAGCCATGCTGATCATAGCAGTGAAGACCAGGGAAATTTGTTTGACTAATATGAACGAATATCTGCTCCAGGGCTGCTGTTTCTATCTTTTATAAGCGAAGCTACAAACAGAGGAGGTTTTTTGTAGAGAAATTCCTGTGACAGAAAAGCAGTTCGTTTAGACTAATTCACAATTCATAATACCAAGATCCAGTACCATTTTCCATGATCTTAGTGTATTCATTAGTGTGGTTTTCCTTTCCTAATCAAGTAGTGTCTTTTGACTCTCTTAACTGGGTTGGGGAGTTTTGTGCCTTGTTTGTATCAGTCAAAATGTCCTTTGAAATATATCCAGGAGATAAATCTTTGATGGCAGTCTCCTTCACCACCCACCCTGTGTTTCAGTGTGCTGGTCTCTTTGCCAGCAGACACTACTCTGCTGATGCATGAATGAGTAAGGTTTTAGAAAAATTAATTCTTTCATCTGTGCTGGGGAATCCTTGCCAATCATATTCTGTCCCACAGGAGTGGCAGCAAGGATAGGTGGGGAAGGTAGGATGAGAAGGAGATAAAAGAGAAGAATGATTCATTAAGTTTTTTTTTCCATCTAGACTGCTGAAAAGAAGCATGAGAATTTAGATCACAGTGCAGTTAGTCTAGTTTTAAGGTATTGTGCAACAAATCAGAAATGCTAAAACTATCTGACTCAAAGCTCTGACCCATGACAAATTCAGTTTGTAGATACAATTTCACAACGAACTTTAGCTCAGTGAGATTTGTGACAGTTCAGACACTGCCTCCCATCACAGAACTGCTATAGGTACTATATTCGATGGTGTGGTAAATCAGACTAAGAGAGTTGGATCTGTATCAGGCCTGGGCACAAACTTGTCTTGATTATGACTCTGGAGCTGCCAACTTAATGTATATTTTTTAACATTGCAAAATCTGATGGTGTTTGAATCCAGCACTAGCACTTCATGTGCTCTTTCGCTATTGTCAGTCGTGTTCATGACTTCTCCCATATGAAACAGCCTCAAGAAAACTTTGTTTTACTAAGGTTGATGGCAGCCTGGTGTTGTAGCATGCTTCTGTTTGAATGGAAGACTACTGTAATAAGCTTTTGTCAATAGTCTAGGTGATACAGGACCAGGTGAAGGTAGGGAGTTATTGGTCAGGCACACTCCAGAACATGAGCTGGCACTTCCAGTAGTCAGAATGCAGGTTTCCCTACCAATGAGGCTTTAGAGATGATACCACTGTCCTCTGAGCAGTGTACTAAAAGGTACTTGGGCAAAGTGCTAGAAGCAGTGTTAGAATAGGCATGCTTTCTCAAAACTAAGGCTTGCCTGAAAGTTGACGTTTTGAGGTCTTAATCAGAATGTCATAAGAAGAGCAGTGTTTTACAGCTTCTTAGTTTTGCATCAGCATTTTGGGTGTTGCCTGTCTGTACAGCTGATGGCCAGCAAACTTTAAATGGAAAATCTTTACCCTGTTCTGTAATGTTGACAGAAGAGGAACCTTTCCAACTGACTTTTAATCGTTGTTCTGTGTTCCTGGCATTGACTCAGTTAAACTTTGACAATTTACATCTATGAAACAGAAATAGTGGAGAACCTCTGTTTTGGAGATTTTTGGTAGCCTACTTCTTTTTTACTTTCCTTGTGTCAACTGCACTTGTGTTATGTTGAGAACACTCAAATATTACTGATGTTAAAATCAACAGATTAAATTTTACCTAGCTCAATGAATGATAAAACTAATAAGCATCATTCTGAAACTAAGACAAATTTTGTTCTGTGCAGAGTTTGTGCCAGAATGGCAAATTGTAGTAGATTGGCAAAACTCAGCAGCTTTTCTGACCAACTTGAGAAAATCAGGAGCCATCTTACTGCAATACTGTTGTAATAGCTTGGACTGAAGCACAAAAGAAGGTGCAGGAAAGAAATAAATGGTTTTTACTCAATATTTAAAGCTGTCTGATGTGCTCTCTTAGTATTTGCACCAGATTGTTATGTCTGCAGGTGTTGCAGAGAGCTGCGGTTGTGCCCTCAATAGGTTTGTGCACCTTCATTCTGTGTGAGGCTTTTGCTGCATGGCAAATGTGGGGTTTCATCTGGGTTACCACAGGAATAAAATTCTCAGGATACTATACAGAGGTCTGTCTTCATAGCTACTGCTGTTAAGAGAAAGTAAGATGACTTTTTATATACTAAATACAGTATTAACATTGCAATTTTTATCAAAACTTTATATTAGCAGAAAGCGAATGTTGTTTGTCATCTGATTCTCCTTCAGAGGCCTTTTTTCTTTTCTGGCTTTCTCCAGCGCACTTAGGAGCTTGGGGGGGAGAGAGAATGGGATGAATTGAGTGTTGAGGATTATGTTTGGAAATATTTTATCCGCTAACTTTGGTTTAGAGTAGATAATAGCAGTATAGGTAAGAGACTAACTGGTTCCTTTTCAGCCATGGAAGTAATCAGCTGGGGTGGTCCCAGGGCGCTCTGGGCACGAGTATTGCTGAGTGATCATTGGCTGCCACCTGCGTGACAAAGTAAAGGACCAACCCTTCAATTTACACCAGTGGAGCCAGATCACGGGAAACAATTGACAGGTAAAATATACTTTTGAAAATTTAAGGGAGAGGAGAGAGGAGACATGATATAAATGGAGCAAAGAACCTAAAAGATTTGCCATAGATAGCAAAGGTTGCTCCTCTGAAACTTTTACATAGCCATAGCTTACTTCTTTTCGGGGAGAGGCACCCAACAAAGTTCAGGTTACTTATTGCTCCCCTGGCAATAGAGCCTTGCTAAAAAACACTGTTAACCAAGTTGTTGCAGCAAAACATCTACCAGAATTTTATTATAGTTAGAAATTACAGTTCATGTTTATGCACACACTTCCAGATCTCTGAATGCTTGTTGTCTTGATCTTGTGTGTTTTCCACTGGTCCAAGAGATGGGTATGTTTTGGTGTTTTAAAAAGATTAAAAATAAGTTGCTGAATTTTCAAGTTTACGAGTTGATTGTATTCTAGTGAGTTACTCTAGAAGTTAGAATGCCATGCAAAAAATGTAAGTTTTAATCCTGCTGATAAAACAATGCTTAGCATCAATATTTCTCTTCTCTTTATTTTTTTCAATTTTTTTATTTAGAGAATTGGCTGAAAATAATTTTTAAGGACTCTTAACTAAATTATTTTTTACTTATTTAGAATTGTTAAGCTTATGCTTAGCCCAGCGTGATACAGGACTGGTGCGACAACTTGGTTTTGATCAGTGACTCAAAATTGTGATCACCCTGATGTCACCGAATGGCCACAGCTTGTAAAAGGTAAGCATAAAGCATATCAGGTTGTTTCTCAGGAGATTTTTCTACTATAATGTTTATTTTAAGGTATTTGATTTGTATAGCTTAAAGTTGTTTTATTAATAATATTAAGTTACGTTGTTTGTTTAAGATAAGTCAGCTGGCAGAGTTGACTTAGACTCCTGCTAACAGTGATTTCAAAGCTCGCTTAGTTTGTCCTTGCCTGCTTTTTAAAATGCAAGCACTGTGGTGCTCCGTGGTCTCCCTCTTAAGAACAATACTATCACTTAAAAGTCTCTGGTAGTTTTTACTGTCATACTTAATTTCTGTATAAATTGTTTAGCATGCTTATCCAAGCATGTGTGCAGTTTTTGTTTTGAAGTATTTATCTGGGAGGCTTGATGATGTTGAAGTGTGTGTAAGCTTGCATACCGTTACTCTTC
Source organism: Hylia prasina (assembly GCA_013397195.1). Taxonomy (NCBI): domain Eukaryota; kingdom Metazoa; phylum Chordata; class Aves; order Passeriformes; family Sylviidae; genus Hylia; species Hylia prasina. The sequence continues at coordinate 285,091 of VYXD01012306.1, read as the reverse complement.
TCATCTAGAGGGGTACACTGGAGGTAAAAGGAGTGGCTTCTAGAATGCAGAAGTTGTTCCCTGTGTTATTGGAAATGAGCCACCATTTGAATTTGCGAGCTCATACTGCAGTATTCAGATTAGTTGGTGTCTTGTGACCAGTATCCACAATCGAATTCAAAGCTGAAATTTTTAAGAGCATTTGCTCTGAGATTTTCTCTGAACAGAACTCTTGTTTCAGATTTTAAGCATGATGAAAGGACGTCTTGCCGTACTATATAGTTGTTTTTCAGTACTGTTGCCTGCTCACAGGAAATAACAAGGTATCTTGTTTGTAAACAATTGGGTACTGCAAAACAAATAGCTTCTCAGCAAACAAGCACAATTCCTGTAATTAGAGTGATTTCCACTTCATTTTACTGAGTATTCCAAGCTCATTTTATTAGGTGCTTGTCATTTGAAACCTTTTAAAATCGAGTTAATATGTCCATTAATAGTTCTGCAGATCACAGTTACAGTAGGTCTGCTCATATTTTAGAAAACAATAAGCTGAAGGAATTTTCACTGTGTTCTGCAGAACCACTTACCTTAGAGGACCAAACCTTTTTGACCCCAGATGGTATTTTTTCTTATATTGTTTATCTTGGAGATGCAACCTTTTTCTTTTTTTCAAGTAACATATACTGGACTGTATTGTCTCTTTACAGCCCTGATAATATTCTCACAAATAATGAGGATAGGAAAAGATTTTGGGTATAATGCTGGCTGTTTACATATCTGTAGTGGAGATTTTACATGCAGAGTTAGATGCCAATCTGCTCTTTTTCTGTAATTTTTTATACTGCTGTTTATTTTAAAGGCTGAAAGTGATCAGTATTCTTGATGTTTTTCTTTTAACACCACTATTTCCTTTGCATTTTCATAACAACTAAAAGCATTACTCTTTTCCAAAGCTTCAATGTATTGTATGTCCCAATACTAGAATTAAGAGAGCAAAGCCTTAAATGTCCAAACATTTTACTACCGTTTTCTGAAGTCCTGGAAGTAAATAGAGGAGCTAACCAGTATGAATATAAGCATGCATCTTTGTACTGTTCCAGCTTCTAAACTTACATGCTCAGGTGAATAAGTGGGAAAAAAAAACGAGATTCTTTTCACTAAGCATTTAGAGGTTTGCTTTGGTCACCAGAGTTAAAGGGAAATTTTTATTTGTTTTGCTGCTGAGCATTATTTTTTGTCAGCAACTGCCTTGTCCATCCTGGATTTACTGAGTAAGGGAAACATAATTTGGAGGTCATAAATACAGGCCAAATTTTGAGACTGGGCAGTTTTTATACTATTTTCCAGATAAAGGGTATTTACATTTGAAGCATGAGTATAAAGTTAGTTGGATAAGAGGTTCAGAATTCTGTCCCTAGAGTCTGTTAAATTTTATAAGTTAATGAAATACAATCAAATAATTTCCTGTGTTCTGCATCATCTGTCACCACACAGTATCCAGCTTGTCTAGGAATTAAAAGTTGTCTGCCAGAAATGCCTTCTAAGCACTGGGTCTGTTTAGTAGAATCCAAAAAGTTGTATTTCAGAAAAGGAGCTAAAATTTTAGTAGAGAATTTGGAGAGCAGTCTCAGCTTTAATAGGAGAGCCCATCCAGTAAAATAGCAAAATGAAACAGGAAAAAAGGAATGTATCAGGCTACACGTGGAGATTTCCAATAGCATTTAGAATATTATAGATTGTTATATGATAAATAGAGGATTTAGAAATTGCATTCCTATGAATAAAGATTTTTTTTTTTCCTTGTAAAGCTACAGGAAAGTCTGCTTAGCTGTCCTAACTGAAGTCTCCCAGCAGATCCTGGTGAAACATACAAAGTTAGTTCTGTTTGCAGATTTTAGTTCACTTCTGTTTTTAGAGCTGTCGTGAAAGACATTTTTGTTCATCTAAGCTGCAGAGTTTTACTGTAATGGCTGTGCTCTGTTTCCACTCCTTGCACAGTATTTCCAGCATGGCAGTTCTGGTCAGCTGTACCAAAGCTTGTACCCACGCAAAAGTTCCATAAGGAATTTCAAGGCATCCTAAGATGATGGGAATCAAAACTGCTGCAATTGTACTGCCTTGTCTTCTGGCTTGTCTAGCTAAAAGCTCACAGGTTAGGGGAAAGTTCTCCCTTAAAGAGAGAAAAAAAATACTGTCTAAAAAAAAAGTTAACAGTTGAATCAGTGCTGTCTTAGGGAAGATGGGAATAAGGCAGAGCTAAATAACCATAATTTAGTCTACTTTAAGTTAGTACTGATCTATACCCCTTGAATTACTCTGTAAATTAAGTCCATGGGGTTGCCAAGCTAAACACAGGTGCTGCTTGTACCAGGCAATAACACTTAATTCTGAATATTACTGGCTGATCTCTTGGCTGGATTGAAGAAAGCAGAAAGCTGTCTGTGAGATCAGCTCCATGAATTCAGGTGGAGAGAGGTGCGAGATTTGCTTTGAGATTGTTTTGGACCCTGCTTCTGAGCTGCTGCCTATTAAGAGTCCAGCTCTGCTGAGAATTTGTTGGTTGCAGTGGATCACTGATAATCTTTGAGTGCACATTTTGGTGACAGAAGTGGTTGTGAAGAATTAGCCCAGAACAGGAGTACTACGTAGCCTGAATGAGGAAATACTGCCAGCAGATCTCTTCCCTAATGGCTCCTTGTTGCATAAGTGGTGGGGAAAAAGTGCTCTCCTTCTTAGGGAAATTTGGCTTAATTATACTATCATGTTTTATGTATTAAACTGTATGCTAGAGTTTGCTAAATTAAATTTGCAAGTACCAAAAAGTTGATGCTTTTAGTGGCAATAATGCACTCATCGCATTCCATCTTTCATAACTTCATATTGTAATGACTTAAAGGAACAAGCAATGCTTAAGGTTTTCTATCTGGTTTTGCAGATCACCAGGAGAACCACACTCTGAGAACATTGAAACTAGCCGAATGTAAGTAAATGAGTGGATAAGTTTGGATTATCTTGATTAAAAATGTTCTGAACATATATAACAGTCGCTCTTGCATCTGCTTAATAAAAAGAAGTCAAAAGCTGAGTAGAACTGTGAAATTACCTTAGAAAATTTCAAATTAACATTTTGCAATTTCTTTAATTTTAAGCCTCCATAGAAACTGATTTTTTTTTTTTTTTGAGGGTGAATGAGTTGTAGGGAATGTTCAGAGGTTTAATTTAATGTGAACCAGTAGATGGTGACATAATACAGTGTCAGAAATTTTACAGCATATATTCAGACTTGACAGTAAGGATGTAATTTCTGCCTGCTGTTCACTAACATCTTGCATGGGTTTGAAGACATTTCAGTACTAAGGCATAGTACCTGCTGGTATCTGTTGTGGCAGATGGATTGTTGAACTAAGAAAAAGAAATTGTGACTTGATTTGGTGAATTTATATGCCAGTTACTTCTAGAAACAGAAAACTAGCTCTCTTTCACTAAACACAGTATTCACAGAGCATCTTGCTGACAGGTCTGAACCTTTTTTTGTCTGTCTTCATTAGGTTAGAAGCCAAGATGAACTAAAATCAAGATTGTAGCAGGCTGAAACATTGATTTCAATATAAAATTCAGAGGGATTGCAGGAATTAGAAGACCATTAAAAAAAAGGTTATTTGAGACTTTATTCTTCTGTGAGTTAGCAAACAAGGATTCTTTTCTAGCTGTTCAAACTCTTCTGTCACAGAACTCAAACAGGGAAACCACAAACTGCTCTTCTGGCTTACAACACAAGTTCCAAAATAATAGAGGGAATGTAGCCCAGTAGTTGGTGTGCTGTCTGAGGCTTCAAAGGATCTGGGTTCTACCACAGACTTCTTCTCTGACCTTAAACTGTCTCCTTCACGCCTTCCCCCCAAATGATCTAGCATTTTACATTTTGCATGCCATGGGCTGGATGCCATTTTCGGGATGTTTTGCAGGCAAGGGACATAGTGGGAATCGCTCGAGGACTTCTCTGCTGCAGCTGCCTGACTTAAAGCTTTAAAGGAGGAGCAAAATCGCAGTGAGCCCCCCCCCCACGTGTCTGTGTACCTAAAAAATGAGGAGGAGGAAACAGTGAGGGCTTTCCTGATGTTATTACCAATTCACTGCAGTGAAGCCTTTTCTTGCACTAGGAGAAGCAATTCTCCTGGTATGACAGATTTCTTTTCCCTTACTCATACCATCTGCTACGTAAGTGCTGTCCAGCTGCTTTCTTAGGAGTAAAGGTTGCAGGGATCCTGACCTGAGAGGTGACTCTGCCTGTTGCTACATGGACTCTGTGTGTTGCTGCAATAGAGGTCACAGGGCAAAAGCCCTGCCATGGTCTCTTATTCCTGTTCCAGTAGTGCTCCATGCTGTATTGTGGTTTTTTGTTCCTGGAGCAAGTTGAGTTATGTCCTTTTATTTCCCTGGCCTAGCCAAACAGGGGAAATAAGACTGCAGCCTGGCTATAGTGCACTCTGGATGTTAGAGTTGGATTACTGTTTTTTATGCATTTTAAGCAAAGATGTATCAGTAGCACTCACCTAGACTGGTGTGAAACAAAGACCTAAAGGACCTAGGATAAATCAGAAGGAAAAGGCAAAAACTTTTCTCCTTCTAGAAGTTTGACAGTTCTTGTGTGTGTGTGATTTATCTTCCTTAAAACCAAACATAAAAAAATAATTTACAATAGTAAGCTTTTCTGTGTTATAGCTGAGCACTTTTTATTTTTGATCAAGACTAGCGACCAGTGGCCCTGACTTCATAAATGTTAGCTATCTATCTAAAATATAAATGTGAGCCAGTCAAGCTGTAGGAATTCTTATATTTGACTAGTATTTATACTATATTTGCAAAACTAAATGTTTTTTAAACTGTCACAATGTGATGTGTACTACACCTGTTACAGAGAATTTTTGCAATCCTGAAGCATAGCTGCTCTTGGCAAGTAAGGTGGAGTGGCAGGTTGAGTGGTAGAGTTGTGACCTGCAAGGCTGCTGTGTTATTTAGATGTTAAAATTCATTAGTAAATGCAGGGACTAAAGCAAGTGGTTTTTTGTTTGCACAATGAATGATGGGTTTTGCTCTGGTTGGCTGATAAAATTGCTTTATTTATTTTGAATTGAAAAGCTCTATACCAAGAACATAGTCATATATGTTTCACATTTGTGAATGAAAATAAATTTAATCTTGTTTTTTTATTGTAAATCTTCCATGTGTAAGTCTTGCTTATCCTAGGCTTTTCAAATTCTGGATCTTCATGTGATGAACATCTTGGTGCTGGCTCAAAATTAGGAGTCTTTGTATCTTAGCATTCATTCAGGTCTTAGAATTGTAAGATCAGCATCTTCTGTCTGCTCCTGTCACACATCTCCATTGACATTCAGCTTTGATTAGTATAACTTTCTTAAAACCTCTTCAGCACTAAATTACATAACATGGTTGTTTAATAATAACTTCTTATCTGTTCATGTGTTTTCACTCTGTCTTATGGTGTCACATACCAAGGCAAAGGTACAGCTGTCTTCATACGGCTTTCTATGCATTCATCTTTCCTTCTCTCTGCTTCTGAGGATTAGATTCTTCACAGTTTTGAAACCCTTCTCTGTTTGTTTGGTTTTTTTAATAGGACTGTAGCAAGGCAATTTTTCTGAGACAAGACTGCAAGATAGATGCTGACTGTGCTCTTCACTCCCTTTTGCTGTCTTCCTGCATTGCTCCATATAGCCCGGACAGACCTTCTGTTCTCAGGGTTGCCCTTCCTGAGGAAGTGCCATGCCTTTGTCAGCACATGATTTTCCCAGAGGCACAGTGGATCTAGAATACATGGTGGGAAGGGAGGTCCCTTGGGTTAAACCAGTGTGGTCCAAGGGGGGCACACAGTCCACCCCTGCTATTGGCACCGCAAAGAACGGAGTTTGGAAAATGTGAGCTCCATGCGCATTTGCCAGATGCACATTTGCTGTGGTGCCAGAGGCTGAGGCTGGCAAAAGGTGTTACAGCACTGCAGGAACAAGGGCTGGGCTCCAGCTGTGGGTGGAGTGTTTGGCAGTTTAGTGTGCAGGGCTCTTCAAAAGGCTCTGTGTGGGCAGTGCTATTACTGGAAGCTTGTCTTTTCTAGCCCTGCTGTTCTTACTCTAACTAAACAGAAGCAGGAAAACCAGCATGCAAGGTTTGAAGCTGAAACTTGCACAAAGCAATATTTAACTTTATGAAGATGACTATCTGCAACACCTTCTTTAACAGTTTTTGATATGCTGGTCATCTTGTTTCCGAAGTGTAGTATAACTGTTACAGATGTGTCTCTTTATGCCTATTGAAAGTTGTTTTGTTATTAGTATAAAAAACTGTTCCTTGGGTTTTATCTTACCTGAAAGACAAGCATAGTCTTCATGCATATTAATGCTTTTTTGGTTGTAGGGTTTTTTTGGGGGGGGGGGGGTTTTTTTTTTTTGTCTTTGGGGTTTTTTTTGTTGGT
>VYXD01012306.1:213093-278039 GCA_013397195.1 Hylia prasina | reverse complement strand
TTAGTCAAATTTATGTTTTTTTTGTTGGATGGTTTTTTTGGGGGGGGGGGGGTTCTTTTTTTTTAGACTTGGGGTTTTTTTGTGTGTGTTAAGAAAATTGCTTATGAACATTTTGGCACTTCTAAATTCCTAATAGCCATTGCAGAACAGGCTGTTGTTGATTTCCATTTAATAAAATTAACCATCTTGGAGCAATCATAGAATCATCAAAGCTGGAAAAGAACTCCAAGATCATTGAGTCCAGCCCTTGACCAATCACCACCTTATCAACTAGACCATCACACCAAGTGCCAAGTTCAGTCATTTCTTGAAAACTTCCAGGCAGGGATGGTGACTCCACCACCTCTGTGGGCTGCCCATTCCAAAGTTTGACAGCCAAAGGTGAAGTGAACTCAGTCAGTGAAGAAATTTTTTCTGATGTTCAGCCTGAACTTCACCTGGCACAGCTTGATGCCATTTTCTTCTTGTCCTGTCACTGGTTGCCTGGGAAAAGAGACCAATCCTCCCCTGGCTACAGCCTCCAACCTCCTCAGGTGGTTGTACAGAGTGATAAGGTCACTTTTGACCCTCCTTTTGTCCGGGCTAAACACCCCCAGCTCCATCAGCTGCTCTTTGTAAGACGACGTGCTCCAGACCCTTCACCAGCTCCATTGCCCTATTCTGGACACACTCCAGCACATTAATGTCTTCCTTGCAGTGAGTGGCCCAAAACTGGACATGGGACATCCAAGAACAGGGAGATCACAGCCTCATCCTGCTGGCCACACTACTGCTGATACAGGCCAGGATGCCTTTGGCCCTTCTTGGCCACCTGGGCACTGCTGGCTCATGTTCAACAGCTGTAGACCACACCCCCAGGTTCTTGACCCCTAGGCAGCTTCCCATCCACTCTGTTCCAGCCTTCAGCACTGCCTGGGGTTGTTGTGACTCAAGTGCAGGACCTGACACTTCACCTTGTTAAACCTCATGCTGTTGGCCTTGGCCCAATCAATGCAGCCTGTCCAGATCCCTTCTTGCCCTCCAGCAGATCAACACTCCCGTCCAATGTGAGATTTATGTGTAAAAATAATATAATAATTATTTTGTCCTAAGCAGAAACCATTCAGAAGCATGTTATTTCATGCAGGTATTTCCAGACAAGTATGAAACATCCATGTGTATTTCTAAAATTTGGGTAAACTTTGAGCAAAAATGATGCAGTTATGCAGAGATTTTAAACTTCAGGCAGGTTTTGAATTTAAATGTAAGCTTGAATGTAAATGCTTTTTAGGTGAATTTTAAATTATTACATACTTCAAATCTTTAAAAAATTCCTTTCATGTTTAAAGTTCTGATTTTCTCTGTGGCAAGAGATTTGCCTTTACATGGTATTTCTGTGTATTTAGTTTAAGGTATTTGAGAAATGCAAATTACATTCTATTTCATAGGAACTTTTGAGCCAGTATACACTCAACCCTTGTTTTTTACAGGTTTTAAACATTCAAAAATTACTACAGGAAATGCAGCCCAGTTCACTTTTGGGTTGGTGGTACATGTTTCTTCTTGTACTCCACAATTTTGGCACCATTTAAATTACAAATGCAAAGTACTTATTATCTGGCATTTTATTAGCTAAAGAACATATGGGAAGCCTAAAGGGAATTCTTTTTTCTGTAACTACTGCAAACTAAGTCAGTGAATGCTAATTTCATTTTAAACAGAAAAGTGAGCTTGTGAAATTATTGGACTTTAAGGAAGGAAGTTGAGTGTCTATTTTAGGTGCCTCTCCTCCTCACTGAAGCAGTGCATATTGCTTGAGGAGGTTATACAAGGCCCACTGAGTGGGAAGTTATCCTTCAGTCATAAGGATATGCCTGTGAAATGTTTACAACTGCAGCCACAGCAGTGCAGTTTCATAGGTGGATGTGCAACAGCAATGAGTATTGGGAATGTATATGCAAGTCAGTCACTACAGCCTAAGCTACAGTAGTAACTGTGTGTGCTCATGTACACTGAGCTAGGCCTTGAGTTTTCTAAAGGACCAGCTGCTCTTCACCAGATCCCTTTATAGGAACTTAAAGAGAGCTGCAGTCTTCATGGGTGTAGTGTGAGCTAAGAATAGAGAGTGGTTTTATGTTACTTTGCTTGATGAACCAGTTTTAATGCTTCAGGCCAAGAACTTTAGTTTTCAGCATAGTAAATGAGCTGGGGAATGTAGAAAGAGATCAAGTTTTTACTTTTGTTCAATGCCGAGAGTATGCTACAGGTTCTTTTGCTGAATAGCGTAGAACTAGGAAATGTGGGCTTTTGGCAAAGAAGAGTGATAATACCTGCAGTACACCAGTGGGAATGTGGTATGGAATGTCTGTTTTGTAAAATCACCCACTGACTTACTCAGAACTGTATTTTCTGTAAGTCCTTTTATCGATGAACCGCAGTAAGGGTAGCTCTTGTGGAAGGCTTGTTAAATTCTCTTCCACCTTCTGAGTCTGTGTCCTCACTTAAATTTATTTATTTTATTTATTTACCTAAATCATTTTTCTGAGGTAATGTGAAAAGCCTTTGGAGTAGCTGCCAAGGGAGCGGGGGGAGGATCCAGCTGGAACCCTCTAAGTTTATGGGGCCTTACGGAATTCATACAAGAATACTCAGAGATGGCTGATACCATCACAAGGCCTCTCAAGGATTTTTCAATGATGTTGGGAATCTGGAGAGGTCTCAGTCAACTGGACACTGGCCAATGTTGGCCCAGTATTCAAGAAGGGCAGGAAGAATGACCCTGAAAACTACAGGACTGTCAGTCTCACGTCAGTGCCTGGTGAAATTATGCACAAGATTATTCTGGGAGTTATTGAAAAACACCGGAAGGGCACCCCAGACATCAGTCACAGCCAGCATGGGTTCATGTCAAACCTAATTTCTTTTTATGACAAGGTAACCCATCTAGTTACCTTCAAGGGAAGGGGAAGTTGATGTCATCTTTTTGGATTTCCATAAAGCCTTCTGTGCTGTCTCACAGTATTCTTCTGGACAAAATATCCAGCACACAGCTGGATAAATACATCATGTGAGGGGTGAGCAGCTGGCTCACCGGTCAGGCACACAGGGTTACAGTAAATGGGGCAACATCAGACTGGTGGAGTTCCACAGGGCTTCATCCTTGTCCCTCCTCAACATCTTCATAAATGATTTGGTCATACGTCTGGAAGCTATACAAAGTAGGTTTGCCAGTGATACTAAATTGAGAGGTGCTGTTGATTCCCTGGAAGGCACCGAGGTCGTCAGAGAGACCTCATCAATTTAGAGGGTTGGGCAATCACCACCAACCACATGCAGTTCAACAAATACAAGTGCTCCTGCGACCTGCATCACAGAAGTTAACTGTTAGAGACAAGTCTAAGCTTAGATTTATATGTGGCCATCTCAAACTTGACCTGCTTGAAGTGGATGTTATTTAAAATGATAAAATGTGTTGTTAATGTATCAGTGTTTATACATTGATATAACTTTATTCCAACTAGATGTGTGAGCTAGAAAGGTGTGCATGTTGGTGGCCACAGCTCAGGTGTAAAAATTCGGCTTTTTCATATAAAATACTTAACCTGCTTACAATTACAATATTTCAGATCTAAATCTGGATGTCTGGAATGATTGAAAGTCAAGAATGATCAAAGTATGAAATTCTGCGTTCAGAAATAGTTGTCTCTGAAATAATATACTGGTCCAAATTGTATTAAAATGCTGTTGCTTTGGAGGGGTTTGGGTGCTTTTTGTTAAAGCCTCTATACTAATGACTGAGGTATGAAAGACAAGATTAAAAAGAAAACCACTTATTTTTACATGTACATGGAGAGAGGCAGATTTTCCTGTGTCCACATACAAAAATGTGAGAGACCAAAACTCTTCCCTTAGATTAGAATATAGCTATTCCCTGTTGAACAGTAGTGGTTTTAATGGTATTGCTCATGCTGCTTTTTCTTTCCCCATCCATCTCAAAGTGCCGGGGAAACCTTTCTCCTCACTTGTTTTTTACTTTGTTTTCTTTTCCTTGGAACGTACTGGGGCATTTGAAAGCTCAGGTGGACATCAAAGTAATTGTTTTCCTTATAAGATACATCATCTTCTCTGGAATCATGAGATCTTGAAGGGTGAAAAGAAAGAAGCAGAGGTCTTATTGCTGAGTAATATACACCTCAGTAGTCACTCTCAGAAACATTTCCCTTTTAAAGTATCTGCATTGAAACAGCTGTTTAACCAGCCATTATTAACAGCAAGGTGCAGCAAGTGCTGAGTAGTACCAGTGAGTCAAGCACTTCAGTTCTGAGGTACTTGTTCTATGCAGAATCTGTGCATGCGTTGACATCAGGACAGGCAATTTTAATTTAGAATCGCACTTTCTGATGCTCTGATCTTTATAGTACTGTATCACTAAAGTTCTGTAAAAGGCCTATATGTTAAACCTAGTCAGAATGTTTTAAATCTTTCATAGTTGGTAGTTTTCATTAATAACTTATTATCTTAAATGAAGTTGAGGCTTGGGGGTTTCTTTCTGAAATGTGGTCAAACATGGTCCTCTTGGTGGTGCATGCAGCTGCTTCTGTCCTGGTTACCTGCAGCTTTTCAGTGATTTCTTTACTATTTGCATGTTTCTGTAGAAGTCTGACCTAATTAATAAGAAAGTTACATTTTCTTTTGTGCTTATATATAGTACTGAGCACTAGACTTGTCCAGTGATACAGCTGGGATTTTTCAGAATACATACTTGCCACCTATAATGCCAGAAGAAACAGAAGGATTTGGCAGATAGCGCTTTTTGGGGTGCTCTTTTTCTTTTATTTAGACAGCCATATGATTTATTTAAGCAGAGAAATAATCCAACCTTGAGCTCATCTGTAATTGTGTTTTTAGCATCAGTTTAATTAATCAAGGAATATTTTTTTGTATATATATACAAATACACTAAATATGATTATTTAGTCATCTGGAATCTTGTTAAAATGGGTAAAATAGTGTAATATTGATAGTATTGCTAAATAAATGTCTGAATTGTTTGTGTTTCATGCCTCAGTACTATATATTAGATTCAACACCTGTACAACATCCAGTTCTGTTTCAGTTGCAGCCTTGTTTTGCATTCACATTGCTCTTTTTTTAGTGACACTTGAGATTGTTCAGAACTGTACAAGATTGTCTACACTGTAGTACTACTAAGTAAAGCTGAAAACTCTGCATAAACAGGATTTATCTTTTCCTTACATAGAACCCACAAATTAAATTGTGTGTTAAATATATTTGCATTTGTCAAGTATGAGAATCCCTCATTTAAAAAAAATTTTCTGATGTGTTCTCTCTGACAGAAATCTTGTGTTTCAGTGCCTGACTAATCTCTGCCTTGCTGATGCTATTGAATGAGCTTTGTATGTGAAAGCTCCACTAATCCTTGTACTTACTGTTTGAATGTTTGCTACAGGAAGCGAGCAGCTGCAAAGCATCTAATAGAGCGCTACTACCACCAGTTAACCGAGGGCTGTGGAAATGAAGCCTGCACGAATGAATTTTGTGCTTCCTGTCCAACTTTTCTCCGTATGGATAACAATGCAGCAGCCATTAAGGCCCTCGAGCTTTATAAGATTAATGCAAAACTCTGTGATCCTCATCCCTCCAAGAAAGGAACGAGCTCAGCTTACCTAGAAAACAATTCCAAAGGTGCCCATAACAATTCCTGCACTGACAGAAAAATGAACAAGAAGGAAATGCAAGGCCCGAGAGATGACTTTAAAGGTAAGATGTTTATAATTTTCCTAAAATAAACCACATTTCAATGCACGAGTACAAGCCAACCAAATTCATTCTGGTGGTGTTTTGCTGACTTTAGTAAAATACAGTATTAGACAATTGAGTATTTTAGTATGGATTCAGAAAAATTGATGGTTTAATGCTGAACACGGATTCCAAATCTGGATCTTGAATACATCTCTGTTAAAATTGACATGCGTTTGTTGTCTTACAAGAAAAATTATTTTTACAAATATAAAAAAGCTTGAAGTGCTGTTGTATGACAGTTTTAGTTTTGCTAGTTTTGTAATTATTCTGCAGTTAATAAATTATAAAAGTTATACTTTTAACTAATTCCAGATTATATGCTAAGGAACAGGTGAAAAAAAGATGCAGTGAGTGATAGAGAGTACATTCACTATTAACCTAAAAATGTTTGAGCACAGTTATTTTTAAGGCAGTGTAAAATAAAATATGGTTCTGTATGTTTTCTAACTTCTGTTTAGCTTTTCAAACTATCTCTAATAGTAAATACATGCTAGTAGAAAAGTGTCAGTTGTCACCAAAACCCATGATGTAAACACATCCAGAAACCAGGCCAAATGGTTTTTAAAGCCATTAACCTTTGTGCAGACCACCTTTAAGTATTGTAGCAAAAAGTGGTGTATAAACACAAATCCATATTCATTTATTTTAGCTAAAGAAGGTGGAATTGTTTACAGCGAAGATTTTTAAAACCCTACAGAATTTGCAGTAAAACACAGTACTGTGTTATATGCAACCCAAGATGTTCCAGTCAATAGCAGCATCAATTTCTTCTTTATCTGATGCAAGGATAAATTTGTACCCAAATTATTTATGATCTGAATAAGCCGAGAGGCGAACACTAGGAAGGGGAAAGGGAAGGCAATGTAGCATTAGATGAGCAAGATGTACATTGAGTCTGTTTTGTCTCTTGATTTTTTTATTTTTATTTTTAATGGAGCTTTTCAGATACAGAATTTTCCTTATTCTGTCTAACCATCCCCTCTCCCCAAGGCAGGTACCTAAAGAATCTTCTCAGCCTACCTCCAGAGACAGTCTGTTGGCTACAGCAGTGACTCAGACTTCCTCTCTTGGAGCATCACAAGTACTGGCCTTTCTTCATAGCTGTATAGACAGAGGGCTTTAATGCATTCTAAAATCTTGTCCAAGGCTTAGTTACCTTTGGGATTGGGTGATACCTAAGGAATCTAGCACTCCGAATATTTTTAAGGTCTATATGCTACAACAGTTACTGGGAAATCTGCAGCAAAGTTCAGCAAAGCCAAGGAAAAGGATGTGTAGCTTGCTTTTGTGCTTGACATTGGATTGAAAGTTCTAAATAAATTGAAAGAAATATCCTTCAGAAATAATTACTTAAATTACTTTTCTGGAATTCTTGAAATAGTAAAACCTTTAAAAGAGTGAATGAGGAATTCCTGTTTTATTATTGTTAAATTGTCAACTTGTGCTGTTAATTTTTATGCTATGAATAATGTCTGTGGTCCGGAGTCAGTGAAATTGAGACTGTGGTCCTCAGTTTGAGGAGTCGTGTCATGGAACATCATCTGTATCAGCAGATAAGTTTCTCTTAACACAAGAAAATTAAGACTTCTTTTAAGACAAGTTTTGTTTCCTGAGTGTGCATTGCAGCAGGTAAAAGTAGATGTTACACTAAGCTTGAATCCTTTCATAATGTTTTCAGTGGAAATGTTTTTTAACAGGACAGATTTTAGTTTTGAGCTTTGTCAGTGTTTTCAGATTGGAAGTCAATTTAAGCTTAGACATAAGCTTAACCCTGTGTTATATGTGCTCCAAGAGTGGCTTGGGGTCTGTGAAAGTCACTAGGTTGTCTTTGCATCATCTAATTTGTATTTTTAATTTAATGACTTCTTGGAATGAGTATCAGTGTAGGTAATCACATTTCAAGATATTTTAAAGTACAGCATCTTTATTAAACATTTTATTAAATGTTTAATAAAATTATACACTTCTTTCTGCAGAGGTAGGTGGTTCTAGCGTTGTTGGTGAATACAGTTCTGAGATGCTTTCTAAATCTCTGAAGATGCTATTAAACAGATTCTGGTTTAGTTCTAAATTATGTGCCAGTTCAGAAGAATCTGCTTAAACTAAAATATCTTTTCAGGGTCTGATCATGTGGTAATCCTACTGTAAATCATCACCTGATGTGAAAGCATCTGTGGGTTCTGTTTGAAAAGTAACATAGAAAGTTACAAATAATGTTTTCTTTCTTTTTTCTAAAGAAAAAGGAAGATTTCAAATAACAAATGGACCCTTCAAATGACTTACTTTGTATCAGGAGTTTGGGGAGAGGGAGAGCAGACAGGTATTTGGAGCAGATGATGTGTGTAAACCATCTCGTTCATCTGAATAACATGTTGATGAGTATACCCAAGTTGCTTATCTTAGTGAGGCCTAATGTGCAAAGAGGTAATCTACATGCCACGCTGTATGTGTAATTTAGAAGACAGCATGAATTTCAGAGCATGTATTGAGGGTTTTGGGAGGGTTTATAGCCATCAATTTAGTCTAAAAACAGTTACAGAAAGCATTAAAAAGAGAAATAAGAAATCTTATATTCCTGTTAACATACAACAAAAGAAGTGATTGAGTCTTTTCTTCAAGGAAGAAAGAGGTTGATACAGTCTAGTTTGTTTAGTTTAATGACTTGCACATTAACCGTGCAGATTTACCAGAAGACTGTATTGTCACAGCCTTATTAATTAAGTCTTTTAAAGTTTAAGCCTCTTACTGATTGCCCTTGCTTAGACAATACATTACTGTTAACTATCAAATGTAATTAATTGGCTGCAGAACAGTTTCACCATTGTGCACATTCTCCGATTGACATACATGAATAAAATATTTTACAAAGTCAGTGAATGAAATCATGATCTGTCTTGACATTCAGCACTGACACTGTTTTTGCAGTTTTAGTGATGCTATGACACATTTCTTGGGTAGAGCAAACCAGAAATATTTTATCTTTTTGATTGTTATCTGAATAAAACTACTATCTTTATCTTTTTATAGATGTGACTTTTCTAACAGAAGACAAGATATATGAAATTCTTGAACTATGTCGAGAAAAAGAGGATTATTCCCCTTTAATCCGGGTGATTGGGAGAGTGTTTTCTAGTGCTGAAGCACTGGTACAGAGTTTCCGAAAAACCAAGCAGCACACCAAGGAGGAGCTCAAGTCTCTTCAAGGAAAGGATGAAGACAAAGATGAAGATGAAAAGGAAAAAGCTGCCTGTTCGGCTGCTGCTATGGAAGAGGATTCTGGTGCATCATCATCTTCATCATCAAGAATAGGTGATAACACACAGGGAGATAATAACCTCCAAAAACTAGGCCCAGATGAAGTGTCTGTAGATATTGAGGCAGTCAGACGGGTCTACGATAGGTTACTTTCTAATGAAAAAATAGAAACTGCCTTTTTAAATGCACTTGTGTACTTGTCACCTAATGTGGAATGTGACTTGACTTACCATAATGTGTACTCTCGGGATCCTAACTATCTGAATTTGTTTATTATCGTTATGGAGAATGGCAATCTTCATAGCCCAGAATATCTGGAAATGGCTCTACCGTTGTTTTGCAAAGCAATGAGCAAACTACCCCTTGCAGCTCAAGCAAAACTGGTCAGATTGTGGTCTAAGTACAGAGCAGATCAAATTCGGAGAATGATGGAAACATTTCAGCAGCTTATTACTTACAAAGTCATAAGCAACGAGTTCAATAGTCGTAACCTAGTGAATGATGATGATGCTGTTGTTGCTGCTTCAAAGTGCTTGAAAATGGTTTACTATGCAAATGTAGTAGGAGGGGATGTGGATACAGATCATAATGAAGAGGAAGATGAAGAACCCATCCCAGAATCAAGTGAACTAACTCTTCAAGAGCTGTTGGGTGAGGAAAGAAGAAATAAAAAAGGTCCTCGAGTGGACCCACTGGAAACTGAACTTGGTGTTAAAACTATAGATTGCAGAAAACCACTTATCCCTTTTGAAGAATTTATTAATGAACCACTGAATGATGTTCTAGAAATGGACAAAGACTACACTTTCTTCAAAGTAGAAACAGAGAATAAATTCTCATTTATGACCTGTCCCTTCATATTGAATGCTGTTACCAAGAACCTGGGATTGTATTATGACAATAGGATCCGGATGTACAGTGAAAGACGCATAACTGTGCTCTACAGCTTAGTTCAGGGGCAGCAGCTCAACCCGTATTTGCGACTGAAAGTGAGACGTGATCACATCATTGATGATGCGCTCGTCCGGGTAAGTCCTGCAGCAACACGGAGCGTGGGCTTGTTGGTTCTGACTGGTGCAAACTGCATGGGCTTGGAGTAACCGAAAAGGACTCCATGTGAGAGGTTTCCTCTAGAAGGAATTAATTAACCTATTATTAGAATTATTATTAGAATTATTGTTTGAATTCTAAGCATGATGCTGAAGATTGCTGTGTTCAGCAGAACTGCTTCTGCTCAGAGTGGTTGCAGATTTAGATGTTTTAAAGTGTCGAATAGCTCTTCCCCCATTATCACATCCTGCACAGATGTTGATGGTGAGAGTGACCAGCTTCTGTTTCTTTGTCCTCTGCACTGTCCTGGATTGTCTTCTGATGGTAGGGATTTTCTGATGGAAGTTAGAATTAAAACATTTTAGTTGTGTACTCTTGTTGTGGACTTAAAAATTTCTAGAAATAAAGCATTATTTGTTCAAATACGGATGCAATTCAAATACTGATGCAACTGAGAAAGGAAGACAGACTTCTGCAGAGAAGTGTGAGACCAGCTTGTTTCTGAATATGCTGATGACTTAAATTAAAAGTTAATGCCATTTCTTCATGCATTTTTGGAAGAGGGGAATCATACAGGATACAGACCATAGGTCCATATATGACCTTAATATGTTCTTTAATTTTAGGACCTCTTTTTTTTAAGGCTGGTAATTTTCAAAAACTCATTTGCATGTGTTCTGTAACTAAAGCACAAAGTTTGCAAATTTTTAAGTTTACTCATGGCTTTAAAACTTGTCACTGAAGACCCAGAGAGGTGTTTAGAGAGGTTTTGGGGAAATTACCTGATTTGACCTCTCAGCCCAGCTGTTGTTACTTGTAGTTAAGTTTGTGTGTAAACCATCTTGTTCACTGGCTTTACCTGCCAGTGTAGGTCAATTGTGAGAACCCTAAGTGACCTCCTGCCTTGATTTTTCTGTATGCTTAGGAATTTCCAGCTGGGTTAGCTGCTTCATGGGAATTGCTGATATGACTTGTTGGGGAAAATATTTGTCTTCAGTACCAAAACAAAAAATAAAATTGTAGTGCAGAAATGGCTTCTATCTGTAAACTCAACTTTATATTAGGCAAATAAATACAAAAATACTGTGTACCAGGTGTTTTTAAGAAGACTCTTTATAATTTCACTACCTATCTGACTTACAGTTGTGTCCAGTTAGTTTTGTCATATTATTCCCTGAATGTTCAGCTTTGGGCACATAAATACTGGAAAAAAAGGAAGGATAATACTTTCTCTTTAGGAGAGGATGAGCTAAAAGAGCATAAGAGCTAGTTTTAGGATGTTCTTTTCAATCTCAATTCCAGCAGAGCAAAAGCAGACCTTCCTCTTTATGCTGATAATAAGAAAGAAAATTCATAAATACAAGAAAGGGTGTTCTTTCACATACTGCTTGTTGTGGAAGTTGAAACCTTTAAGGACAAAAAAAAAAAATGTTTGGTGTAGATTAAAAAGCTTGTGGGCAGCTTCAAGTTGCAATGGAGCCAGGACGGTCACTGCTGTGCACTCTCTTGGCCTGTAGGAAGTTTAGGAAATTTAAATCAGATTAAGCTCAAATATACTGATCTAAATTGTGATGCACTTGCAGCAGTCCTTGCTCAGCCTGGCATCCTGAGTTACATGCCTGGGCGGTTGCCATGGTTCCTCCTATGGCTGTTAATTTAAGCTGTCAGAGATACTAAATTATGTGACCTGTCAGAGCCCTGAGGAAAGTAAGGATTTTAAACTGTTTATTCTGGGACAGAAAATAAAGGGCAAAGATAAAATTGTTCTAAATTCAGGTAATCTGAACTAAACTGTAGTGGTAGCCAAGAAGATCAAGTGCAGCCCAGGCATTTCTCAGAAGTGGATAATGGATTATATTCAGTAAAATGGAGATGAACACAGATATGCCATCCAGCATAGAGGAAGGGAGTATGTTCTGTTTCAAACAGATGTTACAAGGTAGCTGTTGTGGAATGATGTGGACTTAGAGAAAACTGTTACATACTGTAGGAAGCGGGTACAGAATCTACCTTTTAACTACTGATGTCTCAGCTGATGACAGGAAGTATCATTGCTCAAGGAATATATTTTAAATATTCCCCAGGAAGTGTTAGTGTATGGAGTGCTCTAATGTCACTGTTGGCCACAGTGTGCCTATTCTCTTTCATCTGTTTCTTCTCATTTTAATATCAGAAAGGATGCAATAGAAATACATTTGGAAAACTCAGAATCTCTTCAGAGAAACTGTAATGTCCCCTTAAGGGTGAAAACTATGATGGAGAGGATATAAAAGATGGATGGAGATGTTGAATGAGAAATACTGGTTTTCTCCACTGGTAGCCTCTAGTTTTAATATCAGGAATCAGGCTTAACATAAGCAAAATAACATTTTGTTTTCCACACTGTATGCCTTAAGATGGTGGGTATGTTTGCCCAGGACCTGTAACTTTTCATGAAAGAAAGATCCATCAAAAGCTAATGGATATTACAGGCATTTTGGTGTGAGCCACGCACAAACCTCAGGAAATCTCTAAGCTGTAACTGTGCTGGTAGCTGGGAAGCTGTTCCAGGGGAGATACTGTTCCACACTGTCATCTTCTGTCAGAGAGTGCCTGATCTGTTCAAGAATTGCATGCTGTGGTTACTGGTACTGTCCTTAACTGGTTGAGAAGCGATTTTTGTAATTCTCACTATTACTTTCTAATTGGTCTGAAACAGGTCTGGAGGCAGCTCTTTAGTCTCATCCTAAGCCTTAAAACAGTTTGCTCTGTCTCTGATGGGGATCTAAGATGGGCACCATGAGATTCTGTAGCAGCACTGACAGCATCAGACTTTAGTGAAAGCTCTACTGGATGACTTCACATAAGGGATGGCTGCAGTTTAGGGTGTACACTATAGAGCTTAGGAATGATTTCACTGAAAAATGCCAGAAAAATCTTCCAAAGATAATAATCTTCATTAGTGAAAGCATGTTCTTAGATCTGTTCAATGACAAAATGTTTCTGAACATGCTTAATATACACACTTAGGATTATGAGTACCAACATATTTACCCTCGAATTTCATATTTTTTTAACTTCAGAGGTTTGAATATTTACAGACTTTTTTGAATTGTAACTTCTATTTATGTCAGTAGACCTGTGTCTTCACAGAAAAGTAAGTGAAGACCTTTTTTGAGTATCTATGGAATAACTGATAACTTCCTGATAAAAACATTTTCAAGAATATTGGCTAAAATGAGGTTGAGATAGTCTTACTCATATTTTCCTTACTGATGCTGAATATTTTTCAAAGAAATATATTGATCAGCCTTCACAATTTCTTGCAAACACACTAAATACTGGCTTTCTGTTAACTAGTTTAGCTGATGAGGTCATTACCAAGCTGTTTTTCTCCTATCAATACTTAATATTTTAGCTTTTATATTCAATATGTATATATTCTCACTTCATGGAGTTCATTAAAGCAAATATGAGCACTGGTGATTTTTTTTTGTTACTGTTATTAATGTAGGGCTTTTTTCCTTTGACTAAGGATTTGAAGCAATACTTTTTAAATACCTTTAAGGCATTATCTTGTTTGCAGTTGCTTATTGAGAGAATTTTAGTTCCCTAAAACACATACATATAAGGAAAAATTTTATTTATAAATTCCTTGTTCAGTTTCTTGGCATGTATGAATCTTAGCTCAGAAACTTATTTTTCCTTTTTTATTGGAAATTATTTAATGAAACATCTTTCTTTGTGTTATATACTTACTGTATACTTATTTGTATGTATGTCTGAAAAGTCACATGAGGGCAAAGGTAGAATGTTAGAAATTGTAATAGTTTAGTCCCCACTTTTTTTTAAGGAACCCTTATATTTGGGAGTTGGTAGCTTAGTTTGCAGTTTCTGGAAGCAGTTAACATGCTTTTTTCTGTCTAGCAGGTTTAATAGATTAGCTGTACTGCTGAGTGATGTTGTGTGAGTGTGGTAGTAATGAAAGGAAATACATCTTTAAATCCTCTCTTCTGCCTTTTCATTCCCCAAGAGCTATTTCTTTCATCCCCTTCTTCGGAGTTTACTCTTCCCCCACCCCCATGGCCCAGGTTAAATGTGGCATTCTTCTCAGGTAGCAGTAATTTAAAGGATGTGAGTTACGACACAAAACTTCTGCAAGTGAAAACGTGCTGGATTCCTTCAGCAGAATCAGGCTAGTACTTGCTTGCAAATTAGAAGCTCACTTTGACAAATTTCACATGGAATGCAGACAGCCAGTGGGCAGCAACCCTCTTCTGCTTGTAAATGACAAGGCTGAGTGTACTGATGACCAAAACTCTTCTGTGACACCTGAACCCAAGCAGGCAGATTCTCTGCTGTATTGGCAGCAAAGTACTTCAGGAGATTTAACATTGTTTCAGACCAAGATGAACTTTCCTGTGTTCAGGTGGAAATGTCAGCGCTGGTATACCTCAGCTGGATGCAGAGCATGTGCCTGTTGATGTGTGTAAGCTCCAAAAGCATGAACTGTAAAGTACAGCTGGAGAAAAGGCTGCTTTGTCACTGTAACTACTTTCCATGCTGGTTTTTAGAAAAATGTGTTGACCAGCTTTTGTCATGGTGTGTGTCACTGGTACTCTGAAGCTTAAATTAGCTGTGTTCTGTCATTTTTGCTGTCTAGTGTGGAAAGTGTTCCTGCCTCTGCCTTATAGAGAACTTTTACATTATGTTAGAGCTTAAAGTGGTTTGTGATAATTTTTAACTGAATAGAAATTAGTTCAGTTGCTATCCATTTTAAGAAGGTCACCAAACTCTGGTGTTACATTAAGCTTTTAAATGTTGTTATATTTCTGTTGTTCAGTGAACATTCCTGTCTTTCAGGAAAGCAATGTTATTCTGTACACAAAGTAAAATCACCCAGTGTCTTAAGTTGTGGTACATAGTTGTGTTTCAGCAAACAAAATGCAGATACTCTTTATACATCATCCCTCAGCTTTTCAATTCATACATTCTTCTGCTGCTTTACACATGCTACACACCTGCTTTTTAGAAAGTCCCTGGGAGATGTAATGATTATTTCAATGACGTGGCCAGTCAAATCATCATGACAAAACAACTTCTAAAACTTCAGTGTTTCAAACAGTTGGACTGTGTTTATCTAGCAGCATTTATGTTGATACAGTTGAAGTTCATACTTCCTGCTATGGAAATACTGCTGCAGTTCTGCCAAAATCCAGTGCATCCTTACTGTTGTGTTTGCTGCTGTTGCCCACTGCATTCAGGTTTTTTTTGTGAAGCATCAGTGTTGACACAGATATTTAGAGGAACAGTTAAACGCACAACTTTTGAGTTGAGCAGCTTAGCAGCATTTTCCTACTTATAGAATCTACTTCAAGGAGCATCAGGCTTTGCTCAAAATACTGGCTTTTGGATAATCCTTTTTCTGACTCTCTTGCAAACATCCAATTCACTGTTCTCATCTGCCTAGCGAGCATTGCTCAACTAAGACTGTTTCCTTCCTCTTTTTTAGGCTCTTTTTGTCAACCTAAACATCATTTTGAAATTTAACTTCTCTATATGTGTAAATATGAGCAATTTCCTTAGTGGATTTCCATGACAAGAGAGTCTTCACACTATTACATAGGGTTACTGCCCAAAAGAAATGCAGAGACAACGTGTGCTTTCTCAGAATTCATGAAAATCCATAAATCATGCAATATAGTACTTTACTGGTGGTAAAGACTACAAAGCCAGCAAAGTCATGACTGGGGAGAAAAACCCCACAGCTTTATTGCTGTCACTTGTAAGTGGAACAGATCCAAATAGGAGATTTTGTGTCTGTCCAGCTTGAATGTTTAACCTGTATTTACAGTTTTAAAATAAATGCTAGTTGTCTGTTTTTCAGAAGTTGCAAGTTGTACTTGGAACATGGCTTAAGCTCCATTGTTGTCCTAGGAAAATAATTTTTTACACAGAAGTCTTAGGTAGTACGTAACTACATTTTTTAGATAATGTTGTAGTTTGCTGATTGAAATATGGACTAATCTCACTTGTCATTATTGGGGTCTTCATGGCTTGCCTTTGTGTTCTTTAACTGAGATTTGTATGCTGTGACATTATACTCTCTTTCCAGTTTTAGTTTTCAATACCAAGTAGTGCAATTTTTTTTCCATGTGCTCCTTTTGCATGGGATGCTCCAAAGCCTTCAAACCCATTATGATAACGCCCCAATTCTGTCACCCATCCTGCCCTGCTGCTCTGCTTGGATCATGTCTCATGGACTTGGCAGTTAGCAGGAGAAAATGTGTCTTGCTGGTGGTGTGATTTCATGAGTCAATGGTGTCATTAGTGTTGCCTTTACCATCTCTGTTCTGTTCCTGTGTTACTTTACACTTCTGTAGTAAAACTCTGGGCTGTAAAGAGTGTTGGTATGTGTGAATAAGGCAGGGCAGTGGAATAAAAAGTAAGGTTTAACATGTTAAGGGCACCTGCTGG
Source organism: Hylia prasina (assembly GCA_013397195.1). Taxonomy (NCBI): domain Eukaryota; kingdom Metazoa; phylum Chordata; class Aves; order Passeriformes; family Sylviidae; genus Hylia; species Hylia prasina. Next base: position 261,476 of record VYXD01012306.1, on the reverse strand, counting down.
TAAGTACAATTTGCAGTCGCCCAAATCAGAGGCAAATCTCCCAAGTAATATGGTCTTGGGAGAGGAGTATACAGGTCCATCTGTGCCTTAAATTACTGATGTTTTGTCTAATTGTGCTGCATAAGTGTAACCAGTGTGTTTATGCTTTTAAGTGGCTTAACTCTTATCAGCTGCAAAATCTTCTTGCTTAACTTCTGATTTACTGAAAAGGATTCATTTTTGGTGTAACCAAGTGAAGGACCTGGCAATGTGCACTCACAGCCCAGAAATCCAACCATACCCTGGGCTGCTTCAAAAGCAGCATGGTCAGCAGGTCAAGAGAGGTGACTGTCCCCTTCTACTCTTGTGAGACTCCCCTCTGGAGTACTGCATCCAGCTCTGGGTCCCCAGCATTAAAAGGATGTGGACCTATTGGGTTGAGTCCGGAGGAGGGATGCAGAAATGACCAGAGAGCTGGAGCACCTCTCTTACAAAGACAGGCTGGGAAAGTTGGGGTTGTTCAGCCAGGGAAGAGAAGGCTCTTGGGACACCTTACAGAAACTTCCAGTGCCTAAAAGGAGTCTGATGAGAACTGGAGAGGAAGTTTTTACAAGGGCATGTAGTGATGGGACGAGGGCAAATGACCTCAGATAATACAGGACAGGTTTAGATTAGATACTTAGAAGAAATTCTTTACTGTGAAGGTGGTGAGGCACTGCAGCAGGTTGCCCAGGAAAGCTGGGAATGTCCCATCCCTGGAACTGTTTAAGGCCATGCTAGATGGGGCTTTGAGCAAGCTGGTCTACTGGAATGTGTCCCAGCCCATGGCAAAAGGGTTGAAACTGTATGATCTTTCCAGGTCCCTTCCAACCCAAACTGTTTTGTGATTCTGTGGCCTCTAATGACCTTTATATAGACTTGAAACCCTTCGTTGTAAAATGTCAGATTTTCTATTTGGCCTTAACTGAATTTTCACTTTCATAGCAGCAGTGCAGTAGATCTGTTTAAAGGCACTGAAGAAATAAGAGCAAGAGAGTTTTGAGACTTCCTCATTAGAGTTAAGGAGAGGGGGTTGATTTGACTGTAATATTAGTGTCTTTTTTGTTTTTAGGTTTTTTTTCCCCAGCTCTTTGTTTGAGAGATGCAACTACTCATCAAAGGCTTGTTTTCTGTCTCCCGCTCTGAAAACATATCTGTGTAATCCTTTCACAAAGCTGTTTATTGTCAAACATGTAGATCATATTGCAGAACCTTCATTGTCAGATTAATTTAATTATCCCAGTAATACATCTTGTTTTCTTCCTTTTTCTGTGAATTGTGTGCAACACAATGATAACTTGTTTTAAATAAGTGCTTAAAAGAAAAGAAATAGAGAATGCTGACAGCCAGTGAGTTTTAATGGGCTGACAGATCAGTTCTGTGTTAAGTTTCTTGCTGTTAATCCCCATATTCTGAAACATGCTTGGTGGTTTAGCATTACTATTGCTCTTACTTTACTGTTGTGATTTGTGCTTGCTTTTTTCTTAATTTTGGAGGTTACTTTTGGTTTCATTATTTGATACTAAACTATTCTAGTAAACAGATTTACTAATGAAATATTTCTATCTCTTCACTCAATAGCTAGAGATGATTGCCATGGAAAATCCTGCAGACTTGAAGAAGCAATTGTATGTTGAATTTGAAGGAGAGCAAGGGGTAGATGAAGGAGGTGTTTCCAAAGAATTTTTTCAACTGGTTGTGGAAGAAATCTTCAATCCAGATATCGGTATGTGTTCTAATAATTTATTGATTTAACAGATTTTTCTCACAAAAGGTTGGCCTGGATGATATTCCAAAGTGGATTGTTCTGTGTTTATGCTTTCTATATCCACTGCTGCTTCTCTCTGAAGCTCTCCAGATTCAGTGATGGTCAGGAGAGTATTTGGCACACATTGAGGCTCACTATATTGTCAGCAGTCATCCTCCTAAAGGAGGAATGATGGAAGGAGTAACTGTGTATTGTTAATGAGAACTATCATTACTTGTTTGGATACAAATCACTAGTACAGGGATTCTTTGCAGAGCTCCTTTGTTTGTTCTCTCACCTTTCTCCTTACTCTGCTTTGTGATTAGCTTCTAGAATTAGTAATCAAACCAAAGAGGAAGGAGCTTCTGCAATAAAACAAGAGTAGTACTATGGTGAGTTTTTGAGTTACTTCCTCTACTTCCTCCAGCTTAATAATGATAGTCTCAGTTCTACAGATCCAAAGTGTGACAGCAATGTCAAATTTGGTGATAGTTAAAGAACCAAGAGTAATTTGATCTATTAGAGCCAAAATTTTACATCTGTCTTTCAGCAGTCATACTTCTATATTCTTTTTTCCCTTGATCCCTGCACCAGTTGTTTATGCAAGGACATGCTTCTTTTAGTGTGCAGCTTGTCTGATACTCTGGAAAGATGAAAATGTTATAAAACGGTAAGAATACTTCTTGTTAGAATAGAAATGACACCTACCAGGTTCCTATACTAATTTCACATTTTATGTGAAATGTGATGTTATGTGTACTTCCTGTAATGGCTTCCATTAAAGAAGCCTAACAGCTCATGGCTGTTAATTTGGTATCACTGGACTATGTTAAAAGAGAAGACTGCTGTTCTTGGTTTTGTAGCTTAGAAAATTGATGAAAATGCACAGAAATCTATTTTGACTGGATTGGAGAGGAGGTATCAGCATCAAATACCCAGAATCAGTAACAAAAGTCTGAACCTTGGCACTTGCCCTTCACCATATGCAAGCCAGTTATTATAACAAGTGGTAGAGAACCATAGACAATTCTTATTCACTCTGAAAAATGCTATTAACTTGGAGAGATTTGGAATCTGAATTAGCTTTGAAGTATGGCAAAATAAAGAACTCCTAGTACTTGATGATTTTTTTTTTCAATGCTAAACAAATACATTTTCAGCTTCAGTTTATCTAAACAGAAGTTGTGTGGGTGTATTGAAATACTCTTTATTTAATAATAGTAAAGTGTGCTTAAGCTAAGATCCAAGGACTGTGTATATACTCCCTGCATTTAAAGATAGGTAATAGATTAGACGTCCATGCATGTTTTAAGTTTTGCTTCTGTATTAGAAATGTAAAAAAGTATGTACACATTTTGTATTCACAGTAACTCTTGGGGGAAAAAAAGCTTTTTATTGGCTTTTGGCATAAATGTGTAAAAGCAGAAAATGTAGCTTGCATTCAGTGTGTGTATATATATATGTATATGTGGATTGCAGTAGAGCAGTTCATGTGTGCACCAGATACACCAAGTGTGACTTCTGTTGATTTGTAAATGCTTTCTTTACCTGAGAAAACAAAGGAGATCTTTGAAGTGTTATTTAAAATGTCTATCCTCTAATAGGTATATTTGGAGAGATGTATATTGTTATTATAGTTTCTTTGACATTTTGAGTCTTTCCATATTAAACTACCTTAAAGTTTTACTCAAAGGAGGCAATAACTCAGCAAAAATACTGATAAAGGTATTCCATTGTAAAGGGGAAGAAATGATAACTTCATATAACTTAAAGGGCAATTGTCTTCCCCTCCTTCTGGTGTTTCATTATGGTTTTAATGTACTGTAGTCTTAATTTTGGTAAGGGAGTAAATACTGTATTTCACCTTAAAGTGTTTCCAGATGTGGATCTGGGTAAACTGTTGATCCTTCATTATTAGACATTTGCTGGAGTTGTTTGTTTTGACAGTTTAACTTTTACATCATATTCCAAAAAGTTCAAGTCATTGCTTTACATATCAGTAATCCAGAAGTTACCTCAGTCAGTTCAGAAAATGGCATATTGGATTCTATATAATGTTTGACCTATATATGCCTGAGTTACCCATTTCTGATTTGCAGTTGCTTTATCTGATGGGTCAGTCTGTTATTTGTGTGCTCCTCTAATGGCTGACTCAGCCCTAGTCACTTCCTGAGATACATAATCTATTCTGGAGAATAGCAGAGTCCTTGAATGAGCTTGCAGTTTATTGCCGTACATGGAATGAGGAAAGAGTCTTGATCTCTTGGCTGAAGATGATATTTTCAGTCTTCAGAGTAAGCTTGTGTTCATGTGGCTTTGTAATCAGTTTGTACATCTGCAGAGGTTGTAAATAAGCATATCTTTTACAAGCTGAAAAGATAAATGCTTGTGGCAAATGTAGTTGATATTCTTCACCACATGGATCTGACTTATAGTGTGTTGAGAATAAGGAGCCTGGGGCAGTTTTTCTTAGGCTCTGCCAGAAAATCGTGACAGCTGTGCAAACAACAGGTGATTGGGACTGTACCTGTACAGGGTGGTCTCTCACCTTAAGTCTATGGGGTCTGCATTTAACTTGCTTCAGTATCTAGTCAGGTACGCAATGAATTTTATTGTGGATTTCATTTAAATAATTTTTAGCCCATACACTCATTTCATAAACAAGAGCTATGTTGTGTCTTGCTACAACCAAAAGGGGAAGGAGCTCTGCCTGTCTCTTGTCTTCACATTTTTCTCCCTGCAGCTTCTGGCATGTGCCAGTTCAGCTGTTTGTTGAAGTCTTCAGTGCTCAGCTCCTGACCTGGGCAGGAAATTGGTCACCTGAAATAGTGAACTGAATGAGACAAGCTAATCCACTCCCTTAAGACAGTGACAAGGTCAGAACTGACAGTTAGAATTGCAACTCCTTATGAGGCCGCAGTCCATTTTCCCCTCAAGTTAAGATGTGTGTAATAGCTGCAGTAACAATGCAGCTATGAAACAAGCAAACGGATCTGTTGGGTATCTAACTCTAAAATCATGTGTGATGATCAATCCCTGCTCCATCATCATAGCTTCTACTTAAGTAGTAGGGCTGTATCTAGTCCTGTTCCTTTGCTGGAACTGGCCTTTGAGAAAAGGCTGTCACTTCTTAGTAATTTGAGTCCTTCAGGATTGTTTCATCCACGTTTTTGACTGTGTTCTTTTCTTGTACTGCTGTATTTATCAAAGTCACAATCGCTGTTGTTAGTGTGCTGCTGGTTCCTCAGTAGTGGAGGGGATGAAAGCTTGTGTACATGCAGCTCCAGTGAGTTCTGCAGGATGTTGTATCACAGTTCTCTTGCACACTTTTAGTGGTGGTGTGAGTAACAGCGTTTTGAGCAGCTCCAATCACCCTAAGGTAAGTAGTTTCTCTTTGCCATTTAATTCAGTATAATGTTAAGTTAAGTATGTCTTAGAGGCTAGTGCAAATGAATTTATAATGGTGTGTTTTATGTGCCGTTTTTATTGAATTGTAACCATAATGGTTCAACTTTTTTTTTTTTTTTTAAACAGGGATGTTCACATACGATGAGTCTACAAAACTGTTTTGGTTTAATCCGTCCTCTTTTGAAACTGAGGGTCAGTTTACCCTGATTGGCATAGTACTGGGACTGGCTATTTACAACAACTGTATTCTGGATGTACATTTCCCCATGGTTGTCTACAGAAAGCTAATGGGCAAAAAAGGAACTTTCCGTGATCTGGCAGACTCTCATCCTGTAAGTTCATTATGTTCTTTGAGTTTAATAGTGCATTTTCCATGCAGTAATTTAATCTATATTTCAGTTAAACATGAGGTCACTGTCAGAAGTGAAAGTGAAATAACCAGTGACTTGTGTTAAGAGTCTGTATTTGTTAAAATAAATTTATAAACAATTAAATTTCTTGCTACATTTGGTTTGGAGGAGGCAAAATTGTAACGTCAATGAATAGGGCACAGTATTAATAAAGCTTTATTTTTTTACTACATAAACTCCTAAATGTTACAAAGAATTATTAAGCATAAGCAAACATGTCTCTTCCCAAAGAGACTTCTAAAATTGGGCTGTTTATAGCTATTTGTAGAAGTAAATTTCTACCAAAAAGAAAGTGCAAGTAAGAGTAAACATGCAAAGGTGTGATGTTCTTCCTGGTTTTTGTCTAAAGCAAGAGACAGATGAGGAGGTTTATAAATATCCCTACAGTTAATGAAGAGCAGTGATCAGTGTCCATCTTCCCACACCCATTCCCAGCCAGTGGCTGTACACAAGCACTGAGCTGTACATGTGCTTTATTAGATAGAGCACACAAGTGTGTGTGCAGGATGTCTTGGCCCTGCTCCACCTGCAGTCTGAGATCACCGGTGGCTTCCCCTCATGTTGCTGGTAGGACTTGTTAGCAAGTTGTTTTGTTTCAAACAATGGGACACTTCCCTTTTATAAGCAGTTATGCAAAATCTTCATCTTTTCAGAAAAGATGAGTAAAATGATACTGTCTAGAAAGAATTTGGCTTTCATTTTGAAAACGAGGCATGCATAATCAAAAAATTCATTATCTGGTCTGCTTTGGATGGCTATGTACAACATGCCAGATTCAACCAGTTTCTCTGTATAATGATGTTGAGAAATAGTGCCCCAAGTTTCCTCTAACTTTCATTATGTACTCAAAACTTGCTGTGACCAAAAAAAAGTGTTCCATATTTCTATGGAACAGGGCAGCCAGGGCATTTCCTAGTTTTTCTCCCCTGCTCTTACATTTCTCTTCTAACACCTATGCTGATTTCTTTTTGAATAATCCTTTTTCTCTTTGTGTTCTCATGTGACCTAAACACTTCAGAGCTTTGAGTTTTCACTTCTTAACCCCAAAATGAAATTCACAGTAGTCAAGCCTTCCAACGTTGTAAAGCTGTAGAGCATGGAGAATAGGATGTTCACCAGCCCTCTCCAACAATGGTTCCAAGTTCAGTGATTTTCAGTGCCAGGTGCTTCTTAAAGGTCCTGTGCAAGAATCAAAACCACACAGATAGCGAGAGGTTGAGGCTTATATGTTAACTTTCATGTTTCAGTTAAAACACTGGGGGGAAATTTATTTTTTCTTCTTCACTATAAAAATACATTTGCACACAGTTGTCACTTTCACCTTTGCTTTGTATTCTTTAGCCCCTACACCTCTATTGCAGCCAAATAATTGTTCCTTTGCTGCATAGTCTTTGGTTTCCAAGGAAGTCTTGGGCTTTTCCTAAGGCACAGCAGAGAGGAAGGCTGGTTGCTCGTTTGAATAGAGCAAACTTTTGCAGGTAGTTTCAGATTCCACTTGGTAAATTCTGACTTGTAAATTTTTATTTTTGGTACATAAATGTCTTCATACGTTAAAGACTGCCCCATTCTGTGTTCCTTCAGGATTGCTTCCTAGTTGGTTTGGGTTTTAAATAAGAAGTAGAAGATAAAAGCCTACTGTCTGAATTTTATCTGATATAAAAGGCAGGGGTTTCTTTGATTTTTAACTCATAAATGTTCCCCTTACTAGTGTAACATATTCTGGATGCCTTAAGTAAAGACAGGTTCAAAAGACTTAAAAGAAGAGGTTATTAAAGGCTGTTAAACTGCAGGTTTGACCATTGCATTTTGGAAGATTGGTGGGTACTAAAAGGCTCTTTTAAGGGAGTTATCACTAATTGCCATGTTTCTTTTTTATCTTAATATCTTCTATTGTTTGTCTTTACAGATACTGAGCTTAATAAACAGTTGTTTGGACTGCTTTGGGAGATTTTTGGGTGACTTGTGTCATAGAATATAAAATCCCTTTTTTGAGGCCAGTGGGCTCATGTCTTCTTGTATTACTCAGTGGAATCTATCAAAGCTTATTTTGACAGACATGTATTTCTTATTCTGTTAGGTTCTATATCAGAGTTTGAGAGACTTACTAGAGTATGAAGGAAGTGTGGAAGATGATATGATGATAACATTTCAAATATCTCACACGGATCTCTTTGGCAATCCAATGATGCATGATTTAAAGGAAAACGGTGATAAAATTCCCATTACGAATGAAAACAGAAAGGTACACTCAGCTTTTTAAACAGAACCTGTAGTTCTTTGATACACTGTATGTAGAATTATGTAGAACCCTACAAAGGTTTGGTCTCACTTAAAATTTTTAAGTTTAAAAACCTTTTAAAATTGCTATAGGACAGTATGTGAACAGAAGAGGCTTCTCTTAAAGCATTGATACATGGATATGTAGCTTCTGGGTGGGATGTTTGACCTGTTTGAACAGTATTTGAGACTTGTTCTTTTGTGTTGCTGAATAAAAGCTGAGCTCAGAAAATTTGCATAGATTTACAGAGTTATGTATTTTTGGGAGGTACTTCAAGTGGCATGTGTTGAAGCACTAAGGTTTTTTGGCATTTATTTCCTTGCAGGAATTTGTCAATCTGTATGCTGACTATATACTCAATAAATCAGTAGAAAAGCAGTTCAAGGCCTTTCGGAGAGGATTTCACATGGTGACCAATGAATCTCCTTTGAAATATTTATTTAGACCAGAGGAAATTGAATTACTTATTTGTGGAAGTAGGGTAAGAATTTTGAATATGCACTAGGGAGTGGATTTTTTTTTTTTTTTATCCTGAGTATATAACTAGTGGTCATCTTTAAAAATATCATCTTCTTACAGAATTTAGATTTTCAAGCACTAGAAGAAACTACAGAATATGATGGTGGCTATACAAGAGACTCTCTTATTATTAGGTAATTTCTTCTGATTTTGTAAAGATAAAAAGCACTTCATCTGCTTGTTTTTCATAATGAATTTAGTGTTTTTGTAGTATTGGAGATGGAAATATCTTACGTGTAATTTCACTTTTCTCAAATATTGTCAGTAGAGAAGAGGAGATGTCATAAGCATTGTTGAATCAGTATAATTCCTTAGGAAATAGGAATAATATAAAATATGTGCAGACCACAACCAAATCAATGTTTCGAGACAGTTAAACTGCAGTGTTTAGTAATATTTCTGATTTCTTTTCTGAATCTCACTTATTGGTAAAAACATTCTGAGAGTTTTGGTTTATGAATGCAACTTGTAAACTTGATGTTAAGACTGATTAGAATTACTGCACCTTCAAAGCTCAATTACTTTGAAATTCTTATGTATAACAAAGTTTACAGTTTATTTACTTCTCGATTTCTTCCTTGATAGGGAATTCTGGGAAATAGTCCATTCATTTACAGATGAACAGAAAAGACTGTTCTTACAGTTTACAACAGGCACAGACAGAGCCCCTGTGGGAGGACTTGGAAAGTTAAAGATGATCATAGCCAAAAATGGCCCAGATACAGAGAGGTAAAAAGAATTCTACATTTTGCTTGTTTTTTGTAAATGGAAGTGAATTCTGTGCTTGGAAATTATTAACCTAGTTAAATCTGAAAGTTGAATCTACAAGAAAAGTTCATTTTCTTCAAATTCATTATTTTTGAACGTGTAAAATAGAGCTGTATTTCTTTTGCATGTTCCAAGATCTAAATTCTTGTATTTTTTTTGTCCCACAGGTTACCTACATCTCACACATGCTTTAATGTACTTTTGCTTCCGGAGTACTCAAGCAAAGAAAAACTTAAAGAAAGATTACTGAAGGCCATCACATATGCCAAAGGATTTGGCATGCTGTAATAAGTATAACAAAAGGGATTAAAAAATGATGGTGATGATGTCCCTGTCCAAAAAGGCCATAAGATAGTGAGCTACAGTAGTCACCTGTGTTTGTGCCTCCCTTCTTTACCAGGGACATTGGGCTGGAACAGCAGATTTCAGCTGCTTATATGAACAAAATCTTTATTTTTTCTTTTAGCGTGAAAGTGTTACATATTCTTTCACTTGTATGTACAGAGAGGTTTTCCTGAATATTTATTTTAAGGGTTAAATCACTTTTGCTTGTGTTTATTACTGCTTGAAGTTGAGCCTTTTTGAGTATTTACAAGAAAACAAACTGTACTCTCCCAAGGAAAATATTGCCATCATTTGTAGACCATGTAACCTTCAAGTATGTGCTATATTTTTGTCCCTGTATCTAATCAAATCAAGAACTGTACTTTTTGAAGAGTTTGCTTTTGAAACTTGAAGTCTTGAAAAACAGTGTGATGCAATTACTGCTGTTCTAGCCCCCAAAGAGTTTCTGTGCAAAATCTTAAGAATCAATAAAGATGGAAGGGAGAACTTGGAATGTTAAATTGCAGCCTTGAGAACTTTACTTTAGTCACAGCACAACAATTAAAATCCATTTCACTATATGTTGTCTTCACATGTCTTGTAATTTAGGAAACATTTCTTAGCATATGAAAGGGTAGAAATTTTAGTTTCTTTTTTAAAAAAAAGAAGTTTACTGGGGAAAGTGCATTTTCAACTGAACAGCTTTAGAGTAGGGAGTGAAGTGTCTGGAAAAAAGATAGGAAGTTTTTGCTATATTATAAACAAAGCATGTGGAAGTGCACTTAAAATGAAGTTCTATTCTTAATTGCCTATTATGTTGACATTTAAAATAGACAATCCAAAGTCTTCCCTACATGTTATGTCATCATCATTTATTTAATGAATCATTTTCCTACCTATCAAGGCACATGATCAGTGTTGCACCATAGTCTAAAGGGATGGCTACTGTATTTTAATCTCATCTAACAATAAGCAAAATTGAGGCCTACTTCATGTTGTACACTTCCAGCCATTAAATAAACTGTTAGAAAGTAAGTACTAAGGTTATGTTCATCTACTACATAAAGTATTCAGTAGGTTTTTAATTTAACTCTACAAATCATATCAGAAATAAATCCTTTACCTTTCTTAGTCTGTGTTTAATGTTAATTTCTCCTGTTGCAATATACGATGAAGGGATTATGCATTTGTAAGTGCAGATGTAACTGGCATATCTCTTTTCCAATACAAGCTGCAGCGGGTGTGCAGAGCTGAGCTTGTGCCTTGACAATTGCTATAACTGGCTACTACCAATCAAACCCGTGACTGTGTGGAATTGGCATGAAAAGGCTTAGTTTTGAAATCATTGGAAAAAGAAAAGATGTCTTTCAGGACTATTTTAATAAATTCTTTCTAGTAATAGAAACAGACAACTGTTATGTAACTATGATGCTGAATAAAACAATGACCTTTTTTCACCATGGTTCAGTGAAAAAGAAAACAAGTTACTTTCTTACTTTGATAAATTAGATATTAAATTGTTTGATTAGAAATTGTTGTAGTACTGCATAATTTGAGGGTTGCAGGTACAGAAAACTCTCTACACGTGAACTGTAGTGATGTGGGGTCCAGCGATGTTCCCCTCTCAAACTCAAGCCAATGCCAGATGGCCTGGACACGTGGGACTGAAACTTACTGGGGAGGGAGAGGTGCTGTCCGTTTTCTGGCCTTTGATCTCAGAGGTGGCCCTTAGGGCCTTCCCTCTTGTATGTCCACCTTCTATGTCCCAGAGGGGGAAAACAAGATAACCTACCTCTCAGTGTAGAGAGGTTGACAACGGTGCCTGCTGAGCCCTTCAAGTTTGGAGCAACTCTTACTGTAGGTGGTAAGAACATTTGCCGAGTGCCTTGAGGTGCTTCACTACAAACGTGAATGCATCATGATACTGCTGTGTGGTATGTACTGTGTTCACATTCTAGTGCTGTTAAGCTCTATCTCTGTAACTCTTATACTGATTCAGCTGTGGTTTGTGGTTACACCCAGCTGCCAGGTGTATGTGATTCATGTTGGGATTTTTTATATAGGTCTAAAAGCTGTGCAGACAGCATAACTGGATAGCAATACAAAGTTCTCTAAACTCAACTGTTGACATTGTAAATATGCTCTTTCTGTTTTCCTTTAGCATTAAGATTAAAATAATACATAATTGCATTGGCCTTCAAAAGCATAAGTTGTTTTTCAAGGAATCATTTTCAGGTAAGATACAAGTACTTAATATTTGACTGATTTCTCATGTAAATACATACTGCCTCCCTCAAATACCACAGTATTGAAACCTTATCTCGTTAGTGCTGCTGTAACTGCACTAGTTGTTCAGCAGCACCCATTGATAAGGTTTAAAATAAATCTTGAAGTCTTACAGCTGCAGGCTGCATTCCTGTCCTACAGAACTTTCAGCCAGTGTTCTGTTGTTTGAAGGAGAAAATGTCATTTAAGCTGGGTTTGGTTTGGGGATTTTTCTGGGCTCCAGGCACACCTGGAATGTCTTTCACAGTGTCTAGTAAAGTTTAGGTCTACAAAACTTGGAGACTTAAGTGTACTTACATGTCATGGAAATGCCTCTCTTGAGTGAGACAGCAGATTCCTCTTCCAAGGCAGTAATCTGATGCCAGTGTGGTGGTGCTCTCTCCACAGGGTGTCTTCAACATGTTGACAAGAAAGTATTTTGGATATCTCAGCACTCCCTCATTTGATAAATGGAAAATGCCTCTTCAAGTATCTCCTTCTACACCCTAACAGACTGCCTGGATGTTTCCAACCTCAGTGCAAAGGGGCCAACGGGCTTCTGTGTATTGTACAATCACATGCTTCAAAAATGATAGTAGTGCAAGAGAAGTAATGCCCTGAAAAGAATCATCTTAATGTGGCACTGTTTCAGATTTAATTAGGAGTGAAGAAATAGTTTTGTTTAGTTCTGAAGGTATGTTAGCACATAATGCTGTGTAAGCAGAGCATCCATCACCTTTTAAAAGCTCCGAGCTTTTGCTTCTTGCTAAAAAGATTTCAGGAACAGCTGTCAAGAGTGAGCATAGTTCAGTTAGCTAAGGAATAGTGTTTTTTGAACTTCTCACTGGGCTTGTCTTCCATTTGGCAGGCGGCAGCCTGAGATAGGATGATGGCAGCCAAGGGGACTCCCTCCAACCCTGCATTCTGAGGAAAGCAGATGCTGGAATGGGCCCAGGGCTCCAAGGAACTCCCAAGTTACAGTAGTCAGTCCATGCCTTTCACCCAACAGCGGCTTCACTGCTGAAGCAGGAGCTTCCTGTCACACCACACAGGTGTGATAGACCTGGTGGGCTTAGCCTCCAGGGAGCTGCAGTGAGCTGCCCAGGTGCCTGCCTGGGCTTCTGCTCTGTGAAGCAGGGAACGGGACACGGGTTTCCATGCTGCTAATGTTTCGGAAGAGGACAACCCCGACATCATCAGCTTTTAAGGTGTTTCCATTGCACTGTTGTAGCCAGTTACCCTCCAGGTAAATTTTTAATCTCACAAGAGGATTAAAAATTTCCTGGTTGCCTCAAGAGTTTTTGTGATGAATATGATTTGGGTGGAATGTTTGAGCTGTGCCTTATTTATTATGCAGAACAACTCCATCATTTCAGCATGCAAGATGGAGCAGGAATTTCTTCCAAGTTAAGCTATTTAAAATCAAGCCTTTCCTAAGAAGAGCTGAGTTTATTATGCTTTGTCTGAGTCACATGGGTTTGTGATAAGTTACTTACAGTTCTTGTTCATATTTGAAAGTTTAATTAAATTGTCATAAAATTCATAAGACCATCGGGGACTTAATAAAATTAATTTTTAAAAATTCAGGTTTCTACTGACTCACGGAAGGGAAGCTGCTTCAGAAATAAGAGTTGATACTGGCATTAGTCTTTAGACAGGTCATTTCTTACCCAGATGAATTCATTTGGAAAACTCATGAAATGTCCTTGTATTTTTCTCTAGTGCTCCACCTGAAGATGTCTTCAGTTGTTGATTTTTATTGTTCTTTTTCATTAACCCATTTTAAAAGTGTGTGGGAAGGTGGTTTTAATTACAGTTATACAAGTATAGTTTTGTTCTGTTCTGCAGTATTTGTGGGATACATCAAGAGAGCGATTCTGATAAATAGCTGAAGTTTGCCTAGTTTGGTTGTGTTTAAGGATGTCTTGCTCAATATAGATCCTGTGTTGGGATTTCTGTGTGGGGAAATGTCTAAGAGAAAGACATTGGAGATGCAAGTGGAGGGTGGGAATCATTCTATTTTAGGACAGTAAGATTACATTAGGAACTCCTACACTATTTTGCTGGGTAGGTCTGTGCATAGTTTTGAGACTTAAAAATTGAGGCCAGAGCTAACTGTGAAAGTCAGGCAGCAATTGCTGGAGTTAGACTTCTGCCCCTGGAAGGACAGGCAGCACAGCTCAGCTACAAACTGCGTGTGCAGGGATCTGCTGCTCCTGCAGCCTTGGCTCACAGCTTGGACTGACCAATGTCAAGTGGAGAGAAAAACTGCAGATATTTGTGGCTCAAATGCTATATGCAAAGCTGACAGGAAGCCTTTCTTAATACCAGCAAAGGCTCCGGTGTACCTGCTGTGCCACTGGGGTCATGTACAGAGAAAATCCCTTACAACTGTCTTCCCACTGCATCCGTCTGCTTCCAGACCCACACAGGACAGCAGAGGGAGGGAGCAACAGTGCTCGGCGGTACCTGGCTATGAAATGGCAACTAGTTGAACTTCCCTGTTCCCAGGTTTTGAGCTGCCATACATCATGTGTTGCTACCTTTGATTTAATATTTCCCTTTGCAAGGACTCTGTGTTTGAGCAGCAAGGGGTAAAGATCAGGTAAGCCAATATGTTACAACTGAAGGGGTTTTGTTTCCTAATATAAATGATTTTATTAAAAATGGGAAACACGGCACAAGAATGTTTTTTAGATGAAAGGGTGTTTTCAAAAGAAAAAGTTCCCTTGTGCCATGCATGCTGATTTTTAGTTTTTGTCATTATGCATGAAGAATACTATGAATTTTGTAGCAAGCCACCTGAAATAAATGACATTTTGGTTTTGTCAGTATGGGTACTTTCCTTTAAAAGCACATCACAGACCTCTCTCCCTGTGAGCATCTGATAAGGGTTGCTCTTGCACTGTTTTTGAACACCGTGAATCTCTTTGGGGAGGGTCTCATCCCAAACGAAAATCCCCAAAAGGATACCCTTTCTAACAAAATTCCTGTGTGGAATGTAGTGTAGGGCTGGAGCCACCAGCCTCTGCTTTCTGCCATAGCTGCAGTTGCCAGCAGCCAGCCTAAGTAAGAGCATTGCTCCTGTGCCAGGAGTTGTTCCAGACAACATCCTCAGGCCTTTCAGAAGCAATCCTGCTCCAGACTGCAGCAGTTTGGACAAGCAGTTTTTTTCATCCAAAACAGTTTTCTTGCTAGCTTTGATTTTGGGAGGATTTTTCAGTGTTTAAGCCATAGGAAAGGTTTCCTGGGCTTGGTACTCTCTGCTACCACCCCCGCCCTCTGTTGCCACTTTCAGAGGATGGATTAGTCCCTTCCTCTTTGGTGCTCTTGGCTTCTCCTGCAGAACAAGGGCTGGCCTGGGGCCAGTGCTTTTGGACACCATGTCCTGCTGCAGCCCAGCAGTGGCACTGGGGACAGCTGGTGGCAATGATTCCCCTGCTGCCTCCAAGCCTCACTGCTGCAGGGCTGTGGGTGGTAAAAACAGGCTCTTCCAGCAGGTTCTTCCCAGCGTCTGCAGGGTGGGAGCCTCCAGCAGCCATACTCTGCAGGTTTTTTACCTTTCCTCTGGGAATCTTGGATCCTGAGGATGATTGCAGCCTCTGGGGTCTCCTAGTGGCTGATGGCAGCATCAGCTGGTCTCAGCACCTCCTGAGTTTGCTCTAAAATTTTCCCCTTGCCCTGCTCAAGTGAGAATGAATCTGTGTAGGACTAAACATATGGAGTAGGCAGCTCTGCTGTACTGCACAACCGGTTTGCCCTCAGCACGGCAGTGGCTGGGGAAGGGGAACGTGCCCTTCTGGAGTCATTCCTGTCACCCACTGGTCTGGCTTGGGCCCCTTGTGGCCACCAAAGTGTAAATCAGTTTAGAAAACTCTGCTCTCTTTGGCTCCAGATTGCAGCATCTCTTCTGTACCAGCCTGCCTTCCTCAGTGACAGGAAGCAGAGCAGCTTGGGGTGTCCCCCTTGCCCAGCACATCTGTCACCCCTGCTCTTGGCTGCAGTTTTGAACTGCCCCCAGCTGCCCAGAGGTGCTGCTCTTTTCTTGCTCCTCTTCTTCCTCACCACACTTGTCCTTCTTGGGCTGCCAGTGCTCATAACTGATGTAGTCAGGTTATAGCAATGAAACTGTCAGCCTTGAAGGCCTGAATTGAAACTGTTTGTGCTTGTGGCAGCTCCTCTGGAAATCTGCCTTGAGCCTTGAGCCTTCCCTGTCTGTCAGTGCTCAGGTTGAACTATGCACGGAGAAGTCTGGCTGTGGCTGACAGGATAAATGAGCTGTGGAGGAAACCATAAATGAGCTGTGTTTGGAAAGGCATGAGGTGCTTTGCTAGAGCAAAGCTCTGCAGCTTTGTGCTGCTGGACATAAGCTTTTTTCCTAACCTTGATGCAAGTGTGGTCGGAGGCAGCTGTTACTGCAAGGAGATGAGGCATTGAATATTCAATAGTCAGAATTTAAAATTCCTGCCTCTGGATCATTTCCTTCACTGATAGTACCCAAAGATGCTGCTGTAAGAGAGGCTTTCCTGCACCAGGCTTTGGACCTGTGAACAAGCAGCCTGAGGACTTGCTTTAAACAGCCTAAATTTGCAAGTAATCTGAAAACAGTGGGAATCCCACTGCAGGAAGTTGGATTAATTATCTGCACTATTCTGCAAGTAAAATATTTGTACTTTGAGGAGGAGCTGGCAATTGGTTCTCCTAAAAAAAGAGTAGATCTTCACAGCAGGATTGGTTTGATTCATCAGCCCTGGAAGCAGGCTACACAAAAAACAATGATTTTGTGCTTCTCTGTCTCCTTCTCTGAAAAGGCAAGTAGTGCCCATGAGTTCTTGCCACACTACTCATCTGAAGGGGCTTGGATGTGACTGCTTTGGGGTGGTTCCCCTTTGCCCTCCAGGGCAATGAGGGGATATAACTTGGCAATAACAACAGAATTGGTGTGGGGTTTTTTCCTTCTCAGAAAGGTAAAGAAATGACATATTAAAACACACAAAAAGCTAAGAAATTAATAGCTATTTATAAAGCTGCCCATCACTCTAGAATACAGCTGTGCTTTCCTGATTTTCCATGTTAGTGTTCTTCAGTCGCACTAGAAAGGTTGGTACCAGGCACCACAAATGCTAAGGAAAGAAAAATGGAGTAGCATCCGTTAGTAAATTCCTTCCATGTTTCTGCACTTCTGGTTTTAGTTTTAGTACTCTACCCTTGATTTACCTGTACAAACAAGACAGGTCTCTGTTAGAGCTGGAAAATGTCCTCAGCCTCTTGGGAAGACAACCCACAGAAGCTGAGCCATTGGCACTAAAACATGCACTCTCCTTGCAGGAGCCCAGGTGATCTCCCAGCTTCTGAGGAAGGAAATCTGTGAGAACTGCTGCTGCTTCTGGAATAAAGCTAATGTTTGTGTTCATCCTTAAATATCTTCTTGAAGAGTGCAAGCCTTTCCTCCTCCCTTTGCTTCTCGGGCGTGGAAGGGGGAGGATTGCGAACACAGAACAGCAGAACTGTATTTGCCGCAGTGGAGCTGCAAGGGCAGCTGGCAGCAGCAAGCCTCAGCCCTTGTGAGCTGGAAATGATTGCAAAATGTGAATTTCAGAAACAAAAGGCCTGACCATCATCAGCTCTAGAGTTTGTTCCTCAGAGCTTGTGTGTTTTTCCCCCTCAGGCACCCTTCTCATGCTCTGGACTATGAATGGGGCTGGGGAGGAGAGGGAGTCCCAGATTGATGGCTTCCCTCAGGAAAGGAGGGAAGCCACAACTGAAATCCTGCGCTTTAACTGCCTGCAGTTGCCAGATCTATTTAGTGCATAATTCTTTTTGCTCTCAGGATACATGAGGGGTTTTTGCAAATGCTGAATTATGTAGATAAGGTTTGATTCTTTCTGTTCCAGGTTGGAAACATTAATAGAAGAGCTGGGGGACCTAGAAGCCAAGCGCAAATGCTGTCATCTTGCAAATCTTGAGGGTGAAGAGCAGCTCTCCTTTAGTCCGCCTGTGTCACCTCACTGGACAACCTGGCCTAGGTTTGGCCTGTGAATGTCTCATCCTTAGTGTCAGCAGTAATACAGACACAAGTGTGTGTTCCAAAGCCAGCAACACATGGACCAGCTCAGAGAAAGCACTAATGCTTTTGTGGGGGAAAGGACAATGAGCAGTTTGGTTTTTAATGTAATGTAGAGCCCTTGTATTGTACATTAATAAATATTTGGCAGAAGTGAAACTCTAAAGCTGATGCCTTGGAGAAAAGAGTTTTAAAAGCACAATTGTACCTTCCCTCAGCTGTTTCTGAAGAAAGAGCTGCGCTGTCAAGAAAACCCCACCCTTGGCCGTACAAATACATGAGCTGTTTTGCTGTCACTGCTGCTTCTGAAGTCTGGTTCATTGAATTTGCTAGGGCAGTTTTCTGCTGTAAAAACTGTAAAGTAAAATAGTTGAGGATGAGGGTAAAAGGATGGGGAGAGCACGGAGAGCACATCAGAGAGGAGCAAGGCTGAAATCTTTTGCTTTCAGGGCACAGGGTCCACAGCTTGAGGCCCTTTCCCTGGAAAAGCTGACTCCGAGCAGCAGCTGGAGCATGGTGTGCCACTGCACTACCTCTCCTTCTCCTTTTGCATGTGGAGCAGATGTTCAAACCTCTCAGACTCTGCCCATCTGGTATCTCACTCAGCACAGGCAGTTTGCAGCAGCAGTGCCAGCCAGCCCATGGCTACCTGCTTAAGCCCACATGAACTGAGTGCTGTGGCTATTAAACCTATTTCCAGATAGAGGGCCTCTGTTCAAATGCCCTGTAAGAACTGCCCTGCGCCTTGCTTTGTCTTGTGGCAGGGTTAAAGGACCAGCGCAGCCCAGCCTGTGCCAGGAAATTTTTGGTAGGTGACCTGTGTGCAAGTAGCAGAAAGCTGCACACACTTATTTCTGCTAGACAAGCCTCTGTCCCTGCTGTGCCACTCTGACTGCAGCTGGGAAGGGGAAGACAGGAGACAGGTGGCAGCAGCATGAAGAGCCTGGCAGGCTCTGTGCCCCATGGGACCTGGCACCCCTTGGGTAATGGGATAATGGTCAGGCTCTTGTGCCTGTGTGGTATCTGCACACACAGGGATGGTGTCAAAACTGGGCCCAGGACCAAAGCTGTGTGCCAGCTGCCCTGTAGTGAGGGAAGACCACCATTCCCTCTTGGTTTTCTGTCACTTCAGATCTCTGTTCCAGCTAACGATTTTCCGAGCCATATAATGTTGACATGATCAAAGTCTGTCACAAAACACTAAAATCTAGAGGGATATGGATAAGAGAAAACACAGAGTTACTTGAACATTACTCAAAATATTTTAATGTACATGCTGCAGCCACATTAAAGAAGAGGAAAAAACATCTTACAGAGATGAAAGACTTTAAAGGATGTGATTTCATCATGCCAGAAGCTCTATGTTTCAAAGTGACTGAAGCCAATAGCATCAAAATGCTCTTTTTCTGGCATATGAAAACCAGATCAAGAGGCACGGAAAGGGAAGAGCAAACATGTATTTAACTGATGATTAGGCTGTTCTGATCCATCAGGTAAAGAAACAGTCCTGTGTTTTTTAGGGTTTTTAAACAGGTATAAATTTGGTATAAAGAGTACTTTAAACAGTTTTACTCATACGTACTTAGTGGACTGGAACAGCTGTGCTATGCTGGGTAGATAAGTATTTACAGAGAATGATGACTGATGGAGAACATGTCAATATGCACAAAACCCCTACCAGATACAGTGGGTTTGAGTCACACAGCAGTGAATGTCAGCCAAGGCCGTCTCTGTCAGGAGGTGAAAGCTGCATGTTGAGCAGCCTGTGATGGCTCTGTCTGTGCTCACAGGGGTACCCTGCAGTGAGCCCTGCCCCACCTCAGCCCTGCTTGCCTCTGGGTGGGACCAAGGGCACTAAAGTCCTCCCAAAAACAGCTTCTCGGAGCTCCCGTTTCTCTCAAGCCCTTAAAGGAAATAAGGATTCAGCTGATGGAGCAATACTCTGGAGTGCCACTGGCCACAAACAGATCTTGCCTACTTTCTGAACCACTTGTTAACAATCAGTGGATATTTTGATAAAGGAGGTTAAACCCAATCTAGGGAAGATCCCTAGGTGAGTTGGCTTCTAAGCTAAGATAACAGGAGTTTAGACAAGGGCCACGTGTGGACATTACTACCCAGCTGTCCCTTTGCCAGTGTTGCTGGCAAAGCCCCATTCCTTAATCACTGACAGATTTGTCTCCCTCACCAGGCTCAGAAGTGCCAATAAGAAGGGAACAGCTGCTGCCTGGAGACGAGGGCTTACTCTGAGCAATTGTACTCAGTTTAGCAAAACGGTCTCTTTTCATTCTACTACCACCCAGTTAAACCACCCTCCTCTCAGTGGGTTTCTCACCAGTTTTCCAAAAGGCCATCAATCCCAGGTGCTGTAAGTCAGGGCTGAGGACAACTAAAGTCAGAGCACTGCCAATAGTAATACCTAACACCACTGGAGGATCCCATGCCACACATGCTGAATTGCCTCTGCTAGTCCATACTTTTCAGAAGCCAGTGAGATACATGAGGATGAAAGTAACAGGGAAAGTTGCATGACAGCAAAATACAACAAAAAATGAAAATTAGCATCTTCTGCATTCTCCCTAACTAATGGAAACAAGGTAATGTGACAACTACTTTGGAAAAAAGATGGCAGTAAAAAGAGAGCAAAGGGAGATGGAGTAGACATCCTTAGAAGAAATAAAAAGGAAGAAAACATAGGCCCAAGTGACTGGAATGACTTTGCAACACAGGGCTTGTTCTCTCTGCCTTGCAGAAACCCTGTTGTGGGAGCAAGCTGCCTGGCAGGCAGGGAGAGCCTGCCCTGCCAGCCCATGAGATTTCTCAGTAGCCCGCCCTTGGGACTGCTCACTTTCCAGGGAGTTCACTCAGTGCTCTAGATATGGGAGCTCCACATACCAGGGCCCTCTTTTCTTTTCCCAGGTTTGGTGAAGCCATATTACCCTTCCACCAGGGAGTTTTAGGGGACTCCTTTCCAAGTGAGGGTTTTACCAGTGAGGATGGAACTGGCTGAAAAAAAACAAGGGAGGATCCCCTGCTCTCACCCCTGGTGAAGCAGTTGCAAAGCAGCAAAGGCTGCCACAGACCCTGCCAGAAGGGACATGAATGAGCACTGCTACTCTGTCAGCATGGTCCTTTGTGCAGAGCCCAGCTCATTAGAGAGAATCAGACTAGAGCATCCGAATGCACGGCTAGTTCAGACATGTGCAGGGTGCACTGCAATGACCTGACACTGCTTAGCTGTCATCCAACTGTTTGCACAGACTGAGAAAGAACAAAGATTTTGAAAAACCCAGACATCCACCCACGCATTTAATCAGCTACTAAAGTAGCAAGTTAGAGTAGGGTACCCTATAAATATTTTTTAAGCTCTTAAAAAGGAAAAAAATTAATCCCTTCTACTTCAAGTACAATGCCTTTTTATCGCATGATGCGCAGGAAGAGCATCAAGATCTACAGGTACCAAACACAAGAGACATTCTGGGCATGACTTGTAAGAAACCCATTCTCAGTACAAAAAAGTACCAAGTGCTGGACCAAAGCTCCCCCCAAGAAGAAGGTGACAGTGTTCTATTTACAAGATAATACTGCTTCAGTTAAAAATGCTTAAAACCATTCTCTTGAGTTCATATAAAAATAATTATGTCTATGTATGCACACACATATTTACATACATTTATGGCTTTCAGTGCTTCAACTTTCTCCAACAAATAAGGAAATATAAATACTCCATTAGTCCTTTTTCTCCTCAGGTTTTTCAGCCTCTGCTTCTGCAACTGATAAGCTGCCACTACCATATTTTTTCACTCGGGTTTCTACTCTGGCAAGTCTCTGTTTCACCTTTTGTTGAGATGCGCTGTATTCTGCCAAAAGCCTCGCAAACCTAGTCTGCAGCGTATCCAGAGCTACTTCAAGTCGCCCTATTTTTTCTTCCAAGTCTTTTGGATCAGCTCCTGCTTTTGCTGCTTCCTCATCTATTAAATTGTCTTTCATCAGAATTTGACGTCCTTTCTCTTCCAGAGCCTTTTTGGCTTCTGGATATTCTGTGAGGGCTTCCATTAAATCATCCTTAGACAAGCAGAACAAATCAGAATAACCAATACTCCTAATGTTGGCTGTCCTTCTGTTGCCAGATTTGCTACCTTTGATGTTTAGGATGCTGATTTCACCAAAGTAGCTGCCATCGCTTAGGACTACAAATTGGGTTATGCCATCATCCGCCACCACAGCCAATTTTCCCTCTTTAATAATGTACATTTCTCTTCCAATATCTCCTTTTTTGCAAATGTAGTCACCAGGACTGAAGACCGTAGGTTTCAGTTTCAGCACCAGCTCAATGAGAAGTCCAGCTTCACAATCTTGGAATATACGCACTTTCCTCAGTGTGTCCAAATGGACATTGATGGCAATTTCAGCCTTCAACTTGTCAGGCAGATTTTTGAGAACTTCCTTCTCATCCACTGTTTTCTTGTTGGTCCAGAGGTAATCAAACCACTTAATAACCCTGGCTTCCAAATCCTTAGTCACTTTTCGGAACTGCATGTACTGTTTAATGGAATCCACTTTGGCCTGGAACTCCGCCCTGGAAGCATTCATGTTGGAAATCATGGAGCCAACGTTACCGACAATGGTAGCAAAGATGAGCACGCCCACCAGGAAGTCGATGACCACAAAGAGATACTCCTCATCTTTCACTGGGGGAGGAGTTTCTCCAATGGTTGTCAGCGTGAGCGTCGACCAGTACAGACTGTAAATGTACTTCCTGGACAGGCGCGCGTACTCCGGAACGGACACGTTGGGATACACCCAGGTGTCGGTTCCAAACCCGATCACCTTGGATATAGCAAAGTATATGCAGGCGTTCCAGTGGATGATGATAAGAATGTACAACACAAGATTGCCAATCCGGAACATGTTTGGGTAATTTGTCCTGGTTTCGGTACGGTCAAAAAACTCAAAGAGCCGAGCGATCCTCAGCAAGCGGTTAAATCGGAGCTCGGGGTAGTTCAAACCAAGCTTGAAATATGCCAGGTCCGTTGGCACAAGAGACAGCACGTCCAGTTTGAACTGTATGGTTTTGGTATAATGTTCTCGTAATTTCTTCTCGTCCTTAACTAGCAAGCCTTGTTCAAGGAAGCCTTCAGAGAATAAAAAGATTTTACTTGTTAGAATAAAAATACCATCAACAGTAGTGAGTGACTTGCATTTCAGGCTTAAGAATGTTAAAATTTGTACTGTTATGCT
Organism: Hylia prasina; assembly: GCA_013397195.1. NCBI lineage: Eukaryota > Metazoa > Chordata > Aves > Passeriformes > Sylviidae > Hylia > Hylia prasina. The sequence continues at coordinate 238,434 of VYXD01012306.1, read as the reverse complement.
ACAGACATTGAGATCACTTAATTGCATATTTAAATATTTCAATCAAGTTTCAAAGCTGATATATAATGACAAAGTACAATGAGTCTATTATCACCACAGTGCTCCCTGAGGTTTTCCACTTTATTCTGCGACAGCTGTATCTTTTTCTTTTAAGTATCTTTGCAAAAAAAAAATAGGGAGATTCAAGTGTCTAATTTTTCATGAATCATGGGCATGAGTCATAACTAAAGTTAAGCAAGTGTTAAGCAATTGTGTATAAAATAGGAGTGGAATATTTTAAAATAAATTCCAAGAATAAATAATTATAATGAATTGTTGGAAACTTCTCCCAAACAATATAGACATCCTTGAGATAAAGAAATGCAGTTACCCCCCTCTCTAAGTCATGTTTTTCCTCTTGCATACAATGTTAAAACTGACACGATTTTCCTTGGTTTGCACTTGGTGTTTCTAGTGAGAGGGCTACTAAGTAGACTTTTGCACATCAATATTTCTTCATTCCAAAGACTTTAAAAAGTATCAGATTTAAAAAACTTACAAGTAGATATAAACTGCAGTGAGAGACCTTAACTGCAGACAGTACAACCACCGGGGCTCTTTTGTGCCTCTGAGGGCATTAAAAATGTTCCACAGGGAACAGCCTATGCACTGCAAAATACTTGCTGCAATTGCAATGGAGATATCCAACTGTCAGCCCATTGGGCCACTCAGGAGAAAAAGTCCACTGAGAAAAAACCAAAACATTCCAGTGCATCCAGGATTATCACATTTTATGAACCCCTTAGCAATCTACAAGCCATCTATAGCTTTCTCAGGGAAGCATCTGCTGAGGAACACCAAGCTGCATTTCTTTGTGCCCCACACAGCACGGCTGTATTTCTGGAATATGTGGTGCATCTGTAAATGCCTCATCTTTGGATATGCAAACTGATAGCGACTACAAATGGAAGTTGTTCCTGTGCCATGTATGTGTTGCCTCCCAGAAAATGCTGAAAAAGCAGGTCAAATATGCCCCTTAGTTACACAACTGAACAGAAAAGCTGGCCAGACTGGTGAATTTCTGATACACAGTTATGAAAAAATAACTTTGCAAACACCGTCCTCCTGAAAGGAGATAAAATCACTCAGCTTTTTGTTCCCTTATGGAACTAAAGTTTTAATGTAAAATCTTTTTAAAGCATTAGAACACAGGGTATGCTAAACATGACCAGCTGCTGAGACATGAATCTTTTCTGTTTCACGGTGCATAGTCACCAGATAGGTGAAATGCAGTCCAACTGGCCCTGCAGCTGGACAGAAATGCACCATGGAGAAGCTGATGATCAGAGTAGTCGTGGGGCTATCCAGATCTCAGTTCAAAGGCAGACTGTGCCCTCACAGAGCAGAAAGTCTCACTCTTCCCCAAAGGCTTCCAGGACCTCTGTCCCAGGGCAGATGGTGTGAGTCTGCAGGTGCATCTGCCCTGGGACAAAGGCAGAGCCAGGAGGGACTGTTAAGAGCTGACAAAGATTTTGCCACCTAAAAGAAGCGACTTCTTTCTTGGAGTGCCTTGAACTACAGCAGACACCTGCACTGAAGCATTTGGGAGACAGCTCCAGTAATTCTGCAGTTGCAAGTCAGGCCTGAAAATTCAAATTCCAATCAGGCTTTAACCACCATATAATCATTATCAGGACAGCCCATGGAAATTTATAACTTGCTTTGCCGGGATATGGCTAATTTCTGCTCTGTTCTTTCCCATTTCATTAACAGATGTAACTGCAGAAGGTAAATTTAGTTGGCACAGTTGACATTTTAACTACACAAAGAAGATGAACATCCCCTCCTCCCATCCTGCCCCAAATACAGCACTCTTGTGATTTAGGCTGGTACCTGAAACTGACTTTCCTGATGAACAAGGCACTTGCTAAGTTTAAGAATTTGGCTTGCCCTGGGTTGTGTGCTTCCCACATGACAGCATTTTTATCCCATCTTGTAATTATGCTTACAACTTGTCAGAGGCCATAATTAACATCAAGCTGTCAGCATGACTTTAAATAAATAAATAGATAAAAATGGCTAAGATATTAAAATGAAAGATTTAAAATTACTCTCATTTTTTGAAATGATTAGTGTTGTTTTGGACCCTTTCAAGGGACATTTTGAAGCTGTGTGTGCACCAGTGAAGAGAATGAGACAGGAGATGCTTTCTGGCCCCAAGACCAGCTACCATGACAGCTTCTATTCACATATAGTGTTATTCCAGGCCCCTCCAGAAACACCACCATGAACAACACCCAACCTCTGCTGTCCTTCTAGCTGTCCCCAGACACTGGGTGCTCGCTGGCATGGACCAAAGTGCATCAAAGACTATTCAGTAACTTGGTGATATGGATCACTGTATGTCATTGCTTAGGCCTATTTTATTACCTTGTTCAGTTTAAACCAGATACGACTTTAAGTTTGGAATCTCAGCCTGCCTGGATTACAGAAACAGGGACAAGAAGCTGAAGAGAACCACCTTACGCATAGCATGGCACAGCCCTCCAAGATCCTCTGGGTTCACACTTCCTCCAGGAAGGCAGGACCTGAGCAGAGGTTCCTGGGTTAACCCTATCCCATCACCAGGCAGTGGGAAACCCAGCCAAGACCTCGTAGAGGCTGCAGGAAGCACAGAGGGTGGCAGAGGGGCTGCACTCCCTGTTCCTTCACAGACTGAAGGCTGAGACAGGTGCCAGGTCTTGCACTTGACCAACTAATAACCACTTCTGACCAGGATGCTGCACAGCTTGGTTAAGAAAATAGCATTTGTGGGGTGCAGTTGGTTTCCTGCCCCAAGTGCCCTATTGTCCCTTCCCCACACAGCCTGTTGCAGTGGCTACGCACTCAGCACCTGGCACGCCTATTACTGACAGAACCGAATTTAGAGACAAGAGTAAATGTTGGAATGTATGGCCTTAAAAAATCCAAACTGATCAGACACTTCATCTTTCAAAAGCCTTCACTGTTGTGTTCTGACAGGATATTACAGTGGTCAGACCCCACAGGGGAATTTTTGTTTCCATCCTTTAGGTACATGCAGTATTTGAAAACATGATACAATCCCAGAAAGACTCACCTGTTCTGAACCTGACAAATGTGTCAATAACATAGATAATATCAGAAAGATAATCCAAGAACAGCCACATTTTAACATGGTCCATTTGTAGCTCATCAAAGCACGCTCTAAAGAAACAAAGATTTAAAAAAAATAAATTAGACAAACTACATAAGCAGAGTACTTGTATTACGTGCCCTAGCAGCATCTTAGTGCACATTTCTGGAACAGAAATATTACAGGCAGCATGTCTCCACGTCCAGACATGAGATGCAGACTAGAGCTATGTCCAAACAGACACCAGGATCTTTCAGAATTCAAAGGTGTTCTGGACAGGAATAAAAAACACATAAATGCCACACGAATAAGTGGGCTTATGGAGGATTACACGTATCCCTACAATTAAAAGTGCATCAGATTTCACTTGATAGACATCTCGATGAAGATAATTCCCAAATAGAAGATTTGTTTCTCAGTGGCAAGCCATCCTCATTTCTCCCTACCATCTTACACAGTGTAAGGAAACCATTTCTACACCCCTCCCTCGCTTTGACTGAAACTGATTTTATACATTCTACCATGGAAAAAAAATACTTGAGTTAAATCTTCCTGCCCTTTGAGCATCCAAAAGATGCTTTATACGAATTTAAGAGGCCCCACATCCCTCCTTTCTGTTCTCTCCTGGGTGGTGGGAAGCCCTCATCCCTGGCAGTGCTTAGGACCCGTGGCCAGGACACAGCTCAGCCGCCAGCCGGCAGGTGGCACACGAAGGCCACACCAGCGCTCAGGAGGACACCCGCTGCAAGTTAGACAAAAAGGGTGGAAAAAAAGGAAACACTGGCAATCTATTCGCAGTGGTATGCATATCACACATCCCTAAGGGCATATGAACTGTAAACCTTCTAGGTAAGTCACCCAAAAGATATTGCAGGGAGATAAGAGGGTGACTTACACGGGAAACATAATGACTGAAATGTAAAATTGTAATGAACTTAGATCCATACCTGCACACTAGCATACACCAGTTATAGAACACAGGTGCTGCAATTACAGTCAGCCAGTTGTAGTACAGATTGCTTGAAGGATCTATCACAAAGACCTCCTTTTTCTGCCTGGAAAATAAAACATGCAGATTTAACACTGGAAATGTAAGCAAGCAACCTGCTGGATTTCCCTCTTCTTGAGGCTGCTCCATGCAGGCACTGCAGATGAGATACAGGGCATCTGACAAGCTCTATTTCTTTGTTTGACCCAACTTTGGGAAAAGCAAATAAGAGTGGAAAGAAAAACACAGACATTCATATCTCCCAGGCAGAAACCCACAGCCTTCTGTATTAAGCCCCACACTGAAAAAAAAGTTAATTATTAAATGTTTCTAATTATCACTCCAGTTAGAAAGTTACATTTCATTGCTAAAGAAAGAGCCTTCCTTTGCAGGCTAGTTATTGATCTTTAGCAAATTCTGTTACGGAAATGACTGTATAAGCATGCATTTGAACAAGTATAACATGTATGTATTCAAATACATGTCTGTACAAGTAAGAATCTTTGTGTGCATATGCACATACAGTGTGTCAAACTAGAGCTGAAACATGTCTTATCATGTAAAGGCAAATTTCACACATTCACAGTCCTGGCTCCTTAGGCCTCACAAGTAGTGATGCTAAAGGAAGCATGCAGGCCTGGAATGTAAAGATTTAAAGAACAGCATGGCTAATGGCACAGGGTGTGCTCAGAAGTGCCCACCTCCAGCATGAGAAAGGTTGATATGGAATAGAGAGCAATTAGTTATGGGACAGAGAGAACTGCTATGGAAATTCTGGAACAATGGAAAATCTGTGCAGCTCTGCAAAGCAGGCTGCTGTCCTAAAGTGTTGTCATAATTAAAAAGTGATCTTCAGTTCAAACTGGCTAGAGGTAGCTCAATTCCATTTTACTGGCATAGAAAGCTGTTTCTGAAAGATCTAAACACAGGTCTTCAAGATACAACAACTTTGCTGAGCAGTTAAAACCTTCCCAAAGGGGAAAACGTAATAAAGGTTTGACAAGCTAAAAATCTGCAGTCTACAGAACAATTTTAAGTGTTACAATGAAATGCTGTACCATGTTTTGTAGTGTAGGAGACATGTTACAATCACATTCACTCTTTATACTTACTCTTCCTTTTTTTTATCATCTTTTTTGTCATCTTTTTTGTCATCTTTCTTTTCCTCTTTCTTTTCCTCTTTCTTTTCCTCTTTCTTTTCCTCTTTAACCTCTTTCTTTTCTTCCTTTTTGCTGTACAACATAATGCAAGGCTTAGCAATATTACCAATACTGAGCAGTTCAGGGAGAGGGTGGAGGTTTGGGAAACAAGACTAGACTCTGGACAGAGTAGGACAGGGATCCAACTGGAAAAAAGTTTACAGGTAAGACCTCTCACCCTGACACCACCACATTATCACATCAGCTGGCTGATTCTCTGCATTAGTTGCCCACACCTTCCTGATGTTTCCAGACATCGGTGTACCAGGTCGATTTTAAGTAAATGCTTTCAGTTTGACTGACTCTTAAGAACCCAGAGAAACCTATCAAATGATGACAGAATGTGAAATGGCTTAACAAACCATCAATGTTCTTTGCACAGCCAAAACCTCAATGTGACTGTCTGAAGCTTTCATACTAATTATAAAAAATGAGGATGAATCTCCTCTCATGGTTCTTTAAAACTAGCAAAATTTTAATTAAGTAGTTGCCTCTGGATCTGAATTGCCTTATTCTTTGTCTGAACAGAAGAGTCTTGAAATATGTTCACTTATGCAGGCAGGCCCACAAACACTTTTCAAACCTACGGGAAGGTAACATTGTTCTCAAGATTCTGACAATACTTAATCTTAAAACTAGATTTGCTACACTCCTTGACCAAGAATCATGTGATGTGAAGAACGGTGCTCATTCACAGAAAATCTCTCATCTGAGACCTCCTTTTTATTTGAAATTTGTCTAGTCCTTGAAGCAGAAAGTGTCCCACTTTGACAGAAAAGCCTAAGAGTGTTCCTCACATTACAGTGTACATGGACAACAAAACTCCCCACACATAATGTCTGGTTTGAATGAAAGCCATGGACTCCTGCTCCCATGGGAGCTTTGTCTTCTCCTCTGAACTGCCAAGGCTGGGTCTGGTCTCTGCACTGGTGTTAAGAAAGGGCAAATGAGTTTAATGACAGCAACATCCCACAGCAAGGACAGAATATGTAATAATGCTGCTTACAGGACTTGGGCTTTCCATGCACACTTGCTCATATTGCTCAGGCCAGAAGGGTCTGTGCTGTGAATGGCAGTCACATCTATGTGCTTGCTACAGGGAGAAAGAAGCACTCCAAAGGAGATGACAGCCACCCATTTTAAGATGATAGCAACTTTCACCAGTCAGAAATGAGCACCTGTTCCAGTTCTTACACTTAGACATTTCCACAGTGATGCACCACCACAGTGTACTTTGGAAAAGCCGAGACTCATCTGCTAAAAAATGCTGAGATCCCACACTCTGCCACATCCAGGGAAATACCTACCAAGCTGACCAACACCATTGAAACCTTTAAAATTACACAGTACAAGGGAGCAGAACTGGAGAAGAGAAGAACCTTTGGCTTGACTGATCTTCTATTTCTACTTTCTCTCATATCAAAGAAAGATTTTTCATTTACCAAGGCAGATTCCTACACAGCAGTGGGAACTGCTTCTCAAGAATTTATTTCTCTGGACTGACTGTCCAGAACTTCATCGCTTATCTTCCAATCTGCCCTCAGAACTCCTTCCTGTTTAAAAAACATGCCAGGATTTCACTGCAGGTGTCTGATCTAAAGGCAAATGCACAGTTGCTGTTGTTAGCATTAATGTAGTTCTCAATACTTCAAATGCCTGGCATTCTTACCAGACAGGAAGAGTTACAAGTAAGCAGAATTTTCAAAGGGTGGGGCCACTGTACATTTGTGGATCTTGTTATGCAGGGAAAAGTAGGTTGAGATTGAGAATCAGTCACAAAGTCTCAGTGGTGGTAAACTTTGGAGGAAATGTTTCGACAATTCCAACTCCCTCTTATGTTTGTGTTTTATTTTTTAAAAAGTGAAAAAACTTCATTTCACACAGCATCTAATGCCGATACTTATTTTTCTCTGGCCTGAGATCTCCTACAAACTCATCTGTCAACTACAGGCACCTTTTGTAAGTGAGTTTCTTCCACTTATGTTGCCTCTGTTCATCTTTCTATTGTCATAACTCCCAACTCATCATACTCCCATATACTTGCAATCTGGCAATAAAAGTCACTCAGAGGAAAAGGCTGGCCATAATCAAAGACTTTAAAGCATCACGTGCCAAGACATGGCACACTTAGGTCTTTTACATAACGAAAAGTCCATATTTCTTTTTCTTTACCAGTAACACTGAGTAAACTAGAATCCAGTATCTAATAGAACAATTTGTGTCTGTCTTCTTTGACCCCAACACAGCAGCATCCATACTGTTTCTAAGCTGTGTGCAGCTTTAGACTTAGAAATCTACTTCATCAGCCCTTATAGAAACACTGTCATAGTCTCTGAATTACTCCAATATTTGCATTTCTCATTTGTCAAGTACTTTGCAAATCAAGTAGGTTTCAGACTGTTGGGCTGGTACACAGACAGGTCTTGTCTTCATTTAAAAATAATGAAACATTGAAAGGATGAAAGTTTTTTCACTGTCAGAAAGTGAGGCAGAAGTATTTCTGTCCTAACCAGTCCTTTGGGCTCCATCTAGCAGGCTCAGCTCCAAGCTTATAGCACTTCTCTTATATCAGTAAAAATAAAAGTCTGCGTATTTTGGTCACTGTTCACTGCACACAGATTTTCCTTTTGAATAAAAGTTATGCAAACCAAACCAAAAAGTTGCTTTATGAGTAGGAAGATCTCTTGCTCAGTTACGTGCACAAAGGTTTTGCAGCATCATTTAAAATGTACAGTTTAAACTTGCCTATGATAGAATTATTTGGAGGAGAAAAACCCCAGGAATTTTCTAGATGTATTTCTGACACAATCAGAAGATATACTGATTACTTTTAATTTTTTTTGTTTTCATCTGGAAAGCAATTAAAAAACCCCCTACTATCATTATGCAGAAGAACAGATCTGCTGCTGGATACTAAACAGCAGATATGTCTTCAGATTGCTGTGGTCCAAGACAAGCAATAAACATTGATGTTGGGTGATTTTAAATTACAGGAGCTCTTCACATTGTTTAATAAATTTCTCTTTGGTGTAACACTGTGAAATAGCTTATCACTTGTATAAAACAGACTAAAAGGACAGCTTCTGTCAGACGTTCTGTGGCAATACCAGACTTATTATGGTGCCTGTCAGTCTCTCCAGCAACAGTACCTGCTGAACTGAAAAGCACACTTTTAAACGATGGACATATGAATAGGTTTTGGTGCCCTCATCAGTATCCATTTCTCATTCGACAACCTGGAATTTTTGGTGCATTTGATTTGCAAAAAGGGACCAGTGTGTTAAAAGAGGAAAACCATTATTAGAAAATAATTACATGAATCTCATTTAAAAACTGAAAAAAGGAATGCATCTGTTCGTAATGCAGTAAAATCAGCCAGCTGAACTACAGAAGGTAGGGACTAAATACTTAGCCAAATTCACTCCTTGAGAGGAAGGGGCAACTTCAGACAAAAAGAAGTTCACAGGGAGCACAAAGGATGCTTTTCATACTAAGAAAACTAGGTCTTTCTCTATAATAAAACTATACTCTTAGGAAAGGCTTAAGAAGAACTAAGAAGTTTATACTACAAATGTTACTAGGCTGGATAGGGAAAAAGAGAAGGTGCTGGTACTAGAAAGGTCTTTGGAAGTTAACAGTACTTACTCTTCATTGGTGTTGTTGCTAAAGTTGACATTGAACCTGGCCAAGGGCCAGTGACTGCAAGCAAGTTAAATAAAACACATTAAAGAGTGTAAAGGCTGCTGGTATTTCACTCACGTGTTTACAGACACGACAGATGGGCTCACGAGCTTCTCACATATGCACTGATAAGATTAGCAAGGTCAATTTTGACTGTTGTGATAAGCCCCTTTACATAACTGCTTCAAGGCACCAGTTCCTTTCTGTCATGTGCCTGGCATACACATTTCTGGCCACATCTGATGTCTGAAGCCTGTTCTTAGGCATATTAGTGCATGGCAAGATGCACCGCACTATTTTTAGCCCCATACTCATTGGGCTACTATTTTAAGCTTTCTTCAATCCTTTCAAGTCCTCTTCACAGATGCAGTGTCAAGACTTGTGGATAAGTAATGAGCATACCTACCACTGCTGCAGAATTAAGCTTTTATAAGACAACAACTGACAGTTACTGTCAACCAGCAACAGCTTAAAACTGAGAAGGCAAGGATGGGTGCTCTCAAATTCACGTCAAATAGCCTTATACAGAGATCTGTTGGCCCATGATCAGTGGTGTTCTCTCTACTTGCCATCTGCAGTTGCTACTGATCCAGACACCTGAGAAATCAGGCAACAGTCTGGCTAATTCAATAAAATGTGCTCTTGAAATGAATTTCTAAGAAGCAGATCAAGTGAAAATAATAAGGCTGTGCTGGACTACAGCAAATCAAAGTAACCTGCATAATGCACAGATCTTCAATGGTTTTTGCGTTAGTCTGAATTGCTTGCTGAGATTTTTGAAACTAATTACTGGCTTACCTACCAATCTTTAATTATGCAAAAAAAATAGGAGTCTCTGCTTCAAAGCCTAATGCCAACCAAAAAGTCAGCTTGTGTCTTGAGACTTCATTTTCCCATTTTAGCTGGAGTTAAATTCAAAACACCATATCATACATTTATAAAGTAATAATAATTCATCAAGTCAAAGAACTGCAAACACATAACGATTTCTCTCTCATTTTATTAGAAAAAAATTAAGACTGAACCTGCCTTGTATACCAAAGACTGCGTAATGTGCTAATAAGTGAAATCAGCATCCAAATGATTTTGTCATTTCTGCATCAGAAAATTTCTGTAATGTTATCATATGGACTTCTGAGTAGATATAACAAAGCAATGACAAATTTTGCACAACTGCTTCTTTAGAGTTTCCTAAGACTTGCAGGTAATGCACATTAAGATCCTGCCAAGCCAAAAGTACAAGCATCCTAGATTCTTGAAATAGAAATTGCATTCTCCTCAGTAGAGAGCAGTTTAGCAACATCAAGTTGCATATGATAAAATTCCACTTCTGAGAAATCATTCTGCCTGAAGCAACATGATCAAAATCCTTTACTTCAAGATCTTGGTCACAGTGTGAGGAGGAAAGAGAAAGTCTGTTGAAAGTGCAATACTTGAGTTATGTGGAGATTCCTGGGCAGCATTAAATACTCTGCTCATCTCCCACGCTAAGCTCCTTACCCTCTTCTTAAAATACAACTTACATCCTACTTACCAAGAAAACATGATAACCTCAGTCATCTTCAATTGAAGTATAAACGTGTCTCCTTACCTGTTTGCTCCCCCGGGCCGCTCACGGGCACCCAGGAAGGAGCGGATGTTGCTTTGCCTGGTGGACACCTCTACGAGCTCTGGCCCTCTGATACGTTCCAAGAAGGAATCAGGCCTTTGGTCTTCATGGTGCGAGTGTCTGGTGGCCCAGGACCTCACAGATAAGACAAATCGTGACAGCCTGCATGGAACACACACACAAAACCGACTGAAGCAGACGGAAACATGAGGTGGCTTAAAACATCCCCACAAACACCAGCCCAGGAGGATTTTTCTCCACATCTCTACCTGCCATGAAATTAAACTTGAAGGAATAACTATGTGAACCCAATCATTTGCCACAGTTTCGTAGATCTGCAGTGGATCAGGAAACTACCTTACACATCAGTTCCTGCTCTAATGTATCACCACTGCAGGAGCAACAGGATCGTCTTGCTGAGTGGGGGCCTTTACATGTCCAAGTGAGACACTCAGTGAAGTCCATCAGATGCAATTGTCTTAGATCCTTGAGAATTTCCCTTCAAGAGGCAGGTTATGTTACTGTAATATTTAAATTGCTAGGCATTGATGTTTACATCACAAACTTCCTTGTATATTCAGAGAACACGTAACTGTAGCTACACACACATGTAACTCAAACTATCCTGAAAAAGGATAAAGGAAACTATTAAAAATATTAAAAAGGAAGTTCTCAGTAAGGATTTATATGTTTATATGTTTACACAAAACACACATTTATAATCTTTTTTCATCTAAACTCAACTTCTTGCAGACTTTGTCACCTAAATCTGGTGGTGTCATTATCTGAAAATCAAGCAGGGAAATACAAGTTTATTCTCCACTATCCAAACGGCTGAAGTTTAAACAATACTTTTTAAATGACCCTAGTTTTATAACAATTTTTTCTTTGCTCTTTGAAATACACTCTGCTTAAAGTGACTGTGGTCTGTGTTGTGTGTAACAATGGTACCTGAAGGCAGAGCCCTGCAGTCTCAGATGCAATGCAGACACAATAAGGTTTTGAAGCTCCACTTCAGGTTTAAATTTAAAGTCCCAGTAATATAAACAACTTAATATAATGGTTGGCTTCAATTTTGCTGACTACAGCTCTAAATCCATTATAAACATAACTGGATTCTAAAAACTGAGAGAAATTCTTGCATTCAAAACACAAAGACCACCTGTCTCCTCCCTTTCCAGACATCTACCAAAAGGAAAAAATCATTATGTTTTATTTGACAGGAAACAAACATTGCATCAGCTATCAGCCAGAACCAAATACTTACCCATTTTTTTAGTCTGGCCTCACTTCATGCATTTCCCCAGCACTAAATGTATTTTCAGATATGTAAAAATAATTTATTTTTTTATATTTGACAAATTTATTTGGGCTTATTCAGCCTCTCTCAGATTCCAAGACTTTTATTAGTGATAAGAGATGAATCAATGTCAAATGCAACTTCTGTTACTTCTCATGGTCATTCTTCAGTTGGACTCCATCTGTTTTCTTTGGAAAGTGATGGCTCTTCTTTCTTTGCCTCCAAACTGTGACCAGTCTCTTTCAGCAAATTGAACTTAACACTGGAAATTATATTAGTTAGTGTGTTACCTTGCCATTGCTCCCCTGCCAGTGAAGGAGCTCGCCTGGGATTCAGGTACATGTCCTCCCTCCACAGAAATGACTCCCTGCAGTTCTGAAGATGCATCCTCAGGCAGTGAATGGGTTCTGCAAAAACAGGTTTTGGTTTTTTTGGGTTTTTTTTGAAGGAATTCCATTAGCCTTCACCAGACTTTCCCCCATCTGGTCCTCTCCACCATTGCCTCAGGAAACAGTCCAGCAAATTGCCTTCTCCCTAATAATACAGCATGTATTTGATAACCATATTGCTAAACCTGTTGCTTCTATTCTTTTGGAGCCATCCAATATGAACTGAAGTCGGTGGACTTCAGATTCCAGCAAGCTCAGAAAAGGCTACTGATTAGCACTTAAAAAATTAGCATTTGAGAAAAACAGATTAAATTTTAGCCTTGTCTTCCAGTAATGGAGTTTTGAAATGGACTTCACTGGAACCTGGACTCTATGAGGCTTCAATCCAGATTTTATTTTTATTACTCCTTGTTTTTCTCTGTTTTTCAGCCTTTAGTATTCACTTTTACAAGACTTTGTTATGTCAGTTAAGGACCACTTTTTTCCCCCTTTGCAATGCAAACAAGAACTCTCACATGGGTCTGTTAATCTGTATTTCCAGGAAAACAGTGGCTAAAATGATACTTGCAGTATCTTCATAAGAGCAGCATTCTGAATGCCCACAAGAGGAAAACTAGCAGCTCAATTTTATGCGCATTCACAGCTGAGAAACTAACAAACAAAGAATTAAAACTTTCTTATTTCTATACACAGAACAAGGCTAAATAGATCCTGATGGTCCCAGGATTCTCAACTTGTTAATTGTTTTCTACTTCTCTTCCAATAACCAAACACCATTTCGTATTGAATAACCTAGTTTATGTTGCCAGTGCTGAGAATATTGTGGTTGCCGAAGTTAACGCCCTTCTAAGGGACAATGAACAAACTTATGGAACCGACATTCATCACAGATTACCAGATACACAGAGCCCACATTCAGCCCAAGAACTCTCTTAACTGAGTGCTGGGAGAATAGTAGAGTTTGTCCCCCTTTTTTGGTATTTCCTGGAGAAATTGCTTACAGACCTGCTGGAGAAAGGATACTTGGCTAATTAGTGGTTTAGGCTGCATTACTATGGCTGGTTTTAAGTACTTTTATTCCTGTTTACCAAGAAATGTACATTTTGTGTGATCTTAGCAATAAATTCTAATATTGTTAATGGCAGTGCCTGGTAAGTACCTAAATTCCCATTATAGCCAATGGCCATCTCAGGGCTTGATTCAGCTGCTTCAGAATAGGAGTCTGGTACAATTTGGAACACCTCAGAATACTTTATTGGACCTTTCCAGAGCACACATGTCTCTCCTCACATCCATGAGCACCAGCTAAATGCTTCAAACACTCTGTTGGTATCTCAAATAGCATTACATGCCTATTTTAGGCAACTAAATACCTCTCATAATCAAGAGAGCCAAAGGAGCCCGAAGAGTTACTGAATTTGAAGGTAAGCTGAGCAGTTCCCTGGGTGCTGCTGACCATCAGTACTGGCTACATCTCCACTCAAAACAGCAGGAACCTACTCACATAAAGACTGAAATCCAGATGTCTATAGGGCACAGCTGAATCCTACTTTCAGTTTTAGATAGCCAGCCTGTGTCTACAAGCTAATGTGCTGCCTCTCCTATTGGAGCTGTTTCTATAAAGAGTCTGGGTTTGAAAAATGGAGATTCATTTGGGTTTTTTTGGGGGGGGGTTTGGTTTTTAACAAAACGAACCAACTTTATAACACACTACAGATTAAGAATATGGGCACGTGAATCACTGCAGCATAAAGGAGCACAGCATTTTAAAGATCAGTAGCAGCTTTCTGTTAATTGTTGCAGTGAATTCTTTTTCTTGGTAACACTTCATTTCACAGCAGGAAAGTGCTTAAGTACATCCTTAGCGTTAAGCATAAATTTAACACCCACTGACTTTAATAAGAACTAAGTAATGTGTTTAATTGCTTTGTTGAACTATAGCCAACAGGAGCTGGAGGAAGGAAAAGGCAAAGAAAAAATGCTGTTACTCTAGCAAATGTGCTTTTCCCCCCAATATCTACAGTTGCATATATTGATACAAGATAGAGAAGAGCTAAAATCCTGGATGGTTTCTATCTTTTGGTAAAGACATTTTCTAAAGCAAATTTGAATTTAAGAAAAAAAAAAACCCTAAATTTTTGAATGGTATTATAAAGATGTGGTATATATTTACCAGCAATCATTTCAACAATCCAAAAATCTTAAATATGAGATCTCTTTTACAGAGCAAGACTGTATCTTCTTACCCTTCTATGAAGTCTTGCAATTAATGCTGATAATATCAAACTTTCCTTTAAAAAAATGCCTCTTCAAGACCATCACCATGATGATAAAGTGCAATTCATATTTCAGTCCCTCTATCTGTCAAAGTCATTGCCTCTGAAATTGCAGATGACCACAGGGATTTAATTCTACATTTAAACCTTTATAACCCCACTCTCACATCCCTGTAAGCAAATCCATTTTGTGAGCTGCCAATCACTGACATCTGCTACAAATAGGATGTTAAAAAAAGGAAAGGAAGAGGCTCGTTTTGAGCTGTGTTTTCACTTTTTCTAACACATCAGTGTTAATGGAGAGAAAGGGACAGGGCTCTATTAAATCTCCCTAAGGAGACCATGGGGTGGTGTAACTATGACAAGCAGCCTTACTGTGCAGAACAAATCAGATCCATTTTCACTACTGTAGGTACATCTATGTGACAGAAGGTATCATGTAGGCAAAGCAAGAAGAAAAAAAAAAAAGGACCAATTCAAACAGAGCATCCATAGTAATGGCTAGGGACATGCAATCCAAAAACCACCATAATGCAGGGAGTCCCATCAGCCCATCAGGACTCTGGGTGCTCTAGTCTGGGTGTGCATTTGGACAGCAAGAGACAGCCTGACAAGGTCCACATAGAGGAGGTGGCTGACCATAACAAGCCAAAAGCAGAAAACTTTTTCCAGCCTTTACAGATGCTGTGGATTGTCAGGCATCTTTCCACAGGCCAGGCAGGCCTTGCCCAGTCTAGAGGAATGACTGGCACTGTGAAGTAGGTAAGTGTAAGCTCACTGGCACATTTCAAACAGCCACTTTAAAATTATCAAAACTAGAGAAAAGTGAACGTAAAGAATCTATGACATTTCCTCTGTACAGTGAGACAGTCTAAAAATCCAGTACAAAAATGCTGATATTCTTTATACACTACAATTTTTCCCTATGATAGGAACTAGGCAATTTGCAGAGGCTGCTTTTTAAAAAAACCTTCCCAGGGCTTTTCACTGCATGGTGCTGGAAGGATCTTTTTTTTCACCAAATCCTACATACTGTGTTGGAGGCACAGGCCCTGCTACCTGTGTGGTGACTTGAGAGAGAGGTTTCACTTTAATGAGTTAGTGCAATCCCCACTGATGTGAACATGGGCTTTTTTCCTCAGATAAAACAGCTCCTGGTTCCAAAACTGCAAGCCATGACAACCCCCCTGTGTCTGCCTCTTCCGTTCTTTGGATAGATGTTGCCAAGTCTGTGAAGTGCACTGGGCCAACAATATCACGACACAATATTCCCATAATTCCAGCTCCCACTCTGAGGAGTTCCACAAATTATAAAGCAGTCTGTCCTCTTGACTGTGATGAAAGGAAAATATTACCTGATATAGCCATTTTCAATCCTTTCTATATCTTCATCAGTAGTTCTGACAGACAAGCTGTGCATACCAGGGTAGGAGTGCTGGGTGTTGATTTTTGCCATTTTGCTTTACATATCAACATCTAAATGACAGCTGAAATGGGAAAAAAAAATTATGAAGGCTGCAAAAGGAATGTGCTCAGTACTTAAAGAGAGTTCTTTATTAAAACAGTGGAAAAGCACTAAGCAATTTCAACTCTTTGAAGAACAGTCAGTGATATTTACACACACATACGACATGTGTTTCTTGATTTATTTGCAGTAGACAGAAAAACAAAAAAGTTTAGTAAAGGTTCATCCTGACCAAAGAAAAAGGGTTACATGACAACATATTCTTTTAGTCTCTGGGCTTTATGGATCACCTACACTGTCATACCTATTATCCATAGTGAAATTGCATTTAAAATCTCATTAAAAGAAGGTTAGTGAGAAAGCCAACCAAAAAAAGCCAGGTAATACATGTGCTAGGACAACCCATTCCACTTTACATTGACTCCCCTGTGCTAATTGTATCTATTTTATGTTAAGCTTTTTATTCCAAAAATCCATATTAACCAAGCAGGTAATTAATGACGTTTACCCCTTACCTTGATGTAGGCCATGCTATAATTCTGCACTAAACACACACTAAGAGTTTTATTATAATGCTTCAAAACAGTCTCTGTTAAGCTATTTAGCAGCTCATCTCTTACAAGTTTTAAAAAAATTATCTGAATTCTTTTCCAGAGTTGACCTTCAGTGCCTCTCCAAATTTTTATCATATATACCACTTACAAAATGAGTTTTAAAACTCAAGACAAGTGTCTTACAAATGAAGGACTGAAAGACTTTCAGTGAAAGCTTTGAATTTTTAAAAAAAGAAAAAAAAAGGTTTTGAAACTCCATTCAGGAACACTTTTTGTTTGAAATAAAACTAGAATGAAATTCTCCCAGGATCAATCAACTCCCTCACACTAGGTAGTATCCATTTTTCACCTGTAATCCTGTCTCACTGACCACACAAGATCCACTTTCAACACCAAATGAAATACAGACCTTTCAGAAACCAACTCTGTGACCTGAATTACTCCTGAAGTAAAGCTCACTATCCATGATTAGAACATTATATACCCACTTTCTTAAAAACCAGATCCCTGACTTACCCTCCACTCAATTCCCAGATAAAGAAAATAATATACAACTTTTAAAATTATTTAATATGTTTTAAAGTGGGGGTTTTTTTATCCAGAAATAATGAAATTACTTTAGAAACAGCCTTGGACATCACTTAATATTAAAAATTTTTATTAGTATTTGCCATTATTAATTTTGCCTCAGTGTAAACCAGTTAATGTTGGTGTCTCACCTTAAACTGAGCCTTGTTCATGCTTGTTAACTGAAGTTTTACTGGGGAAAAAATGGGCATTTTTATTACACATTGGTATAAAAAAAATTGAATTCTTTCAACCCACTCTCAGATTGGAATGTTCACTCAGAAGAATTAACTTCTAAAGAGCAGATAATTTATGTTAAAAACATAACCCAGAGTTTCAAAAGCTTGATGGTGGGAAGAATTATTCATAAGACAAGTAACAAAGCATTAACCTTTTTCTAAAGATGTAATTTCAGAGCAAATTTAGTACTGAGTTAAGTTCTTGACTAGTTCTGACACTGAACAGTTACACTCATCAGTTCTGGTAATTCACAATCAGATTGGTGTCTACCTACAACAGTTCTTAAAAACAAGGGTAACCTGGTTTATAATATCCAACAAAGTAAGCAACTCTGTTAAAAAAATAAAACTGCTACAACAATAAAAGCATGAGAAAATAAAACTTTTCTGAAGTTTTGAGATGATGTAGATAATTTGCTACCAACACCATGGATTCCCTCACTGAGAAGACACATTGCTTCTGAAACTGGAGATTAGTGAACAATGCCTCTCCATGCTTCAAATGCTGGAGGGGTGGAACATGGTTTTTCAGATGCATTTGTGCATCAGTTCCTGAAAGTTTGGTTAAAAAAACATTAAGTAGAGTATTTCTTTAAACTTAGAACTGAAATGGCTGAAATTGGATATTACTAATCTGGAATTAAAACACCTAATAGATACTTGAATTAGATACTCCAAATCTGCTGCAAGGCTTCAGTGTGCCAGTGAAGCACTGAATACAGGGAACCTTATTTAGACTTTCAAAAGCTACACCACTAAAGAAGAAAAAACAAGTAATAGCATAGGAAGCCAAACAATATTTTGGATTAAAAAAACCTGAGAAGACAGAAAGCAAGAACAGGACTAAATAGTCACCTTCACTACTGCAGAAGTTTAACAACAGCATTCCTCAGGGCTCAGTGGAAAACCTGTTGTTAATGATACTGATGGAAAGAAGGAGTGGTGATACAATAAAATCTCAGGACAGCAAAAAACTGTACAGGCAAGAGAAACAAAAGGAGCGGAGGGAACCTCAGGGTGGCCAACATCAACTACAGCAATGTCTCAATCTGATGGTAAGCGATGTGCAACACAGGCAAATGACAATATTTTGGATTAGGGGAAAGGCATGCAAACTACTACCCTACATGCTTCCAAATGAACCATCTGCTCTCAGAAAGGGAACCTGAAAGGGTAGTTTTGGATTAAACATGAAGAAGAAATTCTGCACTATGATGGTGTTAAAACACTGGACCACGTTGCCTGGAGAGGCTGTGAATGCCACATCCCTGCAAGTGTTCAAGGACAGGTTGGACAAGGCTTTGAGCAACCTGGTCTAGCAGAAGAGCAGTTGGAACTACATGGTCCTCATGGTCCCTTCTAACCCAAAGCAATTTATGACCTTATGGCATAGGTACAGCTGAGTGAAACAGTGTCCTCACTGCAGGGCAGGCTTGCTGACACAACAGCTGACAATGTATACATGGAACGTGTTAATGACATAAAACCCACTAAAACTGCTCCATGGAACAACAGTGCAGACTTATCTGGAACACTCTAAGTCCTTCTCTTTAACAGAGAGATAAAGCAGCTTTACAGCATGGCAAGAAGGATTAAAGACACAGAAAAGGGAGAGAAAGGAAAATGAAGCCTGCTCATTTGAAGAAAGGTAAAGCCTGCTCAAATGAAGAAAGGTNAGAAAGGAAAATGAAGCCTGCTCAAATGAAGAAATGCGAAGACTAAAGAACTATAAAATAAAAATGTGTAGGTAAAATTTCAGCTCATTTCAGATCCCTTACAATCATTTCAGCTATAAAATTCGTGTTCAATACACAATGTGGCCTGAACTCTTATTCTGCACTATAATGGAGGAAAGCGGAGGGGGAGAATTTCACAGAAATACAACTCTACTATTAAGCAATAAAATACATTAATATATTTTTGGAAAGAGGAAGGAAGAGTGGATGAAAGTATATTATATGTGCCCAGCTGTGGTAGAGAGAGACTGAACACAGGACAGACAGAAATAAGTAGTGAGGTAATTTGGGTATAGTGCAGGTGCCAACACTTCCTGAAGCAACATGCTTTGGCACTGCATAAAGCCCATAAAGTTCTGACAAATTACTAGCTATTTATTTAATGAAGAAGAAACATTTGTTCCTTCCAGGCCTCTAAGAACCCTGATGATAAATGTTTCGAATAGTCTAGGGAGGAGATTGGCATTTCAACATTGGATCCAAAATATGGCAAGTAACCAACTAAGAGGAATCAGCCAGCAGGAAAAGTCCTGAAGAGTCATGAGGCTCTGCAAACACCTTCTCCAGGGCCACAGAGAGATGGCTCCAGCCATCTGGGACCCGCAATCCCAAAACTGCCACTAAATGCTGGTTCACATTAGGCAGTTTTAAGATGTAAATAAATATAAAGCTCAGCTTCATATTTAAAATCACGATTGTTACAGTAGAGTGGTGGGTTGGCCTTGGCTGGCTGCCAGGTACCCACCCAGCTCATACTGCACATCCCCTCCTCAGCAGCCCAGTGCGAGAAAGAAAGATGAAAAAGCTCATCATGGGTCAAGAGAAAAAACAGGAACAAAAAGGACGTTGAGAGACCAATTGTCATCACAGGGAAAATGGGCTCAAACTGGGGAAAATTCAATTTAGTGCAAATTAAAATAGAGATGGATGGTGAGAAACAAAGACAAAACCCTCTACCACTCATTTTTCCCCAGATTCAACTTTAGCCCTACATTCCCAATTCCTCCACCTCCTCTACCCTACCCAGCAGCACAGGGGCTGGGAAATGGGAGCTGCAGTCAGCCCATACTGTTTCCCCCTTGCCACTCCTTCCTCCTCACACTGTGCCCTGGATCTAGTGTGGATCCTTACTGCAGGCTGCAGTCCTTCACAAAGTGCTCAAGTGCAGGTCCACTCCACAGGCTGCAGTCCTGCAGGATAAGCCTGCTCCAGTGTGGGTCCTCCACAGAGCACAGTTCTTGTCAGGAGAATCTGTTCCTGCACAGGTTCCTCTTCACTGGCTGCAGTCTGCTTCAGGAAATGCCTGGCTCCACCGAAGGGTCCTCCACACTGGATGTCTGCTCTGCCATGGTCCCCTCCAAGAACCACAGGGGAATCCTGCTCCAGCGCCCACAACAACACCTCTGCTCCCTCTTCTCTGACCTGGCTTTCTGCAGAGATGGTTTTCACCCTTCTTTTTCCCATCAGTCCCCCACACACTGCCTTTGTGGCATCCTACTTTTTCTTAAGTGTTTTCTCCCTAAAGTGCCACCATCTTGGGGATGAGTTGGAGCTGGCTAGAGCTGTCTGTCTGCTGCTCACATCGGGCCCCACAGCCCCTGCCAGCCCCTGGGTGCTGCACCCACCCCACCCTGGTACCTGTCTTTTGTAAATAATATCTCCTACCTGGGAAATGCACTTTCTGCTCTCAAAATTTAAAACTAATAATTACGCTGAGGGTAAAACTTGATTACCTAAAGGCTGACAAGTCTGGTAAATCCACATTAGGCACTTAGAACAGGTATTTAGCTCACAAGTGATTTAACAAGAGAAACAGACAGGCACATAGTCCTCTGAGCCTCAGTTGAGTCATCCAGCAAAATAAAACTTGAATTCCTCCTAGCTCTTGAAAGATTGGCATCTTTTTCAATGCCTTAAGCAGAATTTTAACATGCTCTCTCACCTAGTCTTTTCTGCCTTGCTACCAAATGTCCTTACCTAAATGAGACTGATAATTCCACACTCAAGAATATTGTTTTTCAGTGCCTAAATCACTGAGACTGAAACTACAGCTAAACCATTATCCTACTAAAATGTAACAAATTACATACATTAGTGATAGCACTCCCTACTTGAAATGTAAATGGTCAGGCTCTTCTGTCCTCCTCCTTTTAGATTCAATAGCAACTGAGGCATTGTGTCAAACTATTTTAAAGGCACTGTTTGGTATAAAAGAAGTATTTTAACAAGAGAGCCAGTTGTTTGACAACAAATATG
This sequence comes from Hylia prasina, assembly GCA_013397195.1. Taxonomy (NCBI): domain Eukaryota; kingdom Metazoa; phylum Chordata; class Aves; order Passeriformes; family Sylviidae; genus Hylia; species Hylia prasina. Next base: position 217,042 of record VYXD01012306.1, on the reverse strand, counting down.
AATTAAAATAACATATGAAAATTTTGGATTCATGTAAGTATTCCCTAATTTTGAAAATCAGGTTCCCCTTACCTCTTTAGCTCTACATCATTAAAGACCTAGAACTAGAGCTATGAAGGCTACAGTATCTAAATTTTAGGAGCTCTGCCATCCAGTGGATTTCCTGAAGTAGGAATGCAGAAATGCAGGTAAGCAGGAATAAGGCACTAAGAAGGGAGCTACATTGTGAAATGACTGAAACTAAACCGGGATACTGAGAATAACTGGGCTTCTAACTCCAGTCCAATAGGAGTGGCAACCAATTCACAGCCATAACTCCCCTCTTTCTCAAGTTGATTCACCTGTTTGCAGCAAACTGCACTGTGCTGAGCAGCTGCACCTCTAAAATGAGAAACCTTTCAAATCAGCTTCAAATTCAGCAAGACAAAACCAGTTTGTTCTCCTCCTTTTTCCAGAGGCCACTACCAGTAGACTGGTACACTGGTCTACTAGTAGTAGACTACGGGATACAAATACCTTTCTCATGGGTTTTCAGAGCTCTGAGAACACCTATGGCAGCAGGAGTATCTGTTTTCAGCACCCACTGCAATCTGGACACAGTCAAGGCCCCTGAGCAGCTCTGTGGCCTGGGTTTCAGACAACTTTGCACCTTCTCAGCAGGAAAAAAAAACCCCAACACATAGTCACATACTTTAATATTACAAATTATAACAAATTTAGGAAGTTCATAGCTATCCACTAAGCCATCAAAGTGAGCTCTGCAGCCTGTCAAATATGGGTGAAATCTTTGATTTACTGTAGTCTCTCTCTCAAGAGTACTGAGAGTTCATGTTTGGACAACTCCAGCAGTTCCCTTTTGGGGCAGAATATGTAACCCAACCTAACTTAATTCAAAATTGTTAACCAACCAAGAATTAATACACCTGATACAAAGTTAATGTAGTTGTTTATCATGTAATAATGGCAGATCAATCTATTTATACCACCACTTAGTAGTCTCAAAGCTTATTTGTTTAGAGTAAAAGGACTACAGAAAGAAAATATGGCAGAATTCAAATAAGAGCTTTTCAAGGTGAAACACCACAAAGTAAAAGATGACTTTATGATTTTATAATGCATCCTATGTGTTGGTGTAGCTGTTGAAACACTGTTCTTGAAGCTTTCAGCATTTTATTGATTACTATGGAAGCAGTGATAAGCTGCATAGGATCACTTACATCATATTAGTTAAGACATGTTCCAAATCCTCACACAGCCTCTCAGGTTCAACCCTGATAAGTCTTTGGGATTTATTCTGGGATTTGACCTCCACCTACATGATCCTTGTTATATCACTTGCTAATAGTTGTGGCTCAGCTGTGCACTATGTATCTTGTGTGTGCTCCGTGTGACAGGCTGCAGCTCCAATGATCCAACCAGTAATGGCAACAAATGGACATCAAAGACATCACTGGAACTTTTAAATAACAACGTGATTTGAAGACAAGGCACAACCTTTTCTTCAATTATTTGGAGGTTTGTAATTTCACCTGCAGATTGGACTCTGGCACACTTATGGAAATCAGCTTTGTGTGAAGGCTGTTAGATCAAGCTCAGGGAGTTCAAGGAACAATAAGCAGTACCAATTTACCCTCATGAATTCATTACAGTTTAAATCAACAATCCTTAAATTCTAGGAGCTCTTTTAAACATACACTTTTCAAAATTGATTACTCTTTGCTACATCATATTGCATTTTCTACAGTCTGTGAGCACTGACATCGCCTGAGAACACACAAAATTTATATGCATAGCCTAGTAGCCTCAGTACCAACCAAGGATATAAAATACTCTACCTTTCACAGGTACTTTAGATGTGTGTGCACTTCACAAAGCACTGCATTATTCATGTATGTATAATTTAGAGTTTTAGAATGAAATGCACATGATTACCTTTGATCTATTTGATGGCTGAATCTCTGGCACCTTGTAGTACCAAAATAATCATTTAAATAAACTGAATTATTTGGACCGAGTTTCCCTTCAGTAACTATGAACTATTAGCAACACAGTTCAATTTTCTAAGATTTACTGAAGTTTTCTGCAGGCCATTTTCTGCAGATGAATTAATTTTTATTTTTTTTTACATTGGAGACTTTTCAGGGGAAAGTAGCTGTTTTTAACATTGTGAATTAAAACACAGGAAATAAAAAATTACAGCTGACTGGACGGGACAAACAAGTCACATCATGTTGTTTCTGTTGCCAGTATGGGTAAACATGGTGCAGGTATCCATGTTTCTAAATTGCAAATAAGCTCCGTGCAAAGCTTCTGTAGCCACTGTCTAAAATTCACCCGTTCTGCAAATGTCTCCTGTCAGTGCATTCAAGTATCCAGGTAACTCTTAAAAGAGAACACGGCAGAGGCACGAATACAGCATGAACACAGCAGGCTTGCACTCCTGAATGTGTGCCTATAAAATAAGCCTGTACTTTCGCATGTGTGCATACACGTGAAAGTTACCCGTTCAAATTCACCCCCTGCCCACTTTATGTGAACGACCGGAGCCATCCCATTTGGCTGGGGAAGGGAAGGGAAACACGAGAGGTAAATCGTGTCACGTTTCACAAGCCATAAGGAGGCATCCTACCGGAGAGGATTTAAGAGATGCTAATGAAAAGAGATGGCAACATTAGAGAAGGGTTCAGGACAACGTGCTGAACCGAAATGACTGAGCTTGGGTGCAAATTGGATGACAAAGGCTGGGATACACAGAAGGCAAAGCTGAGACATGCTAATAGAGAAGGATGATGTATGATTTTTTTAAAGCTGTTGAGTTCTTCCCTCAAGTCATTCACTACTTGTTTACCATGGTCACCCTTGCTGATTCAACATCCTAAATCCCATTTTCATTTGCAACATGTATTTTTCTAATCAGATGGTTTTAGCATGCATACTCAAAGAAAACAACATGAAAAATACCAGAGGAAAAAAAAACAGACTGTCCTGACTGCAGACAGTTATGCTATTTCAAAATCTGCAGCATCTGAAACTACAGATGTAGTTTCACTCGGTTGTAAAAATGAAAATTACAGATTTTAAATACAACAATCCTTTAACTATTTGCTTTGAATGCAGCAACTACAAATATAGCAAACAAAATACAGTTAAACAGGTAGATCAACAGGTACCAACATTTACATTTACCATCGTTGCTTCAAAGACCTAAAGTAATGTTCATGTCATTTTTCCTTATTTTTAGACTTTTCCTCTTGGCAAATGAGGGAACCTTGCATTAGAGAAAGACACTGATTATAGTTATTGTATCTTGTACATTCTTAGGCAGACTATGGCCTGGATTACACTACAGGACTTTCGTGAAAGATGTCATATTTCTAGAACCAAGGTCAATTTCCTGAAAGCACCAGGATTCCCCGGAAAATTATTCCCTTTCACTGCTTGTAGTATTTGCTAGCATTTTTTTACATGGGGTTTGACAACCTCCTGCTTACACCACAGGCACCAGACAGTGGAGAAGTTTGAGACACATGGATCAAGCTAGCAAAATTAAACGTCAGTCAACACGACAGGAGTAAGTCCCCTCAACCCCACTTCTGTTCAGATTTGTGCCCTGAATCCAATTTAATTTTAAGTACACAGATCTTTGCATCAATTAATCAAATTAACACTTTTTCTTTAAAATTAAATAAATAAACAAAGTTTCCGTTTCCATTTCAAGCTTTTGAGCTAAGGCTTGGAACTGAAGTCTGATGCAGGACGTGATGCCACTCTCACGGGCACGACAGAAAAGGGAGGCTTACTGCCTCCTGCTTCAGACTCACCTGCCCACGCTCTCCTCCGCAGCATCCGAACTCCGGCTCTCCGTCCGTCCGTCCGTCAGCCTGCCTGGATGCGGGGCCCCGGGGCTGCGGTAGCGCTGCCCGTGGCCGGCCCGGACGCGCTCCGGCGG
>VYXD01012306.1:134922-212909 GCA_013397195.1 Hylia prasina | reverse complement strand
CCGCGCGCTGGGGGGGAGGATCGGCGGTGTTCCCGGTCGGGAGGAGAGCTCGGAGCCCTCCCCTCGCACACACCGCCCGCGGCTCCTTCATCTGCCGCTGCCCGAGGGGCCGGAGGCGGCGGGGATGCTCGGGAGGGCGTGAGGGGACGTGCTGCCTCTCAGCAGCCGTCGGGGAATGGATTTCCCGGGACTCTGGCTCCGCCGTCCCTGCCCCAGGGGAACCGTGAGGGGATGGTACCCCACAGCCGCTCCCAGCACTGCTGCTGGGGCCGACACCCTCCCCATCGTGAGAGGCGCTTCTCCTCGCGGTGCCGATGAATAGGGTTCTTCTTCAGCGCTCTGGCCCTCGGTCCCTGACCTCCTTAAGGGTGCTGACCCTCATTTTCCTGTGCAGAAGCTCCCTCGAGGCTTTCACACTCCCCCAAACTCCACCTGTTCAGTTCTGATTCTGCTTTTCACAGGATGCAGAAGAGCTGGAAACAAAGAGTGTGTATGATTCATAAAATGATTCTTCAGCTGGGAAATGTCAGCAGAAGCCATGTCATTGCTAACTGAAAGGCTGCTGCACTTTGCTGCATGTCAATTGAGCTAGATTGAACACACATTTCTAATGCATTCTAAGTGCTCGGGTTGTTTTACATAAGATGAACCATATCACACAAAAAGGACTGAGGAGAGGAAATGACCATGGCTAAAACTCAAAACCGCATCAGAAACTCGAGGTGTCTGTCTCCTATAGCTGTCACACCAGTCCTCAGAGTAACAGGGTTTTTAAGGATCAGAATAGAAACCTTAGGCAAAAAAGCAGAAGGGAGAAATCGTTTGAAGAGCATCCTTTTCCATGTCCTTTCCTGCTGAGCTGACCCCTCCGGAGTGCTCCAGGCAGCATTTTGGAAGCACTGGGACTAGAGCTAACAAACAAAGCGTGCACCAAGTGCCAGGCTGCTGTTGTCCCTCCCAAGGTTCAAGCACTGGTTGCACTCCCCAGGGGTTCCATGTAAATACATGCCCCTTGCAGGTCCTGGCCTCCTCCATAGACAAGGTCTGGTTTACATCTTGCCCTTAATGTTCTGGTTGCTACGTGAAGGAAGCCTGTGAACAGAACACAGGAAAAAGCTGCAGAGACTTCCAGAAGGTCTCAGATCTGGACAGTAAGGGGATCAGGCTGAATCAACAAAAATGGATGCCCACATCCAGAATGGCATCACTTTCCAAAGTCTGTCATTGCATTCAGTGGTACTGCTGCAAGAAATGCTGGAGAAAAGACTTTGTTAAAGTTGTAATACCTCTTCACAGTACCTCAAAACCAGTTGCCTAGGAATTGAAGATGACAGGGAAAAAAAAATCTCTTTTCCTTTTCCATTTTCTGAATTTTTAGGTATAAATTAAAACACGCTTATTCAGGGAGCAAATATTGCTTCTTTCCAACATTTTCATAATTTCCATGAAATTTACTTTCCAAGTTTAGTTCTGCTTCATTTGTACAGTCATTAAGCCAGTCCCCTGAGAACCATCAGCAAGTAGGTTCAACCTGCTGACAGCTGCAAGATATCATCCATCAAAATTATTATGTTCATCAAGGCACTCCTGATGATTTATTTCAGTGGCCCAAAGTTATTGGTGTTAGAAAGATACATCTTTAAAATGCAACTCATGAATTACCATTACCTTTGTCCGATTTCAACAAAGTATTTTTCAGTTTTATGTGGAAACCAAAGATTAATTTTGTGCCACGATGCCTGCAATTAAGCAAAACCTCCATAATAGTTTTTGACTAGAAATTATAATTAATAAGAAAAGGAAAATCTGGAGTTCCAGCACAGTTGAACTTCAGTGATGCTTGTGGAACCCTTTCAGCTCAGGATATTTTATGATTCTATATAATGATGTTATCCAAGGTGTGAAAAAAGCATCCTTTCAACTGCAGTAAACTGCAGGTTCTCAGTAACTGATACAAGTCCCAGGTAATCAATGGAGTTGGGCTTATTTACAGTACCTGTGGCTTTGTCTACACAGCTCCATTTTGAGGAGCACTGACATTATTCTGATAGTTCTCTCAAGACTGCTGTGTTCTGCAATAAAGCACTGCCACGATGCACGACAAAAGAATAAGGCTTGATAAATAAATAAAGGAATGTGTTATAAAGTCTCATTTTCTTCAATTTGAGAAATCATAATTTCCTGTTTGCATTGTAGCTCTGCTCTGTTTCTTCTGATTGTTCCACTTCAGAGGAATTAAATGAACAAAGGTCTGTGAAATAATTGGACTGAATTGTCAACCTTAGAAAAGCTCATTTGGTTTTGTTCCCAAGAGGAACACTGATTAGATCTGCCTTAGAAAGCCATTCTTATTTGAACAATGTGAGTTATGATTTGGAAAGGACCTGCAGAATTGGAGTTCCACTGAACAAAACTTGAAGTTAACATGTGCAAATGCAAGACAAAAAGATTCAAAAGACAGAATAAATGGAAACAAAGAATAGAAACATCCAAATGTGGCATGTGAAATCCACATCTCAGGTATTTCGACAGTTTTTGAACAGCCTGATCCTGTGAGGAACTGACTACTGTAGAAAACTGAACACAGCCAAGCTGCTTTCATAAACTAGCCCCACTAGCCAAGGATGTCCAGATATATAAAAGCAAAAGGTTACACATACCTGTTTGGTGTTCTACACAGTAATCTCCATGTTGTCCTAATTACAAGGGAATGAGCTCTATTTATTTTACCTTACTCTGCCCCACTGGGGTGAGGTATAGTAAGGAGGCAAGATGGGAATCTGGTATGCCTTGTTTTACCAAAATTAATGAGCTTCTACCTGGCTTGAGTAAAAATAAATGCTGAATGCAAAGTAGCTTCTCTGTCCCTTTGAAATCAATGGAAAGCATCTCACAGGTTTTGGTGTAACAGGGTCGGGTCCTTGTTAGATGTACAAAAGCCTTAGCACCCACTTAAAGCCAGTCATTTCTGCAAGCAACATCACAGTGCAAGCCACTCCAGGCTGAACTACCCAAAGAATGAATGGTAAGCCTCTAACTTTGTTTGGTGTTCGTGGGCAGCAAAGGGAGGCATTTGCCCAAGAGCGGACCAGGGCTCAGACAGGTGAGCAGTGCTTCACAGGTGCCCTGGCCCCGCTCTCTGCCAGAGGAGAGCCCCGAGGGATGGGGGGCAGGGAACACTCTCTCCTGGCCTGGGAGAGGTGTGGAAATTCCTGCCGACTGCAAGGCTGGCTGTGAGTTCCCTTACCATCTTGTGTGAGTCAAACTGCCTGAAGACACAGACTCCGTGAGCCATGCAGAAGCACTGCAGACAATCAGGGAGCTGTGGAATTCTGCTGTGAATTTCCATGCTCCTCTATTTAAACAAACACATTTGCAAATGCAGCCTTGTTAATGTTCCCCAGGTGCCTAGCTTCAGAGAATAAGTGTACACAAGAGCACTTACTTTGTTATGCTGGTTCTCAGGACAATCCTATCTTTTAGTGAAAATAAAACTATCCTGCTGTCTCTAGGGGAATTTCAGCAAGATGATAGTCAGGCCTGAGGCACTGATCGGGAGACAGCCCAGCTCCTCCAAACAGAATGAATTGACATTTCCAGTCACATAATGGCGGTCCATTAGCAGCAGGCACAGGATAGAGAGACATCTATGTGAAATATAAATTAGGGCTTAAAAGCCTTTCCCATTGTGCTGTATGATGGCAGTCACTGCCAGTGCTGGGTCTCACTAATGAGTCTGAGGAAACCCAGCTGACAGTCTGCAGCCAAATGTTGGTAATCACAGATTAAAGACGTCTCTTTCATGAACTCAGAAATATCTTTACTTGGATCCAACAGCCTGCACAGGCTCTGTGATGGACTGTTCTGAGATACGGGAGGCAAATGACGAGTGGTAGATCTCTGACTGCTGTCTGTAAGCACTGTGTCAAGTTGTAAACTTAGAACTAAAGAAATCAAAGAACTAAAAAATGTGTATAGGAGGGCTACTGGGAGCCAGCAGCTCCAATTGTCCTTGTTCTGACTCTTATTGTTCTGACCCTCATTTCAACAGTGGTTTGAGTAGTCAAGTGCCTCTTAGCAGATAGCAGTGACTTACCTCAGCAACTGAGGAAAGAGAAGAAAATATCCTATCCACTTCATTTTAGGGGTTGGAACTAGATGATCTTTCAATCCAAGCCATTCTATGATTCTATGATTTGCCTTGGAGTTTTTTTAGGCAACGCCCTTTATTTCCATCTGCTGTATACAAGGCTTGAGGTGTAAGACGTCTCACTAAGACTCATGTTACAGTAACCATATAAAGCAAGCATTTGAAAATGTGACAGAAAGTTCAATATTTCAGGAGAGTGCTGAATTCTGCAGAATCTTCATTTATCTGGCACTGTTAAAAGTCTTTCTAGGGCTTTCTGTGGAGCAGAGATTAAAGCAGGGCAGGAGCAGTCCAGCTCATACAAGTCGGATAAGGCAAAGGCGAAATGCTGAAATAAGAAACATTTTTAAAGAACAAATATCGCTGGCTGGGACAGGTGGGAACTGTTGTCTTATGAAAAGGAGACAACCACACACAACAAAGGCAAAGCCTCAGGAAATCTTTGGCAATGAGAACATTCTGTATACAGACTTTGCTTAAACAAACCAGCTGAGAGCTGGGGTCAGTGACTGATGTGCTCCTTTGCTAATGTACCTGAACCGAGCATGTTACTGGCTCTCACTGTAATCTTGGTGGGAGAGACAGGTTCCTGCTGGATGACTCTTTTGTCTCTCTTTGGGGGAGATGCCTTCTTCTGTAGTGTGAGTGCCAGGCTATCTATGCCCTATCTCCTTTTGGCTTACACACATGGCTACAGCATGATAACTTACCACGGCCTGGCATTGCCCATCAGAGCTGACCAGAATGCAGATATTCCCCCAGACAGTGAAATCATCCTGGTTTCAAGCCAGCTTGTCCTAGTTCCATACCAACAGGACATTTCAGCAAACCAGTAACACACTTGAAAGTACTATTACAGTGGTCAAAGACCTTCCTTACCAGTAACAACCAGCAAAATCTGTGTTTGATTGTTGATGCTGCCGGTGCGTGGAGAATGAGGAGAACTTTTGAGGAGGAGCTGAGGGAGCTGGGATTGTTTAGCCTGGAGAGGAAGAGGCTCAGGGAGGCACCTTCTTGGTGTCTACAGCCACTGGAGAGGTGGGGGTTGGCCTCTTCTCCCAGGCAACCAGTGACAGGACAAGACAATACAACCTCAACTGCCTCAAGTTGTGCCTCTTTCCCCAAGTAGACCTATGGATTTGCCTTGGGAGTGTTACAGCTATTTATTTTTATGGGGCTAAAGGCAGGGGTATCAAGATGTCTTTGCCAATATCTCTGTAGCACCTATGAACACTATTCTGTTTCTTGTCAACTTAATGTCGCGTTCAGAGGGACATCAAGGCACTGTAATGCAGCACTCTGGGTTAGCAGCTTGCAAAGAGATTGCAACTAATCTTCTGATGTCACTTGAAAGTCAAATGAGAAATGCCAGCAGAGCTGCCATTGGGAAAAGGGATTTCCCAGAATGGTGCCTTTTTTTCAGCACAGAGAAAACGCAGGGAAAACTATGAGTGGTTTTTCTGAGGGCTAGGGACAGACCCAGAGAGTTTTTGGGGAAAGCTTCAGAGGCTGGCAGTAAGACAGAAGAATTTACGAGATTAACACTGCTAAAATCCTGAGTGGCTAATAAGACTTAACAATGCTTGCACCTTCCCTTGCACAGAACAACAAATAGTGGCTGATTTGATTCTGGTAATGGTTAGAGGGGAGAGAATGATTTCACAGAATATATTCATTAAGATTAGCTTCCCTTTTATTGCCTTACATATAAAGAATAACCCTTAAGGACTAGTTTGATGAGTTTAGCAAGCAGCATTCCTAAAGTTTATCCTTAAACCCTTTTCTTGCCAAGGGAGGTGGGGATTGTTAGAAAGCATGATGTGCTAGGTGTTTTGTACAGAAATAAGGAGATTAAAACTGAGCCTCAGACACTCGTGTCACACTACTGAGAGACTGGAAAGGAGAGCTCTGCAGTTTCTTCTGCCCCTTCCATTGCCATGCAGCTGTGTTTTCTAGAGAAGAACTAAGAGCCCTTTTGGCATTAGCACCCTTCTTTGAGTGACAAATAATATTTAATTCTAAGGCTATTTCATTTACATTGTCCTTATCCTCAAAGCATGTATAAGGATCAGTATAGAAACAGCTAGTGAATGGATGTGGCTGTAATGCACAGGTAGGCAAGCCAGATGTCTGGTTTGCATGGCAATTTTGAGTCAGATAACTCGTTCACGTGGACTCTAAATACAGAAGAGGACTGTCTTCTCCAAAATCAAAACCTTGAAATGTGAGCAATTATCTTTCACAAGGAAACTCCATTCAACTTTCATAACTATGTCAAAAATACAGCATAAAAAATGAGAGAAGTCAACTTCAGAAACTTCTGGTTGCTAAAGTGAAGTCCCAGCATTCAACAACATCAAATTGTGATGAGGTTGTTCTTGGCACTGCAGAAATCACAGTTATTTTCAAAAATACATCATGAAGATGTATCTACTACATCAAAATTATTGGAAAGGGACATTGCAGCATGTTTCTTTTTCTGAAAGATGTAGGGAGGTTGGGTGACTAAGTCACTGCTGCACGCATTTCAAAGAATAACAAAACTAAAATTAGGACAATACTCTAGAAATTTCTGTACCACACCAAAATCAGTAGTCATTTTAATCGTGACTATATTTTGTTAATGGATAATATGCAGGAGTGAACAGTAGAGGGTGTTACCTTAAAGGAAAACTTGAGTTAACTCTGTGGAATATGTCCTGTTTAATGCAATTCACAAGAAAAAATCAGGTGCTGGGAAGTACCTTGTGTATTAGCGTAAATGGCACTGGGGAACCAAGTCCATGACATCCATGACATCACCTCAAGAGAAAAGTAAAGGGAATAAAGAAGAATTGCAAACAAGCCACTCTGAATATCATAGAATTTTAGAATTATTTAGGTTGGAAAAGACCTCTAAGATCATTGAGTCCAGCTCTTAACCTGGCACCACTAAACCATGTCCCCAAGTGTCCCATCTACACATCTTTTAAGTACCTCCAGGGATGGCAACTTCACCACTGCCTGGGCAGCCTGTTTCAGTGCTTGACAGTCCTTTCACTGAAGAAGTTTTTCTTAATGTCTAATCTGAACTTCTCCTGGCACAATTTGAGGCTGTTTCCTCTCATTCTGTCATTTGTTACCTGGCAGAAGAGGCTGCCCCCCTGTTTTTATGTCATTCATGACTAATTAGAGACTTGAATGATTTTTCAATGTAGCCTGCAGATTGGATAATTATTCTTTTGATGACTTTCTGGATAGCAGCTTGGAAAATGTTTTCAATTCGATTATTTTTTTTGTAGCATGCCTCAGTATCACTAGATTTGCCTTTGTTTTCTGCAATTTCCTAACGTCAAAACAGTTTTTTCCACTCTTCACATAATTAGCCAGATATAAATGGTAATGGATAAAAATGGACAAACCTAAGCCTCTCCTGCAGTACTCACCAGAGGGAATGACTTTACTGACAGGGCTCAGTGCTATTTTAGGTGCTGTGGATTATTTCCCCCAGCATCTAGCAGCCAGACAAAATGAGTCTTTAATAAGTCTTATGTCATATATGCCAGCCTAAACCAGATGTCTTGGCCACCCTTAGACATCTCAGATAGCTCTGAACTGATATTTAGGCAGCTGGACTTTATCCTCTTTTTTTCAATTCTGTGGGTCTGAAGAGAAAAAATATATAGAGAGATGTTTTAAATTCCTTAATTTATTTAGAGTTCCCCAGGAAACATATTTGTGGTACAGCATTCATGAGCATCACATCTAAAATCCTGAATTGTGGGACTTTGCTCCCTTTCCATTCACTTAGATGCTAAATCTGTGTCCTGGACACACACCAAGTGCTTGCATTTAGATTTCAACCCTCAGATGAGAATTGTCAAGCATGGGTCTTACCACAAACTTGGCTACCTTTATTTTTGTACATTTCAATGTACATTTTAGTTCATAAAACCCCATGAACCTCACAAATGAGACATATTTTTTGAAGTATTGTACAGTTGTAAGTACCAGGTAAGTATTATGGGTACTTAACTGAAGTCACATACATTGGTGTCCAGAGTTCCTGTAACATCAAGCCCTCACACTTATCTGGGGCCACTGCTGGGAAGATCAAAAGGGCAGTGCCACTGAGCTCAGCATTACACAGCTTGTAACAAGTCCAAACCCATTGCAGAAGCGTTCGCAGTTTAATTCAAGGAAAAAAAAAAGCCAAACAGCAATAGATGTGCATGTAGATACAACGTATTATAAAACTTTATTATTACTTGCTTTGCCAGAGCCCCTGCATAAATATTCTGAGATCTGTCTTTGCTGGTTTCTGTGCAGGACTGGCCTTGTCCTCTCAGCTTCTCCCTGACTTCTATGAAGGTAAAAAGTGTTTGCCACTACAAAGCACCTGCAAACCCCATACACACAAGGTCACATTTATATAGGAACAAAAGTTGTAGTGGCTGGTGGGAGGTGAGGAATTTTGTGCTCAGTGCTTTGGCATGCTGTGGACTTCGAGGCTTTTGCAGCCCAGTTGTACAGGTAATGGTCAAGATTGGTCAGGCTGGTCATTTGGTTGTATTGATCTCTTAAAGCAACAAAGGGGGTAGGCTTGGGAAAAGGGAGAAAAAAGAACCACAAGCTATTAGTCAGCTGCCTGTTTGTCACTAGGAAAATTCCTCTTGGCGGATCAGACACCGTGCACAAAATGTCACACATTTATGAGAGAAAAGATTCCCAACATTCCCACCAACCATGGAAAATGTTGGGCCTTTGCTGTTTTGTACCAATTAAAAAGCACCTCCACTGAAGCTTTCCAGTGTAACTTATTTCTCTGTGGAGTTAAAACCCGCAATCTCCTGCTGCTCTTACAGACAGAATCTTACCAAGATTCCATGGTAAGAAAATGAGAAAGAAGAGGCAAAGAAAAACAATTTTTGTCCTTTAGCACACAGAGGATCTCTGTGTAGCTGTTGTGCTCGGGCTGAAAACACACAGTGACAGGGTATAGCTGCTCTCTGACCACAAGGGCTGGCAGAACTGAAGGGATCAGCAAGCACAGCATTGCTCATCCCAGCCAGAGCTAATGTGGCTGAATGCATTTAGCCATATATTTAATTAAGGGAACAAATAGGCCAACACTCAGCTGCCAGCCCTGCAAGCATACTCACAATGTAATTGTCTGGAAACATATTTTTAAATTCATGTGCCAAAGATCTTTAGGCACTAAGTACAAAGCTGTTAGGCTGAAGTGCTGCCTCTTGTTTGTCAAGGAAGGGTCTGAATTTCCTTCATCTGTAAAGCAGCTGCATAAAAGATTGATGGTAAATCCTGGCATGAATTCTCTTGTGGAAGAAATTTTCTCTGGTGCTATACCTCTTATAATTTATCCACAGACAAAGTACCCCATGTCAGCCATTAAGATGTAAGTTTAAAAAGTGGTCAGTAAATACCAAATATGCTTCTGTTCAGGAAGAAAAGGACCAAGATAAATAATGAAAGGTATAACACATCAAGCACACACTGGCTTGGTGTCTAGTCTGCCACCATGCCTTGAGCTATCTGTTAAATCCAAGAGCATCTTACCTTTTTATAGACAATTCTGATTCAGTATCCATGACTTCCTGTAACAGTAATCCCTACAAAAACTTGCTTAGTCCTTGGATTTTGTATGCTTGTATTTATATTTTTTAACAATTAGCACACCTAGCAAGGGCAAAGCTCTTTCAGTTCAAGGTGACTTTCATGTTATATCAATGAAAACAGCAGAAGAGAATAAACAGGCAGCATCTGTGGGTGGTAAACAAATGCAGTGTGCATGAAAAGACTTCCAGAACAAAATCAGGTTGTGCAGACAGGCAAAGGTTGAAAATATGAAGTACAGTAGAAAGAAAACAAAAATCCATTCTGCTAGATTTGCCATCTGTATTCACTGCATTGCCTGAATTTACTCCCCTCACATATTTCTTGGTTAAGGATTTTGGTTTCCATTTCGTCAGTGAAAAGTGAATAGATTCACAGCATGTCGTATTAGAAAGCGCATGGGGAGACGGTGATTCTATGAATCTCTGGCACATAAGGAAACCATCTCCCCCCAGGACTCCCAGTCATGTTCCCAGCACAGTCTCACACATCCCAGCCAGCAGGGAGAGCTCCAAGGCCTGAAGATCCAGAGCCTGCAGCAGCTCCGGCCGCTCCAGCAGCGCCCGGAGGGCAGGAGAGGCAGCGGCGCCGCTACCGCTGTGCCTTCAGCCAGGGGCTAACAGGACACTCCGAGGAAGGTGTCACCTCAGTGATCTGTCTGAGGAGAATGCTGGGCTTGAAAAGTCATCATCTCAAAATATTTATTACATTAACTCTGAGCCTATGAGCAACTGTGTGGCACCAGTATTGTAGAGTGGGTCTTAAACCAGTGCAGGCTGCTTCTTGTCTGGGCTGATCAGTGCAGCATCAGTGCTGCAGTAGCCACTGTCAGGTGGCTTCTGGTTGACTCAGGGGATTTACAGAGGTGTTTGCAAAAGAAAAAAGAAAAAAAAAATCTCCATACATACAACATAAAACAAAGGTGAGGCGTGCTGGGATCGCCATTCTCCTCATCGCTGTCTGAGGTAGTGAAAACTCAGCTTGCAAACAAAAATCTAAGCTCAAGATCAGTGCATGCAGGCAGCTGTCATTACATGGCAAAGCCTGTGTCACAAATTTCTAACATCCTCTCCTCAAAACCCACAAGTAACTGAAGATCATGTGGAAAAGAGGCAGAGAGGCAGCTGCTTGGATGTTGTAATGCTCAGCTCTGAGTTACCTGTGAGGGAAACTGGAGCAGGGAATGTCACTGGAGATGGACAATTACCTCTTGTAAACCTGCTAAAGACTGAGACATGGGGCAACTTTTACAGAAATGTAAACATCTATTACACTGCCAGTGTAATAAACACTGGATGATACTGCCAGTGCTGAGACCCAAACCTTAATAGCTTTTGGAGTGGAAGAACTGGGCAAAAAGAGCTGGTGTTCTGTTTAGGCCACAGATGTGTTTGTATTTGTTTGCTTCTGACCTTTTTTTACAGCCCTGTAATTAGAAGACTGAGCTTACAATGTGTTGAAATCATCCCCCACGCAGTTTTGCCCTCATTGTATTTGCTGCTAAATTGGAACCTGGGCACCACTGAGCTGGGTTGAGGTGTGTCTGTGCAGAAGCAGCAAGGCTGCACCAGCAAACCTTGTCTCATAGCTTGCACAGGGACAGCACTTGCTTAATGATGTTGGCCTGGCTCCAGACCCACTGTGAGGAGGACTGGGATCACTAACTGCTCGGTTTTCAAGGGCACTCAGCATAAACCTGCATCCTTTTCTGCTGAGCACTCCCCCCTCCCAGTAGAAGCACCTCCCAGCTGGAGGAAAACCTCAGCTTTGATGCCAACACTCTCATTTTATCAACAGGAGAGGGTTACAGTTAGTCCTGGAGCACTCAGAGCCATGGGGATGAGTGATTAAGAGGAGCTCTGTGCTCTCTCACAGTGTTGCTGTATTTCTGCAGCAACCAAGCCCTAGGCAAGCAAGGAAACAGCCCTGGAAGAAATGGTCCACTGCATACCTGTGCATATTGAGTCAAAGTTTGTTATACAAACTTCCATGATCCTTTCCTTTCTCTCAGAAGATAGGACACAGATCTGATTTCCCATTTTCACAATTGAGTAGGAGGTTACGGATGACTTTCTAGAGGAATTTGAGCTCAAACACTTTTCTGCTTCCTGCTGTTCTAATGGCTGGTACCAACAGGACAGATAATAGGTGTTCTCTCCTTTTGCCTTTCATGCAGAGCTGAATGCCAGGGGCTGAGTCCCAACCCCTGGGTCTAAGGCTTGATCCAGAATGATGAATACATTTGCAGGTCAATATTATTCTCTATTTGTTTGTTTGGGGGCTTTTGTTTAGTTGTTTTTGCTGTGTAGGCTGTTTCTTTAGCAAGTAGGAAAAATGCCATCTCAGTAGCTGGAAAAGAATCAGAAAGAAGTAGTCTGAGCATAGTCTTGGCAGCCCAAACCCACCTCTGCCAGCTTTGTGTAAGACACTGTGATGAAGCAGCAACTTGGATTTTTGATGGTTATGTTTCCTTGACAGAATCTGAAATTAGGCCTTCCTGGTCAGGCTTAGCTATCTGGTAAATCCAAATGGAAAATTTATCTTGTTTGCAGACCATCAATATACTACTTGTCTTTTTAAAAGAGATGGGGGACAGACACAAGCATGTGAAAACATAACCTCCCATACATCTGCACCAGGGTATGGAATGCAGGGCAGAGCTCACTTTTGCAAATGAACCAACAGGAATATTTGAATGAAAAGAATAAATCATCCTAACAATTCCCAAGCTTACTGCAAAGCAATGCAACAAAACATTTAACGAAACTCAGGCAGGGAAAAGTCTTGTGGCTACAGTAGTATAACATTCTACAGTAGTAGAATAACATTAATAAATGTTATTCATGACAGCTGCTTCTTGAGGTCAGACTGCACATCCAAAATGGAATGGTGCAATGGATCCTTAATAACAAGCGAAAAGGAAACTCATCCTTCACCATCTGTATTTCTATAATACATCATTTTTTAAATGTAACTTGTTTAAATAACCAACAGTGATTGATGGCCACCCTTTATGCAGGAGAATTAGCCATTCAGCCTACCTGTGCTGACAGTTTTGATCCTGTGCTTGGTTAACATTGCTGTTTGTATTTATCACAAGTTTGTATTGCAACCAGTGTAATACTAAGGTAAGTTTCTTCACCCATTTTTTGAAACAGGATCTGAGTCTTTGTGGGTTAGCGCATAATCCATCTGCACATGCTTAACAGTATCTACATACAAAACTGGCCCACAGTCCATTTTCTTCAAGTTATTGGAATTAAAAGTCTTGAGCCTCAAACACACAGTAATCACAAGAGACTTAGGGGAGATGATTATGTCAATGCTAGATTAATTTGATTGAGACACATCTTCCTCAAAAAATGTGAGCAGGTAGATTCCAAAATCTGTGTGACTGAAAGCCATTCTCGGGGATAAAATAGATATCTAGACTTTTCATTTAGATATCTTGTCTACCATCAGGTACGGGGGTTTTCCATCCATTGGTAGTGCCATTTTCATATCCACAGTAAAGTATTTCTTTCCAGATGCCCTGTCCTAAAATTTCATGAATGCTGTGGTATAGTGATTTCTTCACTGTTCAGAAAAGACCCTCAGTAACTGCCTGTAACCAGGGACTCCATGTGTGTGCCAGCTCCATTCTCCAAGAGAAAACTCTAGGACATGATGAAGGAAAGAACAGAAAGTGGTACAAGCTACAGACCATTTCAGACTATCTTTTAGGATAGACCATTTCAGTTTCTCCTGGGTTTCAGTCTTCCCTTAATCAGACCAGGCAAAAATTTCCACACTCACTGTCACATAACTACCCTGGCTTCATGGTCATTTTGGCTGCACAAACTGTATATTTCTCCTTTACTAAATAAAAAGTTTTGTTGTGGGTTTGTTTGTTTGTTTGTTTGTTTGTTTTTGGGTTTTTTTTTTTTTTTTCCAGAAACAGGTATCAAAGCATCAAGATTTTCCCAAAACTGATCTCCAGTGAAACCAGTGTTCTCCTGCACAGGAGAAATACCACAGGAAATACCTGCACAGCCACTGTGTAGGATTTTCCTGGCCAAGTGTACACCTGAACTAATTACCTGGAGCAGGCAATTGAAAGATGCCTAAAGGAGGCTCTCAAGAGAATATATCCTCAAAGACTCTGCCTCCACTGACTACAGAAATATTTTATTAATGTACTGTCACTTAAATGATGGCACAAGGCTATTTTCATTTTTGTCTCTATTACTCTTCGTTTAATCATGCAGCAATATTTATTATTTGCTAATTTGCTCAGAAAGTAATGTAGAATGTAATATTAATCAAAGAATATTCTTCATTGATAAAGGCATTTAAAATAGAAGAATCAAAGTGTAGAGGAGGTAATAAAGGAAAAGACAAGATCTGAGATATTATTGCTATATCAAAGCAGAGCAATATCCTAGTCAGACCCAGTTACACGTGTCATGCATCTGGAACACAGAAAAGGTCTGTGATCAAATGGGCCACCACAAAAGCTGGAATTCCCCCACTATAAATTACCTCTGGGTTACAATGTATACATGTGTATATTTAATTTTCCACCTGCTTCTTTCTGGTTAAACCTATCTTTTCAACCCCAATTTACTTCAGATGTAAAGATAAATACACACATCTACCTGGAAATTGCAGAGTGAAGCTTGAGAACTTTTTTAATGTTCATTTCATTATCTTCTGCTATTGATACTCTTCAGCGGACCCTCTGCTGCTCTTTCATCTTTCATACCTCCAGAGTAAGTCTGCAAACTCACAAATAATTTAATATTCATTCCTAAGTTATTTTTTTATTCAAAATTTCACCTTTACAGGTGTAAAAATCTTTCTTTTCAGTGGCTTCATCCATTCCTCCATACCCTTTCATCCTGCACCCTTCCTGTGGCTTCCTTTGCTCTGTGCAGTGGTGCTGAGGCTGTCTTGCCAATCCTCACTGCTCCATGCTGACTCCAGCAACCCTGGGATGCTGCTTTCACCAGGCTCTGGAGAATTTCCTACAGCTGGACTGTGCAAACATCAGGGAGACTTCAGTGGGCTGGAAGGTGCAATTCTCGATAACTACAGAGTCTGACACCTCAATGAACAGCAGGATGGTGAAATAGAGAGGTAAGATGCTAGGAGAGAACCAGGACTCTTTAGTGAGAGAACACATGGAGCTTGGATGTCACAGTTCAAACAGCCCCTGAAATTTATCATGAAACAAATAACTCAATGACTATGTTAACAGAGCAGTAGTTCTGCATGAAGATTTTTTTATTTGTTCCTCACAAGTTCAAACCAGTCTGTTTTCCAAGTATTTTTAAGTATTCTCTAAGTATTCCCTAAGTATATTTTTAAGTATTTTCTAAGTCTGTAGCTTGTAGCTGTTGAATCCACAGGTCAATCTTTGATCTTATTCTTTCTCAGGAATCACCTTCCAGGAACTGCTGGGGAGAGGAGATAGGCTACATGATCTTTTGTCTGACCCTTCTTTGAAGGGTCACTGAAAATTTGCTTTTTAGTCATATCAAATGAGACCACCAACTAGGCACCCTCCGGGCACAACATGATGACAATCATAATGAATGACAAAGGACCAGAAGCTGGAAGAAAAATGAAAGAGAATCAAATAGGAAGAAACAGAGCAAACAAAAGCATATACTCTATTTTGCTTCAAATTTTAGTTTTCAACGATTCTATAAAAACCATTTGTGTAGCAGAAAACGAAACTGTGGAAGGAATCAGAAGAATAAAGAAGGATAAGTATATGATGTACAGGTTTGGGAAGCAACAGCACAGATTAAATACATATAGAGTATGAGACATGAGTATGATTAGTTTTAGGAGTGATTATCACCCATAGCTACCACTGAAACTCTGAAGCTGCAGTTCAAAATCAAAAGTATGCCTTTGAAAATCGCCTAATAAATGTGCACCATCAGCACCTGCATACACAAAAGGAACATTCTGATTCTTCTTCAGCACCCTAAGAGACAGAATTCTAGAGTTCACGTGTGTAAGTACGGGTCAGGAAGTTTCTTGACTGTGTCCTGTCTGTCTGCAGTACAAAAGCATTGCCAGACTAAAATACTGAAAGGTATTGTGGCCATACTTCTTCCCTGAGTAAAGTGAAAGCTGCACTGTTAAATGAGTGTTCCCCATCACACACAGTTCACAATCTGTTTATTGTCTTCACCCAGTGCACAGGCTCTCTCTGTTTCTTCCTAAGATGCTGAAAGAACCCATTCTGTCTTGCTCTTAGGATCTGGACTGAACAGTCCTCTGTCTCTGCCCTCAGATACCCCCAAACACGCCTCCTAAACCAGTAGAACTGCACTTTTTTCCCCTTGCCTGTCTCCACGTTTCATTCTTTATGGGGAAAGAGACAGAGAGTTTAGCTTGCTTTCCTCTTTCCATGAGCAGACAACCCCGAGAGCAGACAGAATGTTTCTGGCCAAGCTGTAACAGGGTATCAAGAGACAAACAAAAGCTAAATCTGGCCCCTGTTGGGGAACCCTTAGCCACACACAGCTGCAGTAAGGAACAGATGCAGGCGTTGCTGGATTGACATCAACTGCTCATTAAACAAGCCATGACCAACAGATGGGAACACTGCTTTATTATGATAGCCTTCTCCAAATGCTGAATGGACTAGATGGAAAATGAGACTGGAAAATGAGTGGGTGCTAAAAATGGGAAATCCTATTGCAGGAAATCCAGCCAATGGACTAGAATGCCAGGTGCCACAGCTGCTCCACTCTTGAACCCAATTCAGACAAACTACATTTGCCACAGAAAAGGATAGAAAATGTTCATTTTCAACGGTCTCCCAACTACCCCATATTGGCAGTTACAGTAATTATCAGCATAATTGCTTCAAGTCACATCTCATTATAAATGAAAAAGGAGATTTTGGCTCTGATAGCTATTATTTGCTAATGCATCAGGCAATACAATATATTACCGTGTATCATACCTGTACTTCATTCCAATTTTTTTCTGATTTTTTTTTAACTAGATACCCATTTTAGATAATTGACAAGGAAGTTATGTGGAATGAACATTGATTTTAGGCATTACAGAATTCAGAGAAAACTAGAAAGACAGAAAGAGATACATGATTTCATTGCACCTATAAAAACAATTATTGCAATAAACAAGGACAGAGTTAAGTATCAATGGCCTTGCTACATCAAATAGTATTATTTGAGTTACCAAGACAAAGAATCGTTAGCCAACAGTCATCAGGAATTTGCCAGGCTTTCATTCTCTCTCTTATAAACATACAGATGTAACTAACACAGTAAGAGTGGCTAGCATACACATCAAAATAATAATGTTTCAAATATAGTAGTTCTGGAAGAAATAAGGCAGAATTCACTTCAACACAATAATGAAGCTAATATGTGCTAAATAACTAACATAATTACTTAATCTTTAGTCACTTCTCTTTATGCTGTTTCGGAAGTGGGACCAACAGGAATGGACTGTTGATTTCTCTTAACAATCAGAAATACTTTAGTTGAGCATAAACCAAACCACAAACAGTCCGAATTCCATTAATTCATATAGGGCCCACAGCTCTGTGGAAATGTAAGACTTTTTGGGACTACAAGGCTTCATCAATCACCTAATTAAGAGCTTTATAGCTGAACCCACATTAATTTGGGGAGCACAAACATCTATCTTGGTATTTGGCAATGCTCATTCAAGTTTAGGAGAACTTACTTTCTCATGTAATAGATGAATGTACACATGAAGGCAGCAGAAATGTAGGCAGAAGTGTTGATTAACACATCAAATAGTTAGAAAACATAGCCCAGTCAGATTACTAAATATATATATATATTTGTCTCTCTGTGTGTGTGTATCTGGACATAAGAAATGACAAGACAAACCTTGGTAAAGGAAATGCAAGAAACACTGATGGCATTAAATGCTTTTAATGCATTAGACACATACATACATAGCAAAAACACATATAAATATGAAGAAAATGCCTTTACTTCAGTCAAACAGATCAGGAATATTGAGCTTTTTCAGAAGTTAAAATATATCCATATCATTTAGGTATCTGATATTACAAGGAAAAGAATATGTGGGAGGAATATACATCTTTCAGATAAACCCAGTTTAACAGACTGCTTTTAGAAATCTAAAAAAAAATAAGCATAACCTTGTTCCTCTAAAAGATACTTAACCACAAAAGTTGTTATTATTACAGCTATTCAGAACGTCTCTCTGAGATGCTGACTGTTTAAAAAAATCTTCCTGTTATAAACATCCAGAAATAATGGAGTAATGAAAGCAACTACTAGGAAAACCTGGAAAAGGATCACTCTGACGAGAATTGGTGTGTCCGGCGTATGAAAGGCAATATTGGAGACTTCAGAGTGATGCAGGGGTCTCAAGAGGAAAGCAGGGTGTTTCACCTCATTTGTGCAGCTTAGGCTCCTGACTTGAATATCCAGCCTTATTTCAGCACTACAAAAACTCCATGAAGGGAAATTCCATTGTTAGATACCTGATATTTTTAATACATGGTCCACAGAGACTAACTGAATAATTTATTAGAATGGCAGGGCTTTCCAACTCCTTATCCATGTTATTTAACACCTACCCACATCAATGTAATCAAATATGACAACTTCTAAGGAAAAGTGTTAACCTGCATAGGGGAATCTCACAGATCTGGTGCTCAGCACATATTGAATTGCCAAGCAGTAAGTGTTCATACTTGACTGGAAGTTGAGCAGAAGGAAAAAACAATGCCAGGCAAATTTGTTTTCTTTATTCTCTTAATCTTTAAAATAAAATCCAGCATTAACACAGTTCAAGGAGATGTGTATATCAGGGGTCAGGTAACACATTTGATATAACTTACAAAATTAAATACACAGAGTGCTGTGAAACTTTTGCATGGTATGAAAATGCGGCAACTATCTACACACAAAGAGGATAAATACACAGTCACGTAGAGAGATTGGATAAAGAGGTATCCAATGAAATCATGTGAGGATGACCATATAGTGTTACTTAATATCTTTATCAGTTCTGACTTTTTCTTTTCTGATAAAACACAGAAGGATATGTAAATGAAAATAAATTTTAGAAAAACACCCCCATATTCAATATTTATGGTGTTACAAGAAGAGGACAAGGTACCTTCTTCAGCATGTTCGACCTGCATACGACACTGAAACCATGTTAGAATACTGTGAGATTATTTGCTAAATCTAGGCAGGATTAAAATGCAAAGATAACCACCGCTCTCATGTAAATTCCTCCAAGCTCCAAGGGAATCAGTTACAGGACTTGCTGATCACATTAGGATTATTTCACATTTCCTCATCATCTGCATCTCAAAATGCCCAAGAGGAAGGCATCTGGGATAACTGAGCATTTCCAGTGGCATAGCCTCACCTTTGGAAACCATGGTTTCTCACTGGAAAGCCCAACACCTCTGCTCTCATGTAATTCTGATCAGGCCTCTCTAAAAATGCCCATTATATAATTGCCACCATAATACCCACTACAAGCAATGTAAATGGAATCTGCAGGTAATTTTTAAAGGATGAGTGAGAACACAGGAGGAACGTTCAGATGAGCCAAATCAAGTTGATTGAAAACATGATGATTGAGTGAATTTGTAACCCATCACTTCTGGAAGTAAATAAATAATGAGGCTGTTGAAAACATATTTAAAATGGTACAAGGAGGTATACCTAGCAAGCATGGATAAAAACCCTGTTGTCTTTCCACTGACAGTAGAAGCTTGAAAATGAAGAGCTGACTGATATGTAATGGCAGGCCTACACTAGCCCAGTCTCTGCTCTAGAGTGACAGGGAGTATAAGTACTGCTGCCAGCTTTAACTGAGCCAGCTCATACACCAAAAGCAATTTAACCTCTGAAGCTGAGCTACAGATGCAATAATTTAATACCCACAATGCAGACATAACTTTAACAAAGAACAAACAGTAGAGGGACTGGAATATATACTCTGCTTACAAGCAGGTACTAGGCTTGGTGTTACTGCATCCTCACTGCTACTACAACTGTTAGGGAAATTAAGGTGGCATATGCTGGAACGTGCTTTATTCATTTCTTGCCATTGCTGTGAAAACACATGCTGAGAAAGTGCCAAAAACAGTTTCTAAAGGAGGTGAAGGAATTTCATCATATAGGATGGGAAAGCTAACTTGGCTAACACCCAGAAATGCAGAAATCTGTTCCATGTGTGGGGAATAGCTAAAGGCCCATCACAAATGCTTAATTCATATTACTTATACTTTTCCAGAGCTACATCTTTACCTCTAAATTCTTCCTTATTGCTAGACAGTGAATTTCTTCCTCTTTGTTTTACTTCACTTCTAGAGACAAAAGATTATCAAAATCTGACATCGTCTCCCTGGGATGCCTTTTGTCTACTGTTGCCCTCTTCTTTTTCTTTTTTCCCCTCTTTTCTTGCACAATACTTTTTTTTGCTTCTTCTCCTCCTTCATCTTCCACAGGTGGGCAAGGGCAGGGCTTTGTAGTCTCACCATCCAGGCTGGAAAACCAGAAAAGGAAATCCACAAAGCTAAAAGCACATACCTCATAAAGCCTCTTTTACAAGACACAGATTTCACCTTTTTCCACATCTCACAGTACTGACAAGAGAAAGATTTATTACAGTCTTGACTATTTGACAGGGCTAGAAATGTCCTACAATTCAGTTTCTCTTTTACTTATAGAATAAGTGAAGTATGTAGCCTAAAACAGGGCTCTGGCCCTTAATCTTATCTGCCTCTTATGACTCCAGAAAGGATGTGGGCAGAAAGGACTCTTGCTGTGTGGGTCCAGATCACACTGTTTTACTTTGCATATGGAACTTGTTAGCTACATTTGCAGAGTGCTTGTTCTGCCATAATTATTTCTTTCCAAAGTGATGGCAGGAAAATGCCCCAAACAGATGCTAATGTCTCATAATAAAATCATAAGAGTTATATTAGTACCTCAAAGGATGAGTCAATTAAGAATAACCCCTAATAAACACCATAAAAACATTAGAAGACAATCCCAAAGAACTCAGAGATGGAGTTGGCCAAGCCATTGTAATACATCTATGGGCACTGAGGACTTCCTGTCAACATGGGAACCTGGGACATGCCTTTTAATTTTTTTCCCTTACTACACAAGGACTTAGCACAAAGGTTTTGTCTCTTTCTAATGTTCTAATATATTGCACTCAGATTTTTTGATTCCTTTCCAATTAAATTATGCTTTTGCATTCTTCCTATCAGCAATGTCAGCAGTTCTAATTTAGATCTGTGCACACCCATGAGCAATATTCTGCAGTGTCCTCCTCTAAGTAGAACATAGGAGGTAGGCATTTATTTTAGAAATATAATAAATAACCAGTTTCATTGGAAAGCACACTTCCATGCCCTCATAAAAGGTTCTAATGGAAACTCCATTTAGTGCATTCATTTTAGTTAATTCTTCAAAGAATCCCTCTATTTGCCAGTGCATAACTCAATTTTCTCCTCATTTGTACATAAAAACAGCAAGTCAGCTTGCTAATAAATTCTCTTTGGAGAGTGAATATTTGTACTAAAGCACTCATTCATGAAACAGAGCATGTAGAATGGACACTATTCTTACTGCTTATGCATTTAATCACATCTTTTCTTAATATGGTACCTCATTTAGAATACAACCCAACTCAGTGGAAGGGAAAGACTTCTGCTGATTTTGGTGGAACTCAGACCAGTTATATACCTGCCTCTTTTCAACTGATTGTATGCATTAAGAAGGAAACCATGGTCTTCGTGTTTGCTTTTTGGTGAGAAGAGGCTACTGTCACATCAGTGATGTGGCCTGGGAAATGGCATTGATGCCATTCCCAGATTGGGAATTCAATTCAGAAAAGGGAGAGAATTCATTTGTTTGTGCGCTGTGGCTGCAAGCTGGTGGAAGGCTGAGTTTCAAACTCTACTTGGATTACTGCTAGAAAATATGTGGGAATCACAGGACTTGAATCTTAGTTGCTTTTCACTCCATCATTCTCAGTGAATCCAGAGATCAGCCCACAACTGACACCCTCACCCATAATTTTTAGATGAAATCTTTAATGATGATAATCACATTAGAACATTTCAATGCAAAGTAAGAACATCTGTGGGTGACCAAGCACTGGAACAGGCTTCCCAGAGAGAGTGTGCAATCTCCTCACTGGAGATACTCAACCATTTGGATGCAATCTTTGCCACGTGCTCTGGGATGACACTGCATGAGCCGGGAGGTTGGACTAGATGTCCCACTGTGGTCCAGTCTGGCCCATCCCATGCTTCTGTGATCTAAAATTGCCTTTAATGGTGGACTTTATTTCTGTCTACAACTACCAGAAAGGAAGAAAGTCAGTCTCTTCTCCCAGATAACCAGTGATAGGACAAGAGGACACAACCTCAAGCTGCACCAGGAAACGGTTTAGGCAGGACATTAGGAAGAAGTTCTTCACAGAAAGAGTGATTGGGCATTGGAATGGCTGCCCAGGGAGGTGGTAGAGTCACCATCCCTGGAAGTGTTTAAGAAAAGACTGGATGTGGCACTCAGTGCCATGGTGTAGTGGACAAGGTGGTGTTGAGTGATAGGTTGATGATCTCAAAGGTCTTTTCCAAACAAACCCTGTGATTTGTCCTGTTCATGTTTTCTTTTGGAAATAAACTTCCCATGATGGAGATTACACAATTCTTTTGCAGCAGTGCTCATACTACATGGAAGAGGAAATCCTTTATCTTTGATGGATATCAAGGCAAATGGAAGATTCAAAACAAAATTATGTTTTCTCACACAAAATGTGAAACTGTGCGACTCCCCCTGGGAAAAAGTCATGGATGATGAAGTTTTACATGGTTTTAAAAAAAGGAACAGCACAAATTCATGGAAGAAAATTCCATCAAGGCTATTTAATACAGAGACCCCAGTTCTGCTTCAGAGAACTTTTAAATCCCAAATTACTGTAGGTTCGGAATTTATTCTGGAGAAATATCCCTAGATGATTGTTCTGATCTTATTGTCCATCCTAAGCTTGTCTGATGTTGTTAGTGCTCTGAAAGGTGTCACAATTTCAACTGGATTAAATTAGAACTTAATACAAGATGGATGATTAATCTATAAACACTTGGAACCACTGCATTTTCAGTGCACACTTCATATCTTGCTGCACATTAATTCTGCAGAACCTAAGTAGGGGCTCATACTCTTCTTACATACTCTCTCTCCATCATTTTCCAGATTTAAGCCCAAAAGATGAACAAGTAATTCAGAAAAAAATTGCAGCCTAATGTGCAGCTTTACATAACATAAGTATCTTAAAAGGAAAATAAGATCTACAACAAATAGAAACTCCATCTCACCTTTGAATCGTCCCCTTCACTACTTTCTGGGACTAAGCTTCAAACCATCACATCCCACCAATGTTTCCAGAATGAAAATAGGGCAATAAATTCTCACATAAACTTAGTTGCATGTGTAGAGTAAACCAGTTCACAATAGCTGTAGTTAGAGTACTACGTATGGAAACCTGACAGCATAGCTGAACTCAAAGTACAACATTTAGGATGCAGATTTTAAAAATTTGATATTTTTAGGTTCAAACATACTCACATCTCATAATCCACCTTCTGCACCGTTCTTATGTACTGACATGAATAGGCATACTTGGTTTGGCTGATTTTAATGAGCTGGCTTCTTAAACAGTGTTTCTGCAATAACACAGTCAACATTCATCTAATTTAAACCAAAATCTCAAAAGCAATGAAGATACATATGCACAAAACGTCAACTGTTTAAATATAACTGTAATCAGCCTCTAATAAAGATAATTAATATAAAAGTTTCAAGTACAAAGTAAATTTTCTTTAATGCATGCTATGAAAAATGCAGTAAAATTATCATAATAGCTTACAAACAGCAAACCAAACAAACATAATTGAATTAATTTCAGACTATACTGACTGTGTTAAAACTCCCTATGTTTCTTATTTTAGAAGCATGGAACTTGTGAAAGCCACCAAATATACTGAAGAAGAAAGAACAGAGTATGATTTAAAAATAAATTATCCTACAGATTTTTTTTGTTCAGGTTCATTACATGAGCTGTTCATTGTACTCTGAAATCTGATCTGGTTAGCTGGAGACTTTGATTGGGACAGGGAACTCATTAGCCTGGGAAGTTCTATCTGCCTCTTTAAAAACGGAATAATGGTAAAATCACCAGATTGGTATCATCTTCTAGGGTTACTTACTTCCCTGCTGTTGAACATCAGTACTGTGTAGAGTTTGTCACCTGTTTCCACCCTCTCTGGTGTTGCTATGACAATGGCAGGTACATAATACTCATTTTCTGCCTTTGTCCCAGTTCTGGCAAACACACAGTCTCCAACCTGCACACCAGGACAACATCAGTGCAAGAACAATGTAACTTCTGAGATTTACAAGCTATAAACTGTAACTACTAAGGTATTTTTACATGAATCATCATTCTATCATGTTCCCCTGATTTAATATGGACCACTGAAAGAAAAGACGAACTTGGTCCTTGCATGCTCTGATTGTGCATTTCCCACTGAATCAGGGAGAGAACACAAAACAAAAATAAAGGACCAAGCTCTACTAAATGTACCTGGGCTTAGCTAGCAAGCTGAACTGAAGGAGGAAACTCTTACAAACTGTGCATTCCCTTGGATTCTATGCAAATTTTCAGGCTTTCAACAAGCTTTTAAATCAACCGTGGGAATTTTAGATAATTCCAGATGTAACTGATTTATCCAAAATTGATTTTAAAATTAACAAAGGAGTCACAATTTTATATCAAATTCTGCAGGTCTCTAGAGTTGGACACAGAAGATACAGAATTATCAGGAGCTACCATATCAGAATTTGCCTTCATCTCAAACTGAAAAAAAAAGGGTATGTCTCTAGTTTTATATGTAGCAATGCAATTATAAACATGTTTCTTTTATTCAAAACAGATGGATCTATGCTGTATCCTCTATGCAACCATCACCTTTCTGGTATGTAAAATAAGAATCACCAAAAAAACTCAGCTGTGATTACAGATAGACAGATGATAAATTTTAAAGAAAACAAGAAATGGAATAGGGATTATAATCTTTTTATTACTGTTATTTGCCTTAGTATATGATTATTTTCTGGATTTAAAACATGCTGTGGAAACCAAATGGTTAAAACCTGCTGTAAATCATACTAAGTATAAAAGGCTCTCTGATATTTATAATCTATGTGCTAGGAAAAATTAACTCTACTAATAAATAGCTCACCCTTCTTCTATGTCTGGGGAAATATTCATGTTTTATAAAGAAAACAATATAGATTAATTTAGAACACATACTTTTAATAAACAAAGGAACAGAATTGCAATGAAAACAAGCTTCAAACAAATGAAAAACTTCATGTTGAAATAGCATGATACTACTATAGTGGAACACTCCTCTTTAAAATAAATGTATTTAAAATATTTTTTTAATCTGTAATTTATTCTAGGTCTGAGCAAATAAACAAAATATAAAATGCATATCTGCAATCATGAAAAATACAGTTTTTTACCTGCAGATGTGGGCATGGCATAGCACCTCCCACAGGTATAGTGAACTTGACAGGGACATCACAGCTCCTGCCATTGCTGAAGTGAACAAGTGCACAGGTAGAACTGATATTCTTTGTCACAGTCCCTTAAAAACAACAGAATAAAATATTCAAATCCTTTTTCTTTCACCCCTTGTAGTAATTATTTTGTAAAAAAATCCTATAGGCTGTCACATCAAACATGTCTATAGAGAGATCAAACATCTATACTATACATTCTTCATTTTCATTTAGCTACCATAAGCTATGCTAGGGCAATGAAGACATTTGTACCTAAAACCCCTGCCTTACTAACCATTCTTAATAATGCTATAAAAAGAAAATGAAGCCTTTTTCAAGCACAGGTCTGAAATTTGCAAGCCAATCAGGTTAACATAATAAAATTGACAGTTAACATAATAAAACTACTACCACAGTTAAAAATATGTAGTTGAAAAAATGCCCAACCAAACAAGTAAAGGTAATAAAAAGATAAACACATACACACGGAAAGTGTTTTTCGTAAGAAATAACAGAACTGAGTTTTACCTACTAACCATTCTGGCTTAAAATTCAACAAAAAGGCAGCAGCATTTAGTGATCCTTTTGGACACTTGCAAAAGCTTACAGTTTCCTTCCATACTTTTCATAAACAAACATATCGTTGCTCTCCAACTTTATAAAATGAATGTCTTCTTATAAATGTATATATATGTGCACATACCAAATATATATTCATTTTTCATGAATATGCACATGTAATATTAAATGTCACTAAGAAAGAAGTAGTTAATTATGACCATAACATATGTTTTATCAGTATTAAGGAACACTAAATAATATTGAAAATGTGGACAAAAATATATACCTGGATAATAAAATCCTGTGACGTCTGATCTTGCAATTACCTTTTGACTTTTGTGAGTCACATATATTTGACATTTTTGTCTTGCCTTAGATTTCAGCTTCCCACTTTCTTCTTCAAATCTCTGTAATTTGACACAATTATTTCTCTACAACAGCTAATGCAGTCAGCCTTAATCTATTCTTCGGAATTATTTAAAAATTGAGGCAATGTAATCCTACAAGATCTGTACAGAATACACAATAAACTGGAAATACTTTAAACTTTCAGAAAAGTTCTAAGTACAGGAAATACTCATGTAAGAGTTTTCACCATAAAATCCTGTTCTGTATGGTCATAACAATACCTATATCTCCATGTGTTTTCAAGGCAGAAATTTACCTTGATGAATTATAGCTCTGGCTACGATTTTCCTACAAAAAATGTTATGAAGTTGAACAATTCATATTAAAGGATGAGGTAAGGAAAAATCAACCCTTTTTTCAGAATAAGAAAATTTGCTTTACACATTTCTTTTATCCACATAGAAAAGTGTTCACAGTAATCTCATTTGCTTTAGAAGTACCTCACTATATGGGATGAATCATTGAAAACTCAAATATGAAATCAAAAAATGTTCAAACAAATCTTCAAGTGTCTGGGGAAAAAAAGTTTATTTCCAAACTATAAATTCAAAATTTAATTGACATTTTCAACCATTTTAAAACACTCAAGTTTAGCAAAATATTACAACACATCTTCCAGACCTGCCACTACCCATTATTCTGCCCCACTAGTTTTGGTTCTTCATATCCTAATTCTTTTTGCCATTCTGCTCACAATAATGTTCCTAAATATAAATTACAACTAAGTGCATAACTTGCTTATAATACATCAGTTTCATCACTAAATGAAAATTGTGGCATTTATTTTTCACCGTTAAATAAATCAGTTTCACCATTGACTTTTAAAATATTTATTAACCTACCTCATGAACAATTTGCAGGCATCCATCTGTTACATGGTTCTTCTGAATCATAAAAATACGCAACTTGAAATCTCAAACTTTTCCACAGATCTACACATTGTTCTGAAAAACTACCATAACTCACAAACTCTTAATAAAACCCCCCCTTGTTAAGATGTGTATGACTTGCTTCTTTTTCTGATGACATTTTTTTCTTAAAAAAAAATTTTGATTTGATATTTGATTTTCTCCAATAGTCAAGAGTGATGGAAAATATATTAGTAACTTTGACTAAATTGTTTATTCTCAGTTTCACTACAATTATCACAATCTCTTTTTTCAAACTCCCCCTCAAAAATCACAAAAAACCCTAGAAAAAAAGTCCTAAAAATAAGCAAAACACACAAAAGAAACAAGGAGATATTTTGAATTGGAGATACATGGGATTTTTTTAGCTTATTCTTTACCCCCACAGAATATTAATTATATCAACAGTTTGGGTTTTCAAACTCAGACGAAACCAGAGGCTCTTCACAGTGCTTAACTGACTGCTTGAAGTATATCTCAACAAGAGCTGATTTGAGAGCAGACCTACAGTTCCACAGACACAAAAAGGTATTTGGGTAAAGCATTTTCTTAATTCCTCAGGCTCCAAAAGGACAGCTGCTGCTGAATATTTATTGCCAACTAATTTGTAATGCTTGACTAATAACTTGGGCAACTTCCAGCACTCCACATTAATCCAAATACTAAAGACAACACAAGCATCCACAATGAGGATTTTGAGTCTTGCAGAATTCAGGTGGCTCAGAAACACTGTCTAAATTCAAATCCATCTTTCTTTTCTCTCTCTTTTAGGTGTTCAGCAGGATTGACCCAGGCACTTAGATTGGCCATTTCTGGCATTCAGTATTTGTATTACAAAAGAGTCCTATCTGATTCTTGGGGATTTTTACCACATTTCACTCTGTTTCTGTTGAAGGCAATGCATTAAACCACAACGGGTGAAGGAGACTTCTTTTACTTCTTCTAACAGCTGCTACATTTTTTAATTCCCTTTCAAAAATAATAGTCTTTGCACTTTCCTATTATAAGTCAGAATAGACACAAAGAATACCCACAGATCTCCATGTATCATGGCTCAAACTTTGGGTTTTCATAATCCTGACACCTCCAGAGTCAAGCAACTACCACTCTTCCCTGGGTGCAGGTGGGAACAAGCCCATTCTGCATGGACCTAGCCCATTTTTATGAAAGAGCCTAAAAAGAAAGAGCTAAAAACTAAGGTGTTTTATTTAAAATACAGTGAAAAAAATCATCAGGTATTTTAAAAGTCTGCTTTGTTGAGTAGGATAATTGTGATTTTTCTATGATGTCACAATGACAATTGTCATTCAGTGCCATATCAGCTATTTCCTTGCTGTAACGTATTTCAGTTGGCAGTTTATTTCTCTATACCCATTTTGTCGGCAGACATCCCAACTGGCAAAACCTTCAACAACACTTTCAAAAGGCTCCCCAATTTTCTTCATTTTTTTCCTACTCTTTTTCTACCGCATAAACATAATTCTAATTACATCTGCATTTCTGCCTCTCACTCTTGAAGCCTTTCAGTTGCAGATTAGCAATTACTGAAGATGCTACTCTGATTAGACTCCTAAAGCAGGTTGACTCAGGATAAGTGATTGCACAATGTTAATCACATCATGTCTGAGAGCACACACTGGTTGTTCCAAGGCAACATTAAAATTACACTCAACAAATGAAATATAAACATGTTTCTGCTGCTGTTGTATTGGGACATTATAAGGCACAGGTAAATCAATAATCAAAACAGCTGTAACAGCAATGTAATATTTTCAAACTAATGTGAAATGAATCAAAATCATCTCTCTCTTGAAGGCATTAAAATGTTCTCAAATGCACAATCTTTATGGAATTAAAAAACTCAAAAACTACAGAAAACACACACATAAATACAAAAACACTAACTTCAATCATAGTTTCAGAGTATCTAGACTAATGTATTAATGCTAGACTAATGTATTAATGAAATAGAGAAAAAAAGCTTTGTTACTTAGCCAAAAGTGGGTGTCCACTTCAGAATGAGCTCCTGATGCCACTAACTCAGTTCACAATGCTGTGATAGAGCCCATTGTATACCCAAATTTTAGAGACTGCTAAATTTTAGTGTACAAAAATGATGTTGAATCCCACCTTTTCTCTATATATTTTCTTTACAAGAAATGTACCATGAAAGATTACAGTGAATTACTCCAGTATTAGAAGATCTTTTGGTCCTGTTTATCAGCTATTAACCCAACCACAAATCTTGTATCTAAATTGATTTTAATACATCTGTTCTTTCTCTTTCCTGCCATCATTGTGGCAGAAATAAAGATCCTTTGCTACAATTTATTTCTAAGAGGTTCAATTTCTGTGGCTCTCTCTGAAGCTTCAGAACTTCTACTTCTCCAATATTTAAAAAAAGTAATTGAAAGCTTGATCTCTTTTTGACTACCTTCTCTTCTTTATCCATTTTATTTAGCATCATGCTACATGTATACTTTATCATCTATGATCATGGAAAAATATTCCAGAGGTACACAGTGAAGAGGAATATCTAAGGGGAAAAAAATCCCTTCCCATGTATTACCTTTTTATTGTTGCTTATGTGTGATTCTGAGTTTTTCTCAGTTTCCTTTTTGACAGCTTCCTGAAGATCAGAGGCTTGTTGTATATATGTTAATGCTGTCAATATCTCATCTTCTAACAATTTTACATCTTCATAGGAAACTGGCCATCCCAAATTTTCTAAAGCCTCAAGCAAAGCTTCTTTATGCTGTATATACTGGACTGGCCCATCCTCTTTAAACCTGAAAAAAATTATATATTTTTTAAGAAATTAATAATCACAAGTACAAAAAAAAAATGTAATTACATCAGTGCTTTGCAGATAGAGTCACAAATTGTGAAGGCAGAATAAAGAACCAGATTTGCCCAATTTATCTTCTCTATGCTGCAAGATCTGGCATTTCATCCAGATACTGCTGTGTTCAGTTGAACAATCATGACTGGTATAACTATATCTTATAGAAAGACAGCTACAGAGAAATTCAAATGGCTGAGCCATAATTTCTGAAAAATAAATCAAATATTTTAATATCTATGCACAAATATTAATGATTAATACGCTCCTGTAGCAATAGACTGTGGAACTGCTACATTTTTTTCATTGCATGCATAATTGCCCATATGTTATCAATAATTAAACATTTTGGATGACACCCTGTCAAACTTCTCTACTCTGCAACTTATTGTCTATCAAGAGACATTTGACATTTATTTCCTTTTTTTTTCATTACATGCTGTTTTGTTTAAGAGCCTTCATTTCCTCTCTGCACCAGAATGAGGTTTTAGTTCTCCTTATTAATGATAGAACTATAGGTTTTTTACTCATTAGCTTATGTCTTCTTAAAAGCACTCTAGATTTCATTCCCATTTTTCAGTAAAGAAGAATTTCAGGTCCATTCAGTTTTCATTAATTGATCTTCACTTTATTCTCTGGCACAAACAGATGCTAACTTTACTGATGTTTATACAGTAATTAATAGTCTAAATCAATATAAAAAAATAGGCTAGTTAACATAGTACAAACTTCCAGTGATATACAGTTCCAGTACATGCTTTTAAGGTGCTTATTATACCTTAACAAACCAGCCACTAGAGAGCTCTTTATGGCATGAGAGAAGATTTACTTTGATGTCAAAAGCAATGACATGCTGCCCTCCCAAGGCCCTGCACTTGACACTGATTAAGCATAGAGAAGCAACATTCATGGAATGCAAGTCCTTTCCTTCAAAAATAATCAGCACCACAAAAAGGAACTCCAGCATTTAATATTACTCCATATCATATATACCTTTTTGAAAGCAAGGTATATTTATGAAATATTTGAAAATTAAACCAGTTGGTTATAGAAGTAGTGATAAAAACTACCAAATATTTATGACCAGCCCTTCAGAGGTGCATTAGAAAACCAAAAGTGATAGCTTACTTGTCTCTTTCCTCCTGAGACAGTGCTCTCCAAATAACTAGGTTCAGACGCCTATTAAAGAAAGCAAAGCAGTTTTTGAGGGAATGCAGTTCCTTGTGCAGCTGATCATCTTAAAACTAGCAAATAAACACAGTTTCTTAAGATATCTGCACTGATTTGTATTCCAAGCACACTGTATCATCAAATTGTATCCTTATCATTCAGCTATGAAATTATCAACTGCAAAGAAGATGGGAAAACACTATCTTCCATCAAATAACAGCATGACTATTTCAGGGTCATAGAAGGTTCAATGGCAATCACTGCTGCTTCCTGCCAGGATTTTCTATGGATGGTTTCTTCAGCACCGGCAAGTTAAATCAAATAACAAAACTGATTAAATGCCAGTTAAGCTGCAAAGTTCCTCCAATTAAACATTTTCAGAAAATGTAGTCTGAATGTAGTAATGCCAATTTCTATTTTTTTTTTCCCTTGCTCAGATTACCCCTCAGTTGGGCCATTAGGGTTTCTAATTCATTAAACTCTGGCTATGAAGAAAAAATACCGACAGGAAAACAGAAGTGATTATCCCAAAGCAAGGCAGTTCTGAGATCTTTTAAAAGCACCACTAAACTTCCTGCTTTTGCTTTTTAAGACATAAATTTTAAACTCTTATAAGATCATCTAGCTTATGATTTTCTCTATAAACATCTCAAACAAGCCATCACTCAATTACTTCATTTCAGCTATAGAAATAAATCTTTACTGATGATCCCAATTACTGTAAAAAAAATTCCAAATTTCCTTTGGATATGAGAACAAATTCATTGCTAGGAAAAATTCAGATTGTAACCTGATTGACTACAAGTAGTCTTCCCAGATTTACTGGTGCATGTACAAAAAACCCCCACATTAACAACAGATTCTGAATACTAAATTCTTGATGATTCATTTTATCTACCAGAAACTAAATCCCAGCATTTTTAGAATACAAACTACTTAGTTCATTCTCAATATACAGTCTCAGCACGCTCCAATGCCTATTTCATCTTCTAAATCTGCACACTCCTAACTAAGTTGGTAATAAAAGCTTCTGGCTATACAAAATCATACACATTATGAAGCTTGCAGTGTCTTTCTCCTTTAATACTGTATATTCTCTTTGTCAGACCACAAAAATTCTGCCCTCACCACTTTTCTCCCTCTAAATCTGATGCTGAACCCAATGCATATGGGGAAAATACTGGCATGTTTGCTTGAAACCTGGGTGCCCTGATGTATTGTTTCATCTACATATGTCAGAATAAATTTGTGACCAACCACTATTTACAAAGCTGAATTGCAGCTTTTGGAAATTCAGTTACTAGAAAAGGGCTGTGACATCTAAAGAAAAAAAAAAAATTGACTGGCTTGCTGTTTCACATGTAGAGGAAAAGCAAAGAGATCTCTTTTTTACACTGTAAATATAAGGATCTTCAGGCATATCTGTCTTCTATACCTTTTTTTCATGGAAGTAGGAACTCAATCCTACTACTGTAAATACACTGATTCATTGATCTCTGCTGGTGAACAGAACAGTTTATCACCAAAGTTTTAAGGGGACTGTGGAAATGCTATCAGAGTTAAACCAAAAAACAATTTTCTTTCCCTTAAAATCAAAGTCAGTAAATGTAAAATATTCAATGATATGGTACAGCAATGAAAAACCTGAAATTTTTCAGAATTCACCATCACAAATACACCACTTGAACCTTCTATTAAAATGAGTGACAAATCAATTTCTATGAATTCTTCATCAGCCTGATAACAACCGTGTTGTCTCAGTGACAGAACAAACAAAACAAGATACTTTTATTCACTGAACTCCATTAATACTAGACATAGCAAGCAGCATTTTCAAATCAAAATTCTTGATTTTACCACAAAAGATCTATATAGGACAATAGGATTGAAAAAGAAAGCTATAACATGCTTCAGAAAGAACTGGTATGATCATATAGCTACCAAGCAAAATAATCTCAAACCTTAAAGACCCCCTGTGGAATTAAACAAAAAACAAGGACTAAACACTTGTAATCAAGGGGGTTTTGCTCATATAAAATAATTACATTTGTAAATGTTATTAGAATATAGCTTAAAATATTTATTAAAATAATTCTACTCCAAGCTTTCATATGATTACTGAATGACACCACAGTCAAATAATTGCATTATTAAAAAAAAAATGCACAAAGTTGGGTTATGGAAAGAAGTAGCTTAGAGAGCTAATGCTTTTTTCCTCTATACTTCTGTTGTGCTTTTACGAACATTTAATTAAAAAGTACAACACGTATGCCTCTCAAAAAAAAACCAAAAAACAAAACCCTCCCAAATATAAATTGTCAGTTTCTTATTGGTGCCTCAGTTACATTCTTGCATGCAGAGTTGGGTGATAGAAAGCTGGAAGCAAAAAACCAGGTCCTTAATTTAAGTGTCAGCCTATGGATATAGGAGCTTAATTTTAAGTTAAAAGCTTGGCTAGCATTTTATGCTCAAAGGCAATTCCTCCTGAGGGATGACTGGTTTCAGGTTTGCTCCCAAAAAGTAAAAGAATTTTGCTTTTGTCACTGAACAAACATAATATGAGCAACATGTTGTTATTTATCTTTTTGCCTATTATCTGTTTTTACATTCAGGTTTTTTGGGGGTTTTTTAAGAAAATAAAGTTTCTCCTACATGTTGATGGTGGATTAAATAAAGTGTGTCAACATGTAGAATTATCAGTATTGAGCAAAGCATGTGTGAGGAAATACCAAGTACCTGAGGAAAAAACTGAAACATGACTGCAACCATGATAAATTTCTGATGAGTAGACTTGCCTCTCATAGGATTTAATTGCTTGTTCCAGCTTCTCTTTATAGGCATCAAGATTCACTGCCCAAGGATTAATTAGTGCAATCCGCTTCTTGTCACTATTCACATGGGCCAATGGTAACATCTATTATACAATAAAAGACATGGATATCATTTATCATACAAAATTTTGAATGACTGAATGCTGAGGCGCAGAACAGCCAGAAGCTGTAGAAAGAAAAATCTAAGCACCACAAATGTCAGAATTAAGACACAGTTTCCAGCCAGTTCTTCTAAAAGTATACAATACCATTTTGGAGAAGTTACAAAGTAAGATTCCTAACTACTAATTCTAACTAAATCAGTACTGTCAAACAACTCACTCTAATAATGTAAGTCAGAAGGAAACAAGTATGTCTAGTGCATGACCATATTCCAGGTTTTATTGCCTTAAAACACCCTCATTCTTTCTAGCATCTAATTCTGGCATACAGGTGTGAGAGTAGATAGCCAAGTGTATTTAATGCTCTTATTCTGGAGGACTTTATTTTGTAAGGAATTAGAGTAGTAAAGCTGTAGAGAGATATTTCTCACCATCACACTGATCACCAAAGAGCCAACAAGGTGGACATTGTTCACCGAAACTTGTCTTGATTACTTAGGAACCTAATCAGGTTCATCACAATCAGGGATTCAATATTTTTCAAATCTCCCAATACAAGACCTACATAAGTCAACTTCATTATAATAAAAAACCACAATACAACTGCTAGTAGATCTTCAAAAAGCAGAGAAAAAGGGTAGAAATGGATGACAAAAGAGGAGGAAAGATGCCTTTCTAACTCTGTCTAAAGTCCCACCATCTTTCAGCCTCTTAAATTATTCAGTAGTTCATAAAAGAAAAGCTGTTTTATGTATCAATATCCTGATGGTGAATATAAACAACCAAAAAAAAGAATCCAAGGAAGAAGTGGAGAAGAAAGAGAATGTTACTCTCCCCAAAACTGTCTTCAATGCTTATGATTGAGTGGGACTCTTCCTGCCCATCTGAGATCAGGATAAAGATGAGAAAAACATGGATGAGGTTCAATTTACCTTAAACTAAAACACTTGTTGGGGTAATAAGACAAACAATGAGAAAATAGGGCAATAAAGAGAAGTATTTAATTGACAACATTTTTCAGGGATGCTTTATTTGTGTTTGAATCATCTCAACATAGCTGGATTCCAAATTGCAACAGTATAAATCATTTTTTTAGGAGCAGTGGTGTGACTTTATATCCCCCTCTCTTTCCAAGGACATAGTCTCTCTGATTGATAAATCTGTGTCACATCAGTGCCAGACCACATCAAAGCTCCTAATAAGAAATTAATCTTAAAATCACTTAGAAGCTAAAAACAATGGGAACATGCCAGTGAAAGTATCTTGCCGGAGACAGATGAGGCAAATCTCTGTCCATAATTCTGAGCAGTGATATCTGTGTATTTGTCATGTCCAGGTAAAGTATGAAAGCTGACAGGCAGGGAAGTGATGACCTCTCTCTAAGTCCTGTAATGCTATGATTGTTGTCTATGATGTTGCACAAACCAAGGTAACAGAAGTTCAGCAGGGCCTCACCATGTAGGAGCCCTGGTCTACATTGCCTTACAAACTCTGAGAGTAATTTCA
Source organism: Hylia prasina (assembly GCA_013397195.1). Classification (NCBI taxonomy): domain Eukaryota; kingdom Metazoa; phylum Chordata; class Aves; order Passeriformes; family Sylviidae; genus Hylia; species Hylia prasina. Next base: position 177,178 of record VYXD01012306.1, on the reverse strand, counting down.
AGTACAAACAGCATCATTTGCAACATGAATATTTAATATAGTTTGTAAAATATTTTGTATAGAATACAAGAGGCAGACAAACATAAACACATTGTTATACTTTTGAAGAGAAAAACTATAATGGACTGTGTTCTTAGCAAATACTAAACTTGAAATACTATGCATACTTTGAGAACAATGAAAACTGCTCACAAAGTCAAGTGAAATTTGACAGATTCGGCTGATAGAAATCACAGAGAAATTTTTTTATTGCCAAAATGTTTTTTCATTTTCTAAGTTAAATACTTTAACTTTCACACTAAAAGAATTCACTTTTTTCAAAATGGCTTTTATTTCAAACCTCAAATTTCAAAATCTTAAAGACAAAACCAAAGCACAATAAACCCTATAATTTTTTTCTTATTTTAGACCAAAGAAAGATGGTTTTGTTGGTTGAATCTGATTCTTTTGAGCAAAGCAATGAGTCAAAACTCCATGACTTGCAACATATATTTAGATGCCACAACCGGCAACATATATTTACATGATTCTACAGGTAAGGTTTCCCCCAGAATTACCATAGCATAATTTAGACAAGCTCATTATTTTTTTTTCTGAATATGAACCTGGATGAGTAGTTTATTAAATTAACCTCTTTGAAATAACTCAGGTGAAACTGACAGATTGCACAGAACTGAAAACAACAGGTCAGCCTTTTGTTAATGAACAGTTGTCATGGAAACCTTTTTCTTGCTGTATCTCCAAGGTAAGAAAACTGTTCATACTTATTCCATCATCACTGTTGGCAAAGGCCAAAAATAAAAATTATACTATCCCCTGAAAAGCAAACGAGGATGTCTGCATTCCACACCAAGAAAACTAAGATCTCAGAAGGAACAATGCAAAATTATCTGTACATTTATTATCTTCAATGAAATCTTCTGAAGTATTGGAATAATCAAGATCCTTAAAGTCTCCAATTTGAGCCCAATGTCTAGTGTCACTCTATTTTCTTGATATGCTGGCATGAAGCTTGAGGTGAAGTGGGTTCTGTAGCTTAGAAATTCTACTGCTTTCAACTTGTGTGCATCCCTCAACCTACTTTTTCTTTTCTATACTCAGCTTTAGATCCAGAAAAATCCATTCCCCTACACATAGCACAATAATTCTCCCCTGCCTGAGAAACCGAATGTCTGATTACAACCAATGGAGACTAGTAGGTATGAAGAAATTACAAAAATTATTATTTTGCCTTTACATCCCTGAATCTAAAGAAAGCCCATGGATCACTGGATTCTGTACAGCACCTGTTCATTCAAATAACACTGAACTTAATTCAGTCCTGAACTAGACTACCGGGAGTTCCTATGAATTGCACTTAAAAACTACTTGTACACAGTACTTGCTGAATCACAATTTAGACTATTTTCAAAGACAGACAGTCTGTTTTACAGACTGCTTTGTTTTTTGCAAGGGTTATCTGTAAAGGACTCAAAAGGCTGTTCAGTGAGAAATATGGACAGAAGAGGACCTCTTCGGTATATTCAGAAGAAGATGGAAAAAGAAGTGACTGCTCACAAAGGAGATATAAGAGTTTTGTGAAATTCACAATGTCTTTTGTTTGATATTTGAAGTAGATTGTTTTGCACAGTTTTGTTACTATGGGATGTCTGAATTTTCTTTGAAAAATGGCTATTGTACATCTGAAATGTTAAAATATACCTTTTTAAAAGTTCTCATATCAAATGACATCTTTAAATTCTATTTTTTAAAAAATTGCATTTAAAAAAAATTCCTTACAGATATTGGTTTTGACTTGATTTTACCAAAAGAGATTAATTGGTTTTACCAAAGAGAGGAACTGGTTTTTCTTCTACAGTCTGCATGCTTTAGCAAAAATTCCCATTCCTAAATTTAAAAAACAAGCATGAATATACTTTAAAATGTAAAATTGTGTACATTTGTTATAAATATTTTACTTAGTTCTATACCACATTCTATTACAAATCTCTTGTTCTTTATTATTTTAAAATAGTTGTTTAGCTTTTTCTTTGAGTATTGTTTAAAGAAACAGGTTTTATTAATTGAAATGAGGTGCAGCATATTCATAGGACTTTTGTAGGATGTATCGCACAAGAAAAAATAGAACAACTTGCCATGAAATGGATTTCCTATAAGTGGAATGGCAATTCGAACTTTATGATACAAAATTCCCCATAAATTCCACATAAATTTTACATAATCACACAACTGTCTTACACCTCTCAAAATTTAATTTTAATTACTGAATGGCAATACTTTTCAAAAGAGCTTAGCAGTCACATGTAAAAGTTGAGAATGCACTAATCCACAAAATGTGCATCAGCACCCTTTTCCAGGTGGCTTTATGGAATAAAAGACATCCTCTAGTGAATTAATAAATACTAGCGGAGGCTGTGGTGCTCAAGAACTTACCAAACACCTGATGGCTGCACACTGCCATCAGCTGGTAACTGTGAAAGAACTTAAGGGTAAAGTATGCAAGACATATTATTAACTATCAGTTTTATCTTCTTACTGATGCATGAATGAACATTCAGATATGCATGACACGTTTAGTGCACATCAACAATCTACAATACCAAAAAATGTTATTATGACATTCATAGAAATTAATTTTAAAAAATCCCTTTGAAAACACTATCAAGTTTTGTTCTAACTTTCAAACAGTGTAAGAGCATTACCTTATCAAATACTTCAGAAACTATATGCTTGTCCAGAACTGGGAGGTATTTTGTACTGTGAGGGACAGTTGTAGGAGCTAAAGCATCCATGATGGTGAGTCGTCTAGCAGTCAAGCCATGGGTCTTTAACCAAAGAGCTGAAGAGACATCTAGGGAGCTAGAAAAGAGAGACTGTGAGATGTGGCACAAGGTAGAAATGCATTTGAAAGGTTTGAAATGACTGAAGAAATTATGTAAACTGTAAGTTTTGTTTTGAATTTATACATGCACACACATACCTTTTAGATGCCCTTTTCACATGCTGCGTTTTCAGATCTAAGAGAAAACATATGCATTTTGTTATCTCAGAGGTTTTGTGCACACAAAAGTATGCATAAATAAGTTGCCATATAATAGCACCATTTTTTTTGAGCTTACAAGCAGCATCATGCACAACTATACAACATTTCAGTTGCTGAATTAATCAGTGAGAATTCGTTTTCCTCACCTTCGGTGAGGTGCTTGATCAATAGTAAGAGTGTTACCATGTGCTTCATGAGCCCTAATCAGCCAGAGAGGAAATTTATAAAATAGAAAGGAAATTTATTTTTTAAACTGAAATTTGTTTAAGTTTATTTGGTTTTGACCAAGACCAAAGATTAACCAGCTTACTTCCCAAGTCAAGATGTGACACCAAGTACTATCATTAATAAGATGGGCAGGAGTAGCTAATTTAAGGTACATCACTATGAAAATCTCTCTACAAAAAAACTAAACATAAGATGCTGAAATGTAAAAAAGTCAAACATCTTTAAGTGTCATAGGTAAGGCTTTAGAACGACTTAAAAGATGTATCATAAGTTCAGAGTTGGACTAATTACTGAAAGAAATTAATACTATCTGGATGTATTTCTAAGCCCCATTGAAAATCCAGTTGTAAACAGCTAGTTTGGGAACTGGCAGGAGTTTGGCTACAGCTGTAAGGGCACTGTCACAATACCTAACTTTGTGTCCAACTCTGCATCTCTGTTGAGTTTCAGTCCTTTGTACTGCAGATCTGCATAGGTTTGCCTCAAACGAGGTACCACTAATTTAAAATGTAATGGGAGATACCTTACCATCTGCCCCACTTGGGGCTTCTTGTTCTGTCAACTTGCCTTTGAAAATGGTTGTACATTTCACACCTTTCTTGACAGAAAAACTCTTTTCCTCTGGAGACACTCCTTGCTCTGGACTTTCTTCCCTAGATTTCACACTGTGGCTCAGGATTCGCAGCAGACTTGTCCTTGTTTGATCTGTGCTTGTTGAAAGGGAAAGAAAGGAAGAGCTAACTTACTGCTCAAATACATGCCTGGGATTTTTGAGTTCCTCTTTGGTATTCAGTTTTTAAGTGACTGCCTACACAATACCTCAAACAGAAAACTACTTCAACACTAAGTTGTACTTTGTATTTTCCCCAAAGATGAGAGTTTATTTTACTTCAGCTGGGTAAATTTAGTTTCAGATTACATACAAAGAACACTTCCAGGAGAAATGTAGTATTATGGGTGTAGTAAGGGGAAACACTAGTGTAAGTAATGCTGTAATTGGTACAATGTAGATCACCTTTTCATTCTTGCCAATGACTTAGAATAAAAAGAAACTAGGGTTTAATATCTACTGTTAAAAAAACTGTTTACAAAGCTTTCAAAACGTTCTGCTAAAATAGCTACTTTTTCATGGTAGGGCCTGCAACAAAGCATAAATGAGCAGATGTTTGTCTCTTTGAGCCAAATGAATAGATGGCTGAAAAGTAGAGATGAAGAGAAGTTTAGATTTTCAAAATGATGATTACTTAAGTCAGCAAACACTTCATCTGTTCCCAAAACAAGGGATGATTTTTGCTATTTGCAACAGAATCTTTTCAAGTTAGTGAATGAATTCTGCTGACAATTATAGCTTATTTGAGTCCTACCTGCATATAATGCCTTCTTTCTTCGGGCTGGACTGGCAGCAGTGCTTTGCCTGGATGGTTCTTCTGAAGCACAGGATGGCCTACTCCTAAGAGAAGTACTCAGCTCTTTATGTGTTTAGATACAGGGACACAGTGTGTGTCTGCTTGTGATTTTAAGTGACAAAAAGAAATTACTGCAAATACATAACACCAGTTTAAAAAATGCTAAGCTGAAGTTTTCTGGTACTTTAAACACTGATTTCAAATGCTTTCAACAGTGCAAAATATTTTTCTATTATACTAATATGCATTCCACAGGAGAGTTCAAAGGAAGTTAAAATATTCGTAGGTTTTTTAATTATTTAAATGTAATTTCATAGTTTATTTAAAAGATGTTCATTACTTTTAAGATAAGACCCTCATATATTTTTAATAAGAACAGAATGTTCTGTAATAGCTACTTTGAATCCCAGGACTAAGTAACTACCATCAGCAATGAAAATATCTGCCACATACATACACAAGCACATATATATACACAAATATATATCTGTGTCCCAGCATTAACAGAAAATAAAATATGCAAATTCTGAAATAAATACTTAAAATATTTTCATACTGGACATCCTACCTGCCCTTTCACACATGAAATTATAACACATCACTGTCCACTTTTATTAATTTTTACTTTATTTTCATTCCTTTACTTTATTGTTTTAAATAGATTTCTGTCTTAAAAATCTGATTTCTTTTAATGCATTTTTAATGTTTTCTAGTATAACTGCACAAATAAATACACAAGTATATTTGTACATAATTTATGTTTCAGTCAGCATATCCCAATGAGCAGCCATTTAGTCATGAGGTACCAAGCCTGCTCTACTTAGATGACAGCAATTTTTCATAAATTCTCTAGGTCAGAGGGACCAATTTTACCATGTGTTGGAGACAAAAAAGGAATTTTCCCTCTTTGCTTTAATTATTTGTAATATGTTGAGACTATTGGTATATTTGAGATAATTTTGTTTCAGGCATCACAGTATTAGTAATTTTTTCAGATTTTTCTTTTCCATTACCTTGGCTTTTAAAAATCCCCCAAGAGTAAGAAAGCAACAACTTAAAAATGAGAAATGTAAGAGATATTTCCCACCTATTATTAACATAATAACAGAATGAGGACATATTCTCTGGATAATTTTCTTCATTATAAGAATTCATCATCAGACTTTTCTCATGGAAGGTCTTCACTTTCTCTAGATCTTTCTCTCCTTGATCAATTTCTCTTTTCAAAAGATGTATGTCTTTATTCTAAGAAAAAGAAAATCAAATGGTTTAGTACAATTACTCCAAGATATGCTTCATTTCTGAAGTGAAATGATGCAAGTTCTGATAATAATTCTAAATAATGAGTCAGAACAGCTTCCAAATTTTGTGTACTTTTTCAGGTAGGCTCTTGTGCTTGGCATTATAGCCTTTCAAATTATTCTTCCTTTCCAGGAAAATGGCAAGCATTCCCTAACTAGCCAATTACCCCTTGAGATATGGACAGCTGTATTTCTGAATAAGGTAATGAGGTCACTAGCTCCACTCATTCCAAGCAAGAAAGAAAATAAGTAAGCAAATAAATAAAACACAATACAAGGTATGTACATTACAAGGGGTAGCCTGTCATTCTGCAGATCTCAGCTCTATCACATACTGTCCCAGGCCCAGGTAAGGAAAAAACATACTCTTCAAGTGAACACTGGAAATGACTAGGAATCATTTAGGCTAGAGGAGGAAACAGGAAGAAAATTCCAAGGATGATCCCTTTACAGCTCCCACAGGGCCATGGTCTCCCATCTCCAAGTCTGGAGATGTACAATACAGACTCTGGCCCTCATTATTCCAATGTGGGCAGTGTCACACAGTCCACACCAGCAAAACCACTGAATTTGCCCATTACACTGACATTTTTCAAGAGATGGATTATTTTCACATTTTCCTTCTAATTGGTGTCTGTAAAGTTCAAATTTCCCAGTACTGTCCTGTTACTGCTTGTTCTCATGGTTCAACTACCACCATTTCTGAAATCTCTGCAATCAATTCACTGAGTGTTAATTTTAATGAAAAGCAAGAATACATTTCAAATGGGTGTTTCTGTGAGTCTATTCAGAAATTTCCTGTTGGAGACTGTTAGTCACGCTTGACAGATGACTGCTATTCTAGTCATCTTACTCCTTATAGATCTCTCCCAAGCAGCTACTGTAGAACAAGCTTGTAACAAAATCCATAGAATCATTCAAATTTCGCTCTGCACTCTCTTATTTATTAACAGGATACAAAACATATTTTCATTTTAAACAGTAACTCATATCTGAAACAGCAGAGATCACGTGTTCCTTCCAGAGCTGATTTGGTCTACATGTACTTTTAGGTTTTAGTTTTCAAGGGGGTGGGGGGCATCAGGAGATGGAGAATGTGTTTGCAACAATAGCATTACAAATGAACTTTGCATTATATTTAGCCTTTTTTGCTGTGGTCTAGAAAAATTTCACAAGCAAAATAATCATATTATTGCTTTCATATCTCGTCAAATCTGACTAGGATTAACCCTCTCTTTTTTAGTAATCTATTGTAATATGAAAAAACAATAATGCAAGTCGTGGCTCTTTAAAGTAGCATGAAGCAGCAAATACATTTATTTTCAGATACTCACAACAATAAACTCTGTAGTATCAGGATCACTCAAATAAATGTTGTAATAATGAAACCGTCCCTCTGTTTTAGTAGATAGTTCATACAAAAATTTATTGGCTTCTGTATCATCACAGTTGAAGGATACAGTATGGATGGGAATTTTACAGTGAAGTTGGACTTCAGCCAAAATTATCTGGGGGGGCTGAAAATCAAAAAAAATCCTTATGTTAAAAATGTGACATCTAGAAACATATTTATCAAAACATGGAGAATTTGGAAGAATTTAATCAGTTGTTCTGTTACTCAGAGACAGATATAGATCAGTTAAAAGCATCCACTTTATACAGATTGCTATTTCAATCAGAAATTAGCTGAAGGAGCTAATTTAAAACTGATTTTGAAAGACAGATAAATGTATTAAGGCACATGATGTAAATTGTAATATAATCAGTATTCTTTGTTTCTGAAGTTTTAAGAAGAAATTACTAATGTTTAGGAAATTAAACTACTATATTAGTGTTTAGTATCACTGGATATATATAAAAATATTTTTGAAAGTATACAAGTGTGGACCTTTTTAAGAAACTAAATTAGTTCAAAGAGAAGTTGATTCAATACCAGGAAACAAAGAAGAGGCTGAGAAAATAGTAAAGCTAGTCTCCTCCTCCCACAATGAAGTAAAAATTAGGTGAAAAAGTAGATCTACCATCTTCAAAAATGCTGAAGGATCTGGTAGAAAAAAAAATATTGATTCCGTTCTCTAAATTCTGATAAAATTTCAGTTGCTCAAAATACTTAAAAATCTTGACAAATTAAGCAATGCTTGCAATATAATTGTTGTGTTGGTTGAACTTTAATAGTTGAAAGCAATTGAAAGCTATTTCCCTTTGTTAACAGTTAAAAAGGTATAAAAGACATTATTAACAAGGTAAAAACAAATTATTCACTGATTTTGAACTTAATAAAAATATTAAAAATAAGAATATGAGTACGTGTACATGAAGCCAATTATTATTCTTTGGTAAAATATTAATTTATGTACTTAGCTAGAAAAACTGTGAAATAATGCAAATAAACACCCAAGAGAACCCACAACGACATTCATCTCATAATTCCATCTGCTGACACCTCTTTTCTGCATTTTCTTTTTTCTCACTTTGAAATACCTGGTCAGGTCTCCCATCAGTCAAGAGATAAATAGCCTGAGTGTCAGTATCAGCAAGAGCAATCCGGAGAGCTTTGAGTGTATTTGTGGAACTTCCAACCTAAGAAACCAGAGAAAAAATCAAAGAAACAGCTATAAATACTAACAGTTCTTTGCCTCTGTTCTTAAATTCATAATGACAGTGTACTGATTCAAGGGATAATACAGAATCAAAATTACCAATAAAATGATTGGTGAAAACATTTATGTCATGTAGCTAACAAATGCTAACCAAATGTCAAAGTAACATAAACTGGTACCAGATTGGTGTTCAGTGCTTATGCAAACACACAGAAGCAAAATGCTGGCAGCACCAATCTGAGCTGGAACAGCAAAAGCAATCACTAAAAGGCTATAAACAGATGGGAAGATGTAAGACAAAAGATTCTCTTCATTTTCACCACTGATGCTCCTGCTTGCCAATTCATCACACTCCCTGGAAACACATATTTTACTTAATCAAACAGTACAAAAGTTGCTCAAAAGAGTTGCACAATTTCATTTCTCCAAAACTGGTAAAGGAGTTCTTGGTTTTCCAAACATATTTTTCCAGACTCTCTCCCATCTACCTCCTTCACGCATTAATGTAAGTATCATTTATATTTTAGCACAAAAAAGTTACAGCATTATAATAGCAACAAATCATGCCCAGCAAACTAATGCTGTGCTCACTAAAAATTTCCATTGGAGTAATACTAGAACTTTAAGTGGTCCTAAAGCTGCTGATAGTTACAATCTGGTGGATGACTGTGAAAAGCAGTTCTACTTTGTTTCAGAGAAAAACACTCCAATTTTGGCCACTGTCAGAGAGAGAATACTGGGTAGAGAGATGTTTGGTCTGAGTATGTTTGTTCTCATGTTTGCACAGCACCTAAAGTTAGCTGTCTATGCACCAAAAGGGACTAGAAATGCTTCTCCAGTTTGCTGGCTTTGGTCTCCTGTACCACCTCTGAGCTGTAAGTTAGCCAACAACACTTCTCATCCATGCAGCAGCCCTGCAGCAAGAATGACAAATTTAAACACAGGCTCTGAGCAATGACATGATACCTACAGAATTCAAATTGGTCAATGCCCACATTGTGGCTACTAAACATAGCAGGCTGCAAGTTGAATTAATATGATTTTATAAACAGGTCCACTGTTAAAGGATTATTATACCTGACAAACACATTGTATTCAGATCTACTTAATTTTATCCATCATCTACATAGTCAGCTTACTCAAGTCAAATACTTAGTCTATGCAAAATCACCCCAGCCATACAGAAAGTGGAGAAACATACACAACTTTGTAATAATTAGCTGTCATATTACCTCAAGCCCTTTTATCCAAAGCCAAGCATCTTGCAAATTTTCCTCATTAACTTCAGTAAGTTTCTCTTGCCATGCCACTGCTTGGGCACTAAATTTCACAAAGTTAAACCTCTTCTTGTGTCTCAGTTGTTCCTGCAAGAGATAGCACCTGATTTTACCTACTATTAAAAGAAAGAATACTTGTAACCTGAAATACTGAGTAATACAATTATTTTAATTATTATATAGCTAATTATATGATTACAATAAAATAGTATAACATATATAATAAAAGTTATGGTGTACAGAGAGACATACAAAACCAGAGACAATTATTGCTTGCAACTATTAAGATTGCTTGAAATTCCCGAAGTAACTTTCCATATACTCATATTTCTCAAACCATTTAAACAGTAAATGTGTAGGAGGGCATGACAGAGAGACGAAACTGGTTATGATCAGTGGTGTAAGAAAGAGATTATCACTGCTTACCAGAGGAAACTGAAATCAGAAAGATAGATATCATTTAGAGGAGGAGAACAAGAATCATATAAAGAGCACTGCCAAGGGGAACTAGGACAGGAGGAGAAAATCAAGAATTCACTGAAGCTGCTTTTGGACAGAAGTTATAAGTCAGGGGAGATTTGTGCAAGCAAGTACAAACTTTCAGAGCCTGAAGTCTTTGCCTCCCTTTCTTCACAATTTTTGTGCAGCTTCCTATGAAACTTCTGGCACAGTATCTAATATATTTCTAGTGCAGATCTGCTTAGAGGGCCACCATCTAAGGTCCTCTAAGTAGATCAGGACCACTATGTCCTATGTCCTAAGACTTGAGCACTTAGTCATAGTTTTAATTTTTTTAGTCCTACCAATGATTGCTATCAATGCCAGACTGAATTTTCATCTGTTACTTCTCTTAAGCCTAAAGAAATTTAAGATTAATCATGTTTCTGAAATATTATCATCATTAACTTGTAAAACTAGACAAGACAAATCCTGTCTTAGGTGTGTCTCCCAGTACTCACAGCTTTTGAGATACTCCTGCACTTTGCCAGTCCCTTTGCAAAGTTCTGAGTCACTGTAAGATGCAAGGAAGTTCAAAACGTTCTACACTCTCTATTGTAGAAGTATGAAAGTGAATCTAGAACACACATTACAAATCACAACAAACCAATGGAATTGGATGACACTGCTTAAAAGTAAAAATCAAAATGCCAAAAGGTGTTTCATTGCATAGCTTGTTTTTGGTTTGGGTTTGTTTGGTTTGGGTTTTCGGTGGGTTTTTTTGGGTGGTTTTTTGGGTGGTTTTTTTTTTTGCTTGTTTTTCTTTTGTTTTTAGAAGGGAGGTGGCTCGAGGGAAAGAACTACTTAAGCCTTTTTAATTTTTAATATTTTCTTTAGCTTTTTTCCAAATAGTTGTATAAATGAGGGGAAAATATAAATTCTTAACTAAAAAATGAACATATGAAGAAAAATTTAAATATTTTTCTAAAGCTGCTGGTTTTAAAAAACTTTTTAAAAAATAAACAAGAAGTAGAGTAACAACCATCCAGAAAAACCCATTTACTCTAAAATGCTCCTCAGCCTTCAGAGGCATCCTTTTATCATACCTGCATTAGCTGAAATATTTTTTCCTTCACTAGTGGCAGCTTGTTCTTCATAGATTGGGATGTATCAATAAGAATATAGACATCATCTTCAAACACATTTCCAAAAAGCCCTCTGCTTCCTTGTTGAAGCCACTCAATTCTGGGGGAGGACAAAAAAAATATCAAAACCTGCTCTGTAACATCTTTGGAGTTCTCTATATCAGAATCTGAATCTGTACATCAGGTAGGATCCTTTGTCACTGCTGTACTTCTTATTTTCTTTCCCTAAGCACCTGTTAGTAGTCACTGTCAGAAGCCCTTGATGAATCACTCCCCTGTCTCTACATAACATCACAAGGCATTTTTAGCTCTTTATTTCAATAGAAATCTGGAGACAGAGAAAAAAAAAAAAAGGACAAAACAATACAGTGTCTTTATAAAGTCAGTTATCAGGTAGTTTGGGCTGGGAAATCCAATGTGGAAGCAACTATAACTATGGTCCCTGTATCTATTTTCCAGACTCATCTCAGTAAATCATTTAAGCCTATACTACTATGCCTCCCTTCTCAGGAAACCACTTGAGAACCTCTTTTCCAAGGAACTTAAGCACTTTGAAGAGCCTTAATATAACACAGATGCTTCAACAGTTTGTGGAATTTGAGCCTTAAATACAGAGTTAAATTTTCATTTTAAACAGGACTGGAGTGTGCCTGCCAGTTAAATATATGCATACATACTACTCTGCACAAGAACATTTCCTCAGTAATGGCTTCAGCAAGTCCAAATCTGATTTCCCTTGAGAGTCATAAAATACTCATCTACACTGAAACAGAGACATTTAACACATGGAACATCATAGCCTTGAGAAAAATTTTGATGTCCACAAAAGGTTTCAGAAAAAATTATATAATGGAATGTAAGGATACTGCTACAGTAGCCACTGATAACTATTTTGTCATTCGTTATTTCACCCAAAATGTTTGATGAGGTCTACCAAGACTTTTAACATTCAGATGAAATATTCAAAACAGCAAGCCCTTAATCTTGACTTGGATTTCAAAAATACATACTCACTAAAACTGCTTATCTCAAATTTTTCTTTGACAGTACATAAATGTTATTCTAAATATAGTAAGATGAACATAAACTACAAGGAATAACAAAACTCTGTTTGACCTTGCTAAATATAATCCAGCTGCTATAGTTTTGGTAGGGAAGGAGCAAAAAAGGGAAAAATTCACCAGTAAAATGAAAATTCACATCCTGCTTTCTTCAGTGAGACATCTTGCTGTCCTAACATATAAACCAGAGGGCAACATTTGCTTTTTCTGTTCTACAATAGGTTTTCCTTAGACTGCCTATTATTTTGTAGATGTCATACAAAACCTAAGTGTCCATATGGCTACAGAAATGTACATTAGGCAGCTAGTTTGAGTGGTGAACTTCTGATCATGTGCATTACTTAATAGTTCATGCCCTGACTGATGTAGACTGTTCAAACTTGTCTTCAACATAAAATTGCAAAAAGGGCAGATTACGACTATCAGTACAGGCACAAGCCAAGCCATGCTTCTTGATGTCATAAGGGATTCTAGGTACACAGGATGAATGTTTACTAAGATTTATTGATGATTCTTGAAGTTGTCTGCCCCCTTATAGTCCAAATACTTTTTGGCACTTTTAGCAGTAATTCAAAAATGTGCAGAATGACTTTCACACCTGCGTTTCAGAAGGAGGACAAAAGCTCTAAATCTTCATCAGTTTTCTTCTATGGCTACTAAGAATTTCAACATACAAGATTCTGATTTAAAATAGACTTCTGGCTTAATACTGCTGCTGTCAGTTTACCAACCACTTCAATTTATTATGACAGTAAATGTCAAACTTTTCAACACTCATCTAAAGGGATCAAACTGATTTTATGTGAAAGAACACAAACCTTCTTTCCACTTGTCTAAGAGCTGTCCTCATTTTCTCTTTGTACTGCTTATACTTTTCTGTAGTAACATATACATGAACTACAGATCCATCTTTCCAGAGGGTATGTACAAACTTGTCACAGTATCTTGCATGAATTACCTTCCTCTTTGTCTCCTACAACAAAGAAAAACATATTATTTTGCAGTGCTTTTAATATTTGAGGAACAAACTTCAAAGGTACATGCTTGTTGCACATGAACAGGAGTAGAAATAAACATGGGATATGGTGGTCACAGAATTTATCCCTAGAAAGATTCAATAGAAATTAGTTTTATTCTTGCAGCTAGCAAAAAACAGAAGCTTACCAAACAGTGCAATGGTAAAGCTTGAGAAAAACATATAGAAGACAAATTAATCCAAATTTTCTTAAGGAACTGGAAGACACTGCAGCAGCTGAGACTAACATGAACTCTAAAGAGAACAAGAGATCTTTGCCCCACCCCACAGAAATACAAAGAAAACCAAGGCATTGCTTAAGCCAGTCCTGAGTCTTCCTTTTAGATTTTATGTGAACCAGCAAGGAGTCCTTAAAGTAGTCATTCTCAAAAAGCTCTTTGAGACATTCTTATTCTATGTCTCAATAATTAATAATATGATTTTAACAAAAACTGCAAAACAACAACGCTATACACTATATCATCAAGTTATCCATCAACCAAGTTTTCAAGCTTTAAAAGAAAAAACAACTCAGAGGACATGAGGGAAAATTAACAATACTCACAGCATCAGTTTGTGAACATTCATCCTCTGGTTTAGTTTTTATGTCAACAAGCCCATCTACATGGCGAAAAACACAATCAGCAAGTGCGTCGTACAGTGTGAGCTTCTGAGCTTTCAAGCCATGCTTCTGTAACCACTTCTCAGAAGTCAAATATTTGTCAGTTATATGTTTTGGTAATGGATGATCATCTTTGTTTGCTAATAAAGAAAAAAAACAAATAAAATCTCCTGTATAACATGGTTCATTTTGGATAAGCTATTTCCAAAAACAGACTCTGATACTGGAATCAAAATTTTCAAACTTTTTCTGCTTGTTCTGACACATTGGAATGAACAGATATTTCTGAGTGATTTTTAATAATATATACTTCAGCTGTAGGGGTTTTTTCTTATCAGATAACTCACTGCAACAAATTCCTTTGTAATTGGGGAAAAAAAAACCATCAGAAGGCAGGGAGAAAAGACAATAAATAGTGAGATCAACATATAAAACAAATTCTCTTAGTAGTTGAATTACAAAATGCCAGAAAGTATTCCTGAATAAGACATCTAACTTCAAGGAGAATCATTTAAGAAAATGAAACAACAGAAGATGTAATTGAAAATACAGTCAAGACCATTGTTTAACATTAATCTTTTTAGAGATGGCTATTTTAAGTAAAAGGCAAAGTACAATCAGAAGGCAGGGAGAAAATTTTTTAAGGACTACCTTAAGGTAGGGCACTGCATAACTCTGGACACCAGTATAGTCTACACATAATACAGATAAAATAATAGGATACTGGATTCTCACTCACTCGTCACTATCCCAATAAACCACACCTAAACCAAGGCAGTGGGTCCCATAGCAGGGTGAATTTATTTTGTCACACTTTGATTTTTATGGACCAAGGTGGTATAAATGTCTACTCAGTTTAGATGCAGCTACAATGATGAGAGTAGTGAGATCCTGAGCCTGTAAATAAACCTATGGAGGCATCTACTGCCCTTACACACAAAGAACAGCCAGGCTCAGGGCAGGTGCACGATCAGAGCCTGTTCATGTGGAAACCTTTGCTTTGTGACTGCTTGTGGTCCTTAAACAAGCGTCACAAATGTGCTCACACAATTTTGAAAACTGATGTTTTCTTTCTTCCACATGCTTTACATAGAGCATCTCCATTTTTGCAGGAGTGAGGGTGCGATATAGACATAAAGCTGCTATACCCTGTATATAGACATTTTTGAGAAAATCATCCCCAAATTGACGTGCAGTCAAAACTGTTCTCAAAAATATGTTGATCATTAACATAATGGTAGCTGTCTTAAAAGAAACATAAATGATACCATCTTGAGAAGCAGACTGGTCAGATTCTGATAACATTTTCTGAACTTGTCTCACTGTACTCCTGGCTTCCTCCAGCTCCTTCCAGATCAAAAAGACATCTTCACAAACACCAGCTACTGCAAGAGAAATAATAAATAGAGCTTCATCTTTTTATACAATTTCTGCTTTTTGTAACTCCTCAATCACTGGAAAGTCATTGGTATATCCATTGGTATATGCCATATAACCTTGTTTTCTTGAGGTCCCATTGCAATGACAAGTGCTGTTCTCTGACAGACCCCAAAAAAGGTCTCAAACCTGGCTCCAGGATATGAGAGGTGTTTAGTATGTTGGAACTAACCTCCAAAGTTGGCCACAGATTGTCCCCACAGTGGAAGCAAATACATTTTAACACTCTTGGGAAATAATAAGGAAACTCCACAATGAAATTCACCTGTTGCCCCCTGGACTTCATTGCAAAACTTGGCTCCAAATATTAAAACCAGTTTTGACATATTAAAGAGAACATATTTTTTACTCTTTTCATTTCTTAAAGTACATAATTAATTTTATTTAAATCTTCCTTCCCTGATGACTATCTGATGAAATTTTGCTAAAGATAAATTCATTTTCATCTCAACAATTCTCAATACTCATAAAAGAATTCAACAAAAAAAAATTTACTACCAGGCTATATTTTCAAAAGAATTGAAAAAATTCAAAGCTGGAATTGAGACAAGGTTTTCCTAATTTCAACAGATATATCTTTCTTGATGAAAATAATAAAAATATTTTTTTCATAAAAGAAACTACTAAAATTGATACACCTTGTATACCTAAGCAGTAGGATCGGTATTAAAATATGTTAAATGAGGTTAGTCTCAGAGTTTAAACTGCAATATAGGACAATGCAGAAAAACTGTGTGCAGTCTTACAGTAAAAATATAAAAGAAACTGAATCATCAGCTATCCTAAACACAAATACAGGTTACAAACTATTGCAGATCACAAACTATTAATGAATTGCACATAAAACTGCAGAATAAGGCAAACGGTATCTTATCATCCAGTGGTTCAGCTACTATACAGTGACAGTTCACAATATGAAAGGTAAGATATGCAAATTTGTCTACTCAGGTTATCAGGAAACAAACAAACCTGATAATTTTGTTCTTTTGATAAACTTTCTGGAAATAATAATAACAATAGTAGTAGTAGTAGTAGTAGTTATACAAATAAGAACTCAATTTTAATTGTGAAATGCTTTCAGTTTCAAAGAAATATTTGAATTGTGTTATTGTACACTGCCATCTCCTGGGACCTTCCTGCATTTCAAAACATCTGTTGTAGCCATTAGGACAAAGATCAACATTTCCTAAATCATAAAAGGCTTCAGTAAGGCAGATCATTCCACAACATGAAACACAAAAGGGGGAAAACACCCCAGTCTGTAATCATTACCTGTTAAACTCAAGAAAAGTATTCTCTTCAAATATTTTGGAAATAATTCAACTTTTCTTTTATAAGCATTCTCTCCCCAGAAATGCAAACACATGTATTCGTACCACACATGAATGTAGTTCTAAGTTTAAGGCTGTTAAGAGTGCAATTCCAGTGGTGTTGTCTCCAACTAAATCTGGATATCCTCCACAAGCTGTCAATTAGCTGTCCAGATTTATGAATATATTTAATATTTTAAAATATTTTTAATTGTTGGAAAATACTGAAAGAAATCTGTATACTTAACTACCTCTAAAACAATAACAATTGTATCATTGTGTTGCTTCATTTCCCCTTAAATTGATGCTATGGACTCATCAGTTTTACAAGATTATTGTTACTGTCCCCATTAAGATAGACGGATTGAATTGGTATTACACAAGAAGATATTTTTTTCCTCATTTATGCTTGTATCACAGCAAAGTAAAACTGCATGCTCTTTCAAAGGAAGTGTGCTTGATGTCACTTGCTACACAGGACAAATGCAGGCACCAAGAACTGCAAATTGTGAAATTCCAGTTGCTTAAAACCTTTTTTCTGACAACATTTTTCCTGGGTTCAACTGGGAGAGAAGCTTGCAAGCAGTGATATCCACAGCAGCTTTCTCTGTCTCCACAGGGAGCTCAGCTGTACCTCTACCTTGGCCTCTTTTTTCATACAGCTCAGGAGTGGCAAAAAACCCACAAAACCCTATGTCTTTCAAAACTGAACCCCCCAAATCAAGACCTACATACACATGCAAGGCATAGTATCTTCCAGATGTGGCTCTCAGCTGTGGCCCATCCCTCAAAGCACATCTCTGGTAAATGACCAAGAAAGCATGAACCTCACTTTGGTTTAAACTCCCTCAGTTTAAATATGTTCACACCTCAGATGTGCCATTCTTTGGGGACCACCAACCAAAGAAAGTCACCTCTCTGGAGGGTGCAATTCACAACCACTCCAAGACACTGTCTCTTGTACACATTCATGCACCCATGACCCAGGAATAATCTTGCCTTAAAAATCACTTTTCCCAGGGAGAGAAAGGGCTCTCCTGGTTCCCCCCACCATGAAGCACTTCCCCAGCTGCTCTGGGTGGCAGTGTAACAGCCAGACCTCTGGGGACCCCCTGGTTCTGATCAAAACTCACCCCACTGCAATGGCAGGAGGGTGGCCACCAGTGACACACGAGGGGACTGGCCTGAGCACCCTGTTGCATTTGTCCAGCCTGTGCCAAACGCTTCCCTCGGCTCCCCCCATAGCCTGACCCTGCAGAGCACTTCACCCTGGGTAATGTTCCAGGAGTGCCCTGCCTGCAGGTAAAGGCGTTTCTGCTCTGGAGAAGGGAGGTCCTAGAAAAGAGGAAGAGGATGAGAAGAGTTGCAGGGAGAGCCTGTGGCAAGGGGCAGAAGCATTTTGCTGACAGCTGCAAACTGAGAAGCAAGATGATAGACCTGAGGAAAAACACAACCACACTTGCACATGTACACGGAAACTCATAACTGCCCTCATTTCCATTTCCCAATTATTTAACTGGCAGACAATCTCAAAACAAGCAGCTTTTCCACATGCATCTCCCCACAAACAAACTCATCAGGTTTGACAAGCCACTGGAACCTATTTGATTTCCATATTGCTAATGAAAAAATCCTGTATATTAAAAAAAAAAGCCCACAAAATATCCAAAATATCTACAATATATTTGAAATGGGAAGCAAATACCAATAGAAAAGCAAATCATGGAAAACAGAAGCATTTCTTACTTGTCTGATTATCTGACTTAAACCATAGAAGCAAGCAAATCCAAATATAATGAAATAAGATCTATTTGAAAATTAATTTGCTGGCAAGGGAAGATGGGGAAATTGATTTTCTTCACTGCCAGTCCCTTTCTCGGCCTCCACGTGGCAGCAGAACACAGCAATATACCCTTAAGCATTGATTTTTAAAATCTCCATTTAAAGGGGGGGTGAATGAAGGCACAAAGAAGCATAAGAGGGTAGTCCACAGCTTTTACATGCCAGGTCAAACTGTACTGGAACTCACTGCAGCCCAATCCTGTCCCTTTTCCACCGGGCAAATGGACAAAGCAAATGAACTTTGTATCCCATGTGGCATCACAGAACAGCTATCTGCATCACTCTCTACACATTAGCAAAGAGAATTGCCAGGCCAAGGTTAGGCTGCTGAGACTAGACAAAGCACATGCAAGAAAAAAGCAGAGGCAATGATCTTTGCTACAGCTTCTAGGCAAAGTACCTACTCTTTAGTCATTATCCTGGCTCTCCAAAGGGAGGGTTCAATCTTTCCCATGTCAGTGTACATAACCAGTGCAGAGTTCATTGACTTCAATGTCATACAGGAGAATGACACTCTTACACTTCCCTTTCTTACACACAACAACCTGAAATATTCCCTAGCAAATTTCCCTAAATGTGAAAAATCAAGCACACCTAAGACTAGAGCCTTATACTGTTCACAAGGAGGTCAGATACTTCCCTGTTTGGATTTATCACATCAGTAAAATCCTGATTTCAGTCCATTTGCATTTTCTCTGCACATGCCAGCTCATCTATTCTACCACACAGAAACCACTACACAGAAATTTCAGCCACCAAGGACCTTCTATTCATTTCAAGATCTAGTTCAAGACACCATTGCTTTTCAAACCCTATGTAGCATTTATCACCCTGTTACTCCAAGCAGATGACACAAATACTCCCTTTTTCAGAAAGATATCTTTTCTCCACAACTTCTGCCATTCCTTGCCCTCTATGTCTTCAAGTTCCAACTTTAATATCACCTCCTTTCCATTTATAATTTTAACTACATAACAAGATTGCCTAATTCTACAGCTTTTTGCAGAGGAATAAACTGCACAAAGAATGTAGGCAGAAGTGATAACAGGAAAATTAGTGCTGGATGAGCAGATATTATCACATTGGTGAAATTAGGCTTTATGTAAAAGCATTTCTCTGCCGTAAGTAAATCTGAAGCTGCCAGCATAAGGACCCTAATTCTTTAATGAGTTACACCTGTTTTGATCTCGAGCACCCACTCAAAATGAGTGTAAAAAAATTCAAAATTGTCGGTTTCTCACACTTGCTTTCTAAATGTCTGCTGAAGATGCAAAATAGGGGAGAACTGAGCTCTTATCTAAAATTTTAAATAGTTCACTTCTGACTTGCTCTGGTTAAGCAGATGAAAAGGAGTGAACATAAAGATATCTGGTATTTGCAAAATGCTGATATTCAGTGGATACCCAGAAACTATCATATGTCATTAAAATGGCTTTTCCAGTCCATATAACATGGTTATGAGTTTCAGCTTCCAGGTCTTGCATTTGTGGTGCAAAAAGGAACATAATCCAAATATTCCTGTGCCTCCCTTTCGTTTTTGGAAACACCACATTTGGAGGATTAAATCTCTGGTTCATTCTCTATTTATTTCCTTGTATAGTTTATGCCAGACATCCAAGAACCAGTTTCAGAGCCCATTAGTGGGTAATAGACACTTTTATTTTTATTGCCTTATTACTACACCCTTGAAGGAGTCTCTGAAACAAGACAAATCAGACACAGACCAGAATAATGCCCTCAATGTGTTTTCTTTTCTGAAAGGACTTAAGATTCTGCATATGACTGAAACACTCCAATTGGCTGCCAGTGATGTCACGACTGTGCTTGTAATACCCAGTAAATGCAGAAAGCTAATTGTGTTCCTTTTTAATGCGTAAATTCCACTCCATAATAGCAATAAGCAAGAGACAATGCACTTCAAGGGGATTACTGCCCTTTTGAGTGATTAAAGCTATTCAGCTTTCAGCTTTAGAAACAGTGGTGAGGAAGTAATTTCAATCATATAGGAGCTCTGGGCTTGTCTATTGAAACAGGCTGACTGCCTCAGGGGAAGAGGGAGGCAGCTTCCCCATGCACACCCCCACATGTGGTACAGCAAGAAAGCACTCACAGCAGACTGAAGGCAATCATTATACTGCTCTGCATTAGTATGAAACGACAGCATTTTGAAGCAGACTCTGCTGTTGGTTTCTAAACTCTGCATGGGTGAGACTTGAGTGTCCTTTCACAACTCAAGCAGGTGATACCTCACTACTTTATTTCTGGCCCCCCACAAATGGTTCTTTCTCTTGTGCTGTTATAATCATGGTCCTAGTGAAGGACAGGCAAGTATGCAGGAAACTTCATTACAACCCAAATATGGGTCAGTCAGTCCAAGACTGACAAACAGCCTTACATGAGACACCAAATCCACCTTACGCCATACATTCCCTAACAGTGAGAAGGGGATAACACTGTTCTACCTTTGGGGCAACACTAATGCCCTCAGAACAAAGGGAGAGTAGGGAGTAAGTGTGTTGGGCCACTAGACTAAAGACATCTTATGATTCCTGATGTCTAAAAGATTTTTTTTTCTTTTTACACTCCTGCTGAGAAAGACATCAGATTTGACACACAAAGCCTCACTACATATCACAAGCCCCTCTCCTCCCACCCTGGCTGAAACCACAGTCCAGTCCCACTGAACACTTACCCAGAGGAAGTAGCACTGTGACTGATATGAAACACACTGAGCTTTCTGCCCAGCTCCACCCACCAGTGAAACTGTTTATTTTGGTTGTTTCCTCCTGGTATTTTTTTCTATCAATCCTCCCACCACCACTTTGCACTGCCTCCTCTACGGTCACTTTACTGTGCTTTTTGCCTGTCTTTGTGACAAATTCTTGGGACAAGCAAGTAAACCTCATGTTGATTTAATCCCCTTGTATTACCTATGAACTTGGCCTATATTGATGTTGGCTCTTGTATCATATGGTCTGCCACACTATTCTTCTTCCTTTTTACCATTTCTCCATACATTTCCACAAGGATGCTGGCATAAGCACACAAGTACTATTCTTCATATTCCAAAAGAAATTATCTTCTCCCTTTTTTTCACTTTTCTTTCATTCTCACATGCACATCCTCGATTCTCTTTGTTTTTCTCTTTTCCTTGCCCTCTCCTTCCCGTCCAGAGAATTTCCATTTCCAGACTAGTCCTGTCCTCACCCTACCCACACATAGAGGTTTCTTTTGATTTTATACTCATCAAGTCTCCAAACTACATTTCTATTCTGACATCTCACTGATAATATCAGTATAATCTTGGGGTATATATTGTCTACCTAGTGGCATTTGCCCTTTCACTTTTCTGGTGTTCAGGGCAATTAATCTTTTTCCATCCTCTTCATATTTTAGTGCAGATCCAGTAGCATCTCTACAGTCACTCTTCTCAGCAAAAGCATGGAATCTGTAATACAAAATGAGTTTCCATCAGCACACAAAATATATAAATACTTCTCTAATTTTAAAAAGATGTTTCTCACACACACAACTACAGAATTATATCTAAAGCTTCAACTACAATAAGATTATTAATATTATCAAACTTATTACATACATTTATGTACTTTCTGAAGTCTTCTCATGTAGAATATTCTTTCTTTTTGATATTGCTTACTGCAAGGCACCTTACTCTTCAATTTCCTGGAAATCTATTTTTAATTAATGTTTTTAAGAGGCTGAGCAGGCATGTAATGTGAGATGTCTGAGATGACACTAACACCTTTTTATCAGATTATCCTCCCAGTTGAAAGCCTAACAGGAACATTTATTTCATTATGGACATACAAATCAGGATGACAAGCAGACTTCATTTATCCTCACTGTCAAAACAGAGAAGGTCTCAGAGCAGGAAAAAGATGCATTTCTAAAACAGAACTAGACTAGAAACAGGTTTGAGGAATGAAAAGCCCATGAACTTGGCTGTTCCTGTGGGAAAGCTAATTTAAACTTATATACACTTACTGGGCAAATATCCACCATCAAATTATTAAGTGACCCTGTAAGTCTCTGCACAAAAGCTAAACTCATGCAAAAAGACAACAGTGAGAATAATATCAAACAAAACAATTCCTCTCAGCTCCCTGCCACAACCCTTTTTGTCTTTGTCTCTACCATACAAGAAACATTCACTTTCCTTTAATAAAGAAGGTATAAATACTGCCAAAAGAAAATGAGGGATAGTGACTGGCAATGTACCTGGTACCATAGAGGTATCATGCTTCTAAATGGCTGCAATCATTTTAAACACACATCAGACCAGAGCAAACAAAACACTTTCCCACAGTCTTGTTTTTGGCAGAGGCTCCTATCTCCTAAAAGCTATTTCTAAACACAGATGGCTATAAAAGAGCTAAGCAGCTGCCATCTTACCAATTGCTCTGCTGTCATTTGGGAGATTTCTACTGTTGGAGGGCTTCCCACCCTTGCACAAACAACAGTGAAACAGAAAAAGCTAGAAGCCATTTCACAAGTCTGTAACTGTATGGTGACTTCTGTTAAGCAGAGAAACACCTACTGACTCCTACTGCCTTCCTGCTCCTGAGCATGAGTTTGGTCTTGTGGGTTTTATATTTGTTCATTTGTTTTCCTTATTTTGATAACAGAATCAAGATTTAAGTAATCTTATCTATTTCTACTGATGACTGATTCTCACCACATGGCTGCTTCCCAGGATAAAGGAGTCAACAAGCCATGTGGAATATATTAATTTCCACCAACCATACCAAAAGGATGCTAAAGAGCATGTCACAGAACTGCTTTTCCACACAGCCAGGCCTGAAGAATAACACCCCATCAATTTTCTATTATTCCAAGAGCTGCTCATTTAGGACAGGCATTTCCTTTTCAGTATGTCTCTATGGCACTTGACCCAACAAAACTCTAGATCTTTTTCTGTTGCTTGTGGATACTACTAATGTACAAAGCAGCACAATAAAAACTTATTTCAGTCCATGTTGTGACCATTTCCCCTGAACAGTTTTCCACACTTCAAGAGAGAGGCAGATGGCAGATGATTTGGGGCATAAAAAGGGAATAGCCTTTCTGCAAGCCAGTGAGAACATATGCAGAAAAAAGTCGGACTGTTTAAGTAGGGCCTGCATTCTAGTCATATCTCTTAAGACTATTTCCCTGTCTGCAGATCACCTACTGAACTGCTTTGTCTCATTTTCCTCATGGATTGTACTCAGGTATGTCCCAATACCATTCCTATCAGCAAAGAACTTCATGAGTACTGAAATCTTTACTGCCCTTCTTTGTCATACCTGCCAGCAGCCAAGTGGCTCAACTCCTTCAGAAAAAGAATAGTTTCATCTTCCCTAGCATTGAAAGACACTGTGTTGACTGGACAGGAGCCATCTGAAACCTTCTCAAGGAGTAGCTGCTTTGTGTCCACTGGAACATCTCCCACAGCAAAGTAATAAACAGCTTCAACCTGTCATTAAACAGAAAAAAAAGGTAATTGGAAGACATGGTTTCACATAAATGTCTGATACTTATTCAAGCACTGCCCTGTGTTCAGTATTGGTAGGAAAATTTGGTAAATGCATTATTTGGGCTATAAGATTTTGAGACCTTTGGTTCTTCCTCTCATTTATGCTAGTAATTCAAAGGAAGGTCACACAAAATTTCCTCATGTGAGACAAGAACCTATCCCACAGTCCCTAGGTGTGATTCTGCCCAATGCAAGCCTCTTTCCACAGAAGTTAACTGAAGTCAAAGAGAGGTGTAAGGAAGGACAACCGCCATCATTATTCAGAAAAAGGCTCTGTGCCATAAGCCACTTTTATCAAGAGACATGCTATGTTGGTGCCTTGCCAGGGCTGAAGAGTAGGCAATTTATACCAGACATAGTTTTACTGGCAGCATGTATTCTGAGGTTAGGAAAGATGGCAGTCAAGGGAGGTGATTTACCCATTCTGCTCTGCACTAGTGCAACGTCACCTTGACTATTGTGTGCAGTTTTGGTCACCACAATATAAGAAAGACGCTAAACTACTGGAGAGCATCCAAGAGACAGCAACAAAGATGGACCTTGACAGGAGCTGTATGAGGAGTGTCTGAGGTTACTTGGTCTGTCAAGTCTGGAGAAGAGGAGACTAATGGTACACCTCATGGCAGTCTACAGCTTCCTCTTGAGGGGAAGAAGAGGGGTAGGCACTGATCTTTTCTCTTTGGTGACCACTGTGGGAATGGCATGAAGCTGTGTGAGGGATGGTTTAGACTAGATATTAGATAAAAATTTTACACAGAGTGTGGTTGGACACTGGAACAGGCTCCCAGGGAAGTGGTCACAGCACCAGCCTGACAGAGTTCAAGAAGCATTTGGACAACATTCTCAGGCACATGGTGTGATTCTTGGGGATGGTTCTGTGCAGGGCCAGGAGTTGGGTTCAGTGATCCTGTGGGTCCTCTTCAACCTAGCATATTCTGTGATTCTGTGATTTTTTGAATGCTATTGCTGGTATTTACAGATGATATGTATTTTTCATAGTTCCCAAGACAGAGGGAGCTTGGCAGGTTTACTATAACCACACACACTTATATTCTGAAAATGTTATTACAAGAAGAGAGAGAAGCTGAAAAAATGACCTTTAGTTACTGCTTGAATTTTACATTATGAGGGATTTTATGTTACCTGCACTTTCCATGTAACAATCCTCATGGTAAGTATGTTTCTTGAATTTTCACCATCATTACAAACAAATGTAACAAAAACAACTATCCCATGATGACTTTCTAGACCGAATGTGCAGTATATTAGTCCTATATCATGGTAGACACCAGCTGATAAATACCTGATAAATCACTGTTTAACTGAAAAAATACATTTGAATACACTTACCTCTGTGCCCAGTATGGAGCGGATCATCCTGGAAATTATGCTAAGGCACATGGAGAATAAGAAGCCAACATGGCTTCACTAAGGGCAAACCATGCACGAAAAATCTGGTAACCTTCTGCAATGGGGCTACTGTCCTCATCTACCTGGACATGCATCAAGCACGCATTTGATGCTGTTCTGCATGAGAGAACACCCTTGTCTCTAAATTGAAGAAACGTGGATTTGGTGGATGGACCACTCNTGAAGTACAAGGCCAAGTGCAAGGTCCTGCTTCTGGGTAAGGGCAATCCCAAATTCAAGCACAGGCTGGTGGAAAATGGATTGAGAGCAGCTCTAAGGAGAAGGACTTGGGGATGTTGGTTGATGAGAAGTTCAACATGACCCATCAATGTGCGATTGCATCCCAGAAATCCAACTGTACTGAAGGCTGCATCAAAATCAGCACGGCCAACAAGGCAAGGGAGGTGCATCTGCCCCTCTACTCTTCACCCATGAAACCTTTCCTGGATCACTGTGTCCATCTCTGGGATACCCAACATAAGAAGAAGGCATGGATTTGCTGGAGCGNCATACAACACTCTCTGGATAAGGGATTGACGGGATGTTACACTCCAAGAGCTGGGGGCGAACAGCTTGATGTCCAAGTGGAATGTTCATGATGCTTCTGAGGGGTCAGTATGGGGACTGGCACTTTTTAGCAACTTTGTCAGTGACAAGGGCAGTGGGACTGACTGTACCCTCAGCAAGTTTGCCAACACCAGCAAGCTGTATGGTGTCTGATGCCCTGAAGGGAAGGGATGCCATCCAGAGGGATCTGGACAACCTTGAGGCAGGGAACCAAGTGAACCTCATGAAGTACAAGGCCAAGTGCAAGGTCCTGCTTCTGGGTAAGGGCAATCCCAAATTCAAGCACAGGCTGGTGGAAAATGGATTGAGAGCAGCTCTAAGGAGAAGGACTTGGGGATGTTGGTTCATGAGAAGTTCAACATGACCCATCAATGTGCAATTGCATCCCAGAAATCCAACTGACCGAAGGCTGCATCAAAATCAGCATGGCCAGCAAGGCAAGGGAGGTGCATCTGCCCCTCCACTCTTCACCCATGAAACATTTCCTGGATCACTGTGTCCAGCTCTGNACCTCTTGCAAATAGCCAGACTTGAGCAAAACATTTGACAACAGTGTCTCCACTGCAAAATCCCTGTCTCCAAACTGCAGGGACGTGGATTTGATAGATTAATCACTCAGTGGGTAAGGAATTAGCTGGATGGTTGCAGTCACAGCTGCAGTCAATGTCTCAATGTCCAAGTGGAGACCAGTGATATGTGGTCCCTTCAGGGGTCGGGCAGTGGCACTGACTGTACCCTCAGCAAGTTTGCCAACACCAGCAAGCTGTATGGTGTCTGATGCCCTGGAGGGAAGGGACGCCATCCAGAGGGATCTGGACAGCCTTGAGGCAGGGAACCAAGTGAACCTCATGAAGTACAAGGCCAAGTGTAAGGTCCTGCTTCTGGGTAAGGGCAATCCCAAGTTCAAGCACAGGCTGGTGGAAAATGGATTGAGAGCAGCTCTAAGGAGAAGGACTTGGGGATGTTGGTTGATGAGAAGTTCAACATGACCCATCAATGTGCGATTGCATCCCAGAAATCCAACTGTACTGAAGGCTGCATCAAAATCAGCACGGCCAACAAGGCAAGGGAGGTGCATCTGCCCCTCTACTCTTCACCCATGAAACCTTTCCTGGATCACTGTGTCCATCTCTGGGATACCCAACATAAGAAGAAGGCATGGATTTGCTGGAGCGAGTCTAGAGGAGAGCCACAAAGATGATCAGAGAGCTGGAGCACCTTTCCTACAAAGACAGACTGAGATAGTTGGGGCTGTTCAGCCAGAGAAAGCTCTGGGAAGACCTTATAGCACCTTGCAGGACCTAAAGGGGCTTGCATGGAAGCTGGAGAGGGACTTTTCACAAGGACAAGCAAGAACAGCCTTAAACCGAAGAATGGTAGATTTAGATTAGATACAAAGAAATTCTTCACTATGAGGGTGTAAGGCACTGGGAGCAATTGTCTAGAGAAGTTAGGAATGTCCCATCCCAGGAAGTGTTCAAGGCCAGGTTAAATGGGGCTTTGAGCTACCTGGTCTAGTGAAAGGTGTCCATGCCCACGGCAGGGATGTTGGAACTAAACAGTCTTGTCTAGGATGGCACTGATGAAATGTCTCTGCACTCATAATCTCATGCAGTAGTAAAGCAAATTCAGTATCACCTACAAGTGTGATCATATATTTCCACTAGTGCCTTGGATACTGATTTGTATTCCAGCTCCCTGAATAGTTTCTGCATTTCAAGCCTCCTCCCTCATGTACCTTTTGGCACCTTCCTCAAGACTGTAAGACGTCTCTCCCAAGCAGCAACCCAATTTCGGGCTGGATCAGACAAAATAATGAAGCAGCACTTTGCCATCTTGAACTTCTCTTGGATCTTGCAGAGGAGCAAGATGCTCCATGTGGAAGGCCATAGTTACAAACTCCACTTACTTGGGAGCAAGCAGGACCAGGTGTCCTAGCATCACTGATAATTCTAGATAAATACTAGAAGTAAAGAGAAAAATGAATGTTTTTTTTATTAAAGTGCAATATTAACAAAATACTTATTAGCTTTAGAAAAGGGTACACAGAAACAAAAAGAATGAACTCTTGCACCTATCTGTGTTATAGTTCAGTTTTACAAAGATCTCTGTCTGCCTCCTCCAGCTAAAAAGCTATCTGGGCCTGCATACAGGTCNAGCACCTTGCAGGACCTAAAGGGGCTTGCATGGAAGCTGGAGAGGGACTTTTCACAAGGACAAGCAAGAACAGCCTTAAACCGAAGAATGGTAGATTTAGATTAGATACAAAGAAATTCTTCACTATGAGGGTGTAAGGCACTGGGAGCAATTGTCTAGAGAAGTTAGGAATGTCCCATCCCAGGAAGTGTTCAAGGCCAGGTTAAATGGGGCTTTGAGCTCCCTGGTCTAGTGAAAGGTGTCCATGCCCACGGCAGGGGTGTTGGAACTAAACAGTCTTTAAGATCCCTTCCAATCCAAACACTTCTGTGATTCTATGATTCTACGAATATGACTAGGAATCCCAGGATGTGCACCACAAAAAAACAACTATTTGAGTCTAGAATGGCACTGATGAAATGTCTCTGCACTCATAATCTCATGCAGTAGTAAAGCAAATTCAGTATCACCTACAAGTGTGATCATATATTTCCACTAGTGCCTTGGATACTGATTTGTATTCCAGCTCCCTGAATAGTTTCTGCATTTCAAGCCTCCTCCCTCATGTACCTTTTGGCACCTTCCTCAAGACTGTAAGACGTCTCTCCCAAGCAGCAACCCAATTTCGGGCTGGATCAGACAAAATAATGAAGCAGCACTTTGCCATCTTGAACTTCTCTTGGATCTTGCAGAGGAGCAAGATGCTCCATGTGGAAGGCCATAGTTACAAACTCCACTTACTTGGGAGCAAGCAGGACCAGGTGTCCTAGCATCACTGATAATTCTAGATAAATACTAGAAGTAAAGAGAAAAATGAATGTTTTTTTTATTAAAGTGCAATATTAACAAAATACTTATTAGCTTTAGAAAAGGGTACACAGAAACAAAAAGAATGAACTCTTGCACCTATCTGTGTTATAGTTCAGTTTTACAAAGATCTCTGTCTGCCTCCTCCAGCTAAAAAGCTATCTGGGCCTGCATACAGGTCTCCCAGATGAGAACTGCTTTTCTTGAAGAGAATCCTGGCCCAGAGGAATGCATGCATATTACACAACCATTTTTCCCTGTGTTCCTTCAGATTCACATCTTCTGCCCCTCCCCTCTCAGACTGCCATTAATTCGTAAACTTGATATTCAACAAGAATATAAATTTTCACTTTCTTCAAGGGATTTACTGCCTGCCTCTGCAACTTTTAAAATGCTGACATTTATTTGGCATAGATGATACAGAACCAACCCCTCACAAAAAAAAATTAAAAATCATGAACCACTAGATAATTTATCTACTTAACTACAAACCCAGCAACGACATACCACAAAGGAAATGTTCCTCAAAGGCTAGTGGGGAAAAGTTAAAACCTTTCAAGTGAGTCCTTCATATTTTGAAAATTGTAATTTATACATTTAAACAAGTAAACAAACTTCATCGAAGAACAGAAAGGAGAATAACATGAACAGTTCCCCACAGTCTTGATCTTAGTGGGGAGCTGTTTTGGATGAGTGATCCACACTTCATGGAGTGGCACCTGTACAGAACTGGAGGCTTGACACTGTAAATGCATTTGTGGCAGGTAGAGCTCAAATGATTGCAGCACTACAGCAGACTGATCTTGAGCTTGGGATTTACAGGTCATAAGGAAAGGAAATCTAAGGAATCACCACATATGGGAAGAAAAGACCAGCTGAAGGAATGCCAAGAAGAGCAATGTCTAGGGGATAAAAAAAAAAAAGAACTGTTGTTTTGGAGAAACTTCTGTGGATGAAGCCAGTTCTTAGGAATGAATTATTCATGGCTGCTCAGTAAATAGACTAGTTTTGCCTAGGACTGAATGGGGTACCCCCCATCTGCACTACAGTGAATGTTGCTCTTGAGTGAACCGTCAGTTATGAATGACAATTACTCTGTTTAGGAGCAACTGAAATTTGTTTTATGTTGAACACCTGCCACAACTGACTCCCCCAGATTGCCTATTGGCCCACAAATATAAATAATATATGGAAAAATAATAGATGTTTCACTGTCTGACAGATTTTAATTTCTGTTTATTCAAACAGAGACCCACCAGGTCCAACAAGACTTTTTTCATCCCGACGATGCTGAAATCTAAGTACAATTTTTTAGTTACTCATCAGGAAATCAGTATTATACTGCAAACTGAAAATGCTAATAAAATTTATGGAGGGGGCATTTTAAAAAGCATTCATAATAAAAAATCTCACCGGTGAACAATTTGTTCCTTACTCAGTTCCTTTTTAATATTGGTTTCCAAACATCAAGGCTCATCTGGATGAGAATCCAGCAGCATAGGGAACCAGAAGGTAACTCAAGCAAAATTTGCCTTCTCTTTCAAACAATGTTCCAGAAAGAGATTTACAAAGGAGTTAGGACGGGATCTGTGCACAGGGATGGATGTTAACAGCAGTGAAAACCAATGACTCTACTACACTGACCATAAGCCAAAATTTCCATTAAATCCAGGTGTTAGAGAACTGAAAGAATATATGTTGTAAGGAAATGTCATAAAATATTTCTTTAATAACACAGGTTTTAAGCAATGAGTTCAAATGATGGCATATATGTTTCATTTCTTGTGACTGTAATGAATAAAGTAATAGGGTTCTTTTAAAAATGCACAGCATTTAATTGCAGGAATAAGTGTACATGATTTCTCTCTGTCCTGGAAAAAAGTCTAGCCATCATCTGGCTGATGAAAAAGGATTTGCGTAGACCTATTATAAGCTAATGCTTCCACAAATCTCTATACTCACTATTTTGAATTTAAAATATAACTTTTCATGAGCAATTTGGATACATAACAAAATAAAAACAGTTTCTCTGTCTTCAGTAGTGTTGATACTAGAAATTTTCTCATAAACTTGAAGCCCTGAAAAACTTATATGGCAAAGAAAGTGGAAGGGAAGAGGTTTTCTCTTTCCCTTAATGACAGAATGTTATTTATTCTTGGTACTCTAGGAAAGAAAATATGTTTCTGCATTCAAAATACAGTACATTTACATAAAAAGAAAATCATTAAGCATAGCATGCAGCTACACTTGAGAGGGAAAAAAATCCTTTCCAAATGCTTTCATTAATATTTATCTTTGCAACATTGATCAGGGCAAATCACAGCGGCCAGCCTAGCACTGAATACTCTTGGATTTACTTGGGCTTCTGGAAAGATGTATGAGCTTACCGCTTCATCACCCATGGCTTCCAGCAGAGCTTCAGCAGAGCTGGTATGGCTGACAGCTGTCATATGGTCCAGCTCCCAGAGCCATCTAACCGCAGACTTTACAGTGTGCTCAGACACAGGAGTACATTTCTGTTGCCACTTCATAAGATCCTGAGCAGCCCTGAAAATGAGATTAACTATAAATCAGAAACAGTGAGAATCATGCTGGCAGAACAAGAGAGTGGAGCTCTGCTATTGTTACAATTCTTTTATATGTTTAAACAAGAATTACAATATACCAGATACTAAATCTAGACTTGCAATAAATGAAGCAGAGAAAAAAATGAAACCATTAGAAAAATACTGTAATTTTATAAGGGGTTTTTTGAGACAGCTGTTTCCAAAGTACGGCCAGGAGAGATAAAGTATTTTTAAAAGAGCTCCTGATTGATAACTCTTCTTATCATTAAAGCTCAATAAGGTTTTTAAAATATCTACATGAAAAAGAAAAGTGTCTTCTGCAGGTCTCATTCCACAACTTGCTCCACAACCTTTGTGTCAGAGCAGTTTCACTGACACTTTTTTTTAGTAGTACAGCTGATCTTTAGGTAGCCATCAAAAATAAAATTTGTGATGCCAAGCTTTTTGGTATTTTAATTGACAAAAGACCATAGTCTTAATGGAAGAACTGAAGTACAAAGACAATGAGCACTTTTGCCTGTGCACTTGTACATAAAAAGGCAGAAAGGAAGTATAAAACCAACTGGTTCCAGTATCTGTGACATTCCATCAAGAACTATTCTGAAGAGTTTTCTGCAAATCTAAAATACAAATATATTTCCCAAGACTCTTTTAAAGTAGTAATTTATATGGTATATTGTCTTTTGTTTCCACCCTGCAAAAACAAACAAATTGATGAACATAATTATCAATTTTGACTTGTCTTTGCAGTTCATTTTTAAAGAAAAAGTTCTCTGTTCTAAAAAACTGTGGAATTTATCTGCTTTGGAAAAGATTTTCTTTGAAAAATATCTACTTTTGCAACAGGTTGCCCTGAGAAGCTGTGGATTCACCATCCCTCGAAGTGTTCAAGACAAGGCTGGATGCGGCTTTGAACAACCTGGTCTAGTGGAAGGTGTCCCTGCCCATGGCAGGGGGCTTGCAACTAGATGGCCTATAACGTCCCTTCCAACCCAAACCATTCTGTGATTTCATTACTCTCCTTTCCAAATCTCAGTAGTATCACAATCTAGAGAATTAAGATAGGCACCTAAATCAAATCTGTAGGACAACACCCAGGTAAAATAACATTAAGAATCACCACGTAATTGAAGTTAACATTGTGGAACCAATTTTAAAATTATATGACCTAGTTTGTGCATTGTTTTTTTCCACTCTTCTGTCCAAACCCAAGCTTATGCATTCAAATTCTCATTCACGTATGAGAATTTTTGCAGATAGGTAAAATTTGAATAGCTGCTTCTATTCTTCTAACTAAATTCAAATTAATTTATTCCTCTTAGGGAACAAGCGCTTGAAAATCTTTTGTTATGGAAATCTACTATTGTTTCCTAGTGCTGCTACTGATTTCTGTGGCCATGGAAATCTATAGAAATACACATGGCTATGCCTGTGCCTGTGGCACTTGGGGGAGTGCACATTTAGCTGCAAAGCAGAAACCTGTAATGTCTAAAGACACAAGAATGCAATAGGTGGCCAGACAGAACCTCGCTGTTTCATTAATATTGCAACATCTGAAGGGTATTACTGCTGTTGCAAATCCTTCTGATTTTGTAGAAGACAGTGTCAGTATTGGGTTCTGTTACCCTTTATCTGTTCTTCAAAGTAACTTTAGTGGCCTTCTGTTAAACAGAAGTGGCAAGTTCAGCATGACTATGGATGAAAATTGGTGAGAAATCTAGTAATAGCATGAAATGAATCATGACGATTTCAAATACAAAAAGCACCTTATCCAAACACATATAACATGCAACTCCTTTCTATTCTCCAGCAATGGGCCAGCATGGACTTCTTTGTCCAGCGTGGAGAGAATTGACTGTGGCCTTTCAGTACTTGAAGGGACTTAGAAGAAAAATGGGAACAGTCTTTTTAGTAGGGCCTATAGTAAAACAACAAGGGGTGACAGTTTTAAACTGAAAGAACCTATATTCAGACTAGACAAAGGAAGAATTTTTTTACAATGAATGTGCTGAAACACATGAGCCCAGAGAGGTGGGAGATGCCTCATCCTTGGAAACATTCAAGGTCAGCCTGGATGTGGTTTTGAGCAACTTGGTGTAGTGGAAGGTGTCCCTGCCCATTTGCAGGGGTGTTGGACCAGATCACCTTTAAAAGTGCCTTCCAACCCACACCATTCTATGATTCTGTTTCTTTCTACTTACCGAATAAGGTTGAATCTGGAAATTTGTATCACCTGTTCCACAAGAACCATAGAAAGTGCATCCCGACATAGATCAAATTCAGTTGGAGCTGCAGTGCCAAAATCCAACACAATGACAATGCACTGTTCTTGAATCACTCCAAATATCTGCCGGCTCTCACTGGTTAACCATTCCATTCGCTGCTGATATAGCTCAATAGCTCCAATTAGGCAGTCCACAAAATGAAGAATCAGTTCTTTTTTGGCTGTCAGCTTTATTCAAATAAGGGAGAGAAGGAAATTGAACATCAAAACAAATAATATAAATGCAGGCCCAAGCTTAGCACAGCTGCATAGCTAGTTTGTAAGTGTCAGATATGCCAGCTAAGGTAGCAGTGAAAACAACCCATTTTCCCGCCACTGTTTCAGGAGCAAATACTTGACAAATGCATCTAAGCTATAAAGAAAAGGCACTGCATTTTGTCCTAATTGCTTTTCATAATCTTTTTATGCAAGCATGGGACAGTGCCAGTGGGTTGTCTGACTTGTCTGCCCCAAAACTGGAGCAATTAGAATGAGCTGAACACAGGCTAGGATGTAGAACGGGCTGCAGAGCAGATGGGTGAACAAACAAGGACACAGAAACTTTATACCTTCTCAGACTAGAACTTTGACTGGCTTTAAAAAAAAATTACAGCAATACAAGGCAGCATACAGTTTGGTTCTAGGGCACTTCAATCTCCACCTTGTCTTTAGCATTTGAAAGGAAAACGTAAAATGTTTCTTGTTTGTACTATTATTTCACTAACAATGCCCAGCATTACAGATTAACTGTTTGTGGGTATGTGCTTAGGCAAATTTAGTTCAGATAACTGCAATCAACAATTAAAACTTCCTGTATTTTTTCAGTAAAGTAAAATCTAGATCCAGTATTAAAATTAAAACCAGCACATCCTCCCTACGAATAAGTGTATACACATTCACCATGACCTGTGGGTCTAAAAATGCACCACAGATTCCCCCAATATCTCTGGCCCATGTGAGCTGATTTACTGGTTGCCTTCTAACTTCCTTTCCAGCACTAAGTACAAAACCTTTGAAATACAAAAGTTTTTAAACAAGAATATTTCTCAGGGAGAAGATATTTTGTGTGTCAATCTGCACACTTCTCCCTCTCATTTGTATTTTTCTGTGTTCTGTAATATCAGCTTGGGCCCTGTAATGTGCCTCCCACATACAGCGTCTCAGGCAGCCTGCCAAAGGAATGTCAGCCTGGGAAGGAGCATTTAGAAATCCAGTTGCCTCCTATGACAGTCAGATTCATACAAAGAAGTTTATTGCACTACACTGAACAAACTCAATCTTAAAATAAAGCCGTTTTCTTAGAATACTCCCTCACATGTAGTAAGCAAGTGAAGATTTCCACTTCTCTGAAGGCCAGGAAACGTCTGACTGTCCAGCCTAATTTTATTCATTCAGTTCATACCCATTTATTTTTGGATTAGCATGCCTTTTAGTAGAGAAAACTACAGCTTCTCCCTATCCCTGTAATTTGTCTTTCTGGAGCATTCAAGGGCAATAATACTACCCTTCTTCTGTCTTCTTTCAGGCTTGTATTTCAGCATCAACCAAGCCCTCATACAACATGATCACTCCACTGCAGTTCATCCTATCAGCTCTTCTTAGTACCTGCTCTGGTTTGAATGGCTTCTTCTAAGCTTGTAGTAACTGTATACAATACTGTACTCAATATCCTAAAGAAGATCTGCACAGATTTTCTATAGTAGCAAAAATGCCTTTCTTGATGCGCACAACATGTTCTAAGATTAAAAAACATTATGTACATATTTCATATTGAATTAATGGGAATAAAATGAGGGGGAAAGGCTCCCTGAAATGGTTCTTTACCCATTTTTAAGCTTTGTGCCATCCGAAGTGCCCATAGTTGTCAGAAAAAATGACAAGCCATTTGCTTTTGTAAAATCCTTTATAAATTAACTCTCTCCCTTCCACACTCACATGCACGTCTCTTCAGTCAGAATCCATCCTCTTAACAATGGGGCTGCCAGCAGCTGTTGCTAAGACATTCCTTAGAACATGAGCCTGGGCAGAGATCCAGCTAGCTGTCTCTATAGAATAGGCTGAGCCTTTTGTGACCTGCTGGCACTAAGCAAAGCACTGCTTTGCATTGGCAATGACAGTGCATTATGTCTTCTTATTTCAGCGTCCCCATTTGTTTTATTGATTACAATTTTATTTTTTTAACTGGTTCTGAGTATCTTCTTCTTAAGAGTTCCCTTTTTCAAGACAAGATAGATGTTGCTTAGAAACTGCAATCTCGTCTCAAAAAGATTTACTGCAATGCTGCACCAAGGCAAGAGACTAAGACTTAGAAAGGAAAAAATATATCTAGCTTTTTTACCACTGATAGTTATCATTAACAGTTTGACAAAACAGAAGAAAAAATCATCAAAAGATAAAGTTTTCACAAAGAATATAAGTATTTTTTGCCACAGGAAGGCATTTTAGTCTCATCATATTGCTACAGTGATTATAACTTCTAAGTGCATAGGGGTGTTACCACATCAGCCACACTTACATTATACACGCTGCCATCTTGTGCTGTCTTGTATTGAGGAAACAAACCATCTGCATATCGAGAAGCCACAGGTTTCCCCAAGGTGGTCACATAATCTACAGTAAAATTTACAAAAGATCAAGTTGTTAATCTTTGGGACTACTTCAAACTGCTGTTTTTCAGACTGATATGTATGTCATCCATGTGTGAGGCACATGCAACAGTATTGAGCTCTTGACATTAAGAAACTTGAGAGAAATTCTAATTCTGTTTTTGTTTTATTTTCTGGTTATATCTATGATGGGGCCCTGAGGCCCTCAACCTCTGGCTGCGTCTCCTGATGTCCTTGGCTGCATTCCCTGGATGGACCTTAGACATGGTTAATTACCTTGCCCTGCTGCAGGACTGTATCCTATTCAGTGAAGGCACTGCCTGGGCTTCAGTCCCTTTTGGCTCCTGGTTAATTTTCCTCCCATAGAGCAGCCCTGCTTTTGCTACTTCCTCCCAGTTAATCAGAAGTGAGGAAAAAACCCACATACCTACATCAAATTACTTATAGGCCAAAAAGCTAGATGTGACTTTAATTATTGTGAGGTTTGGGCAACCTCACAACAGGACTTGCAAATATTTGTCTGTCAAACCAAATACGGAATCTGGTACAGATAATGCTGTTCTCTTACACAACTCAATGGGTGCAGAAGAGAGTGCATCTAAGGAAAAGGCTGCACTCTGCACTTTCAGTAGCTAGAAATCTCCACAATCTCCACTGATAGGGAAACATTAGGGGTGGGAATAGTTAACGTCAAAAAGCACCTATCTGTACACCATGCTGCCCTGCCAAGCTAGTACATTCTGCTCCTAACATTGTAACAACTTTAACCCTGCTTAACAGCTTCTTCTTCATCTGCAGCATACAAGATACCAGGAATTGCACTGGTGATCTTTGAATGCCGCATGGACACAAGCCAGCCAAAACTTAAAATTATGCAGCCTAGACCTACTCCAATACATTACAATTCCTACTTTTCCAGCAGCAAGCTGTTCAAAGAAAAGAATATATTACCATGCTCTGCAAAGCACCATTATGGCAGTGGTTAATAATTATTAGCAAACTCTTCCTCTCCAGCTGTCAGATAACTGCAAGGAACATATTTCTATAGTCTGACTTTGCATGAAAAGCAGACTGAATTCTAATTAAATTTAACTTTTCCCTTAAAGCTGGATACCCAGAAATAATATACTATTCCCAAACACATTTACTAGCCCTGATGATCAATAGTAGATCACAGATTATGGCATGGCATACATTATGTTTGCCATCTGAAAGGAGACAAAAGATCTTATCATGTGTTATTTGAAACAAAAAGATTAACAGTCTCAGCTATTTCCCAGGTATAGCTATATTGGTAAGGATGTGAACTGCAGCCTAGGGTAAAGAAACAGTACAGTTGAGTAAGGAAAGCCAGTCTCAGACCCTAAGTCCTTCTCATATCCAAAGGAGAAGGAGTTTCTCAGTTCTCTGAACTGGCAATGTCAGCAACTGTGGATACATCTTCCATTTCAGCCATTATCATAAGTGACAATGTGAAAATCTCCACTGTGTACACTGGGGTGCAGAATGAGTGCGACTCTCTAGACTATTCAAAGTTGGGGGATTTGTTATCCTATTATTGAGTTGTCTCATACCTTTCCTGTGCTGGAATCCAACCTGGGACAAAATCTGTGACAAGGACAATTTGTTTCTTTTGAGACCATAACACTGAAGCCATTTAGAAGACGAAACAAGGGATTGTACATCTGTTCTCCACTGACCAACCACAAGTCTCCTTTCCTTCTCTTTTGATTTCTTCTTGTGGACCTTGTGGGAATCTTCGGGATCTTGTCTGTGCTTTGAATCAAAGGCATCTGCTGTAAAGAGAAATGAGGGAAACACTACATTTATATTTTAACCAAACAATTTCAAAATCAAACGAGATTAATTTCTTCTTTCTTTACCTGCGTTCCCTCCTTTCTTTATCTGTATTCCATGGTCCTGCATATATGTACAGCTCACCTCTTATTTTTTTTTATATACTGAATAACGTCCTTAATCTGGAAAGCTGCTCTCAGTCCTACACATCCACTTGCTGTTACATCTTTCTATTCATCCATATACATTCACCTTCAATTTATTAAAGAAAATGTCTCTTGTTTGCTGAAATTCAAGCCCTGAAATGTAATTCCAGTTTGACAGATGGCACTTCTTCCAACTCCTAAGACATCTCTCCTAAGTCTTGGAAATCAGAACACATAATAGGCATTCAAAGATTGTCAGACCATCACTACATACACACTAGAAGCATTATGCAATAAACAAGTATTTCCTAAAAACCGTATGTTGAACTCCTACCATAAGCAATAGCATTGTCCCCAGAAGAATCTGACTATTGGAAGGCTGGTGAAATTCCCTCCTGCCACATGACTTGCCTCAAGTTTAAATGACAATGCTGTCAGTTTCTGCTGTGGGCTGTGACAGATCATGTGCATGCACAAGAAATCATGGACATGAAGGTCCAGGTTTCTTTTAAGTTCTACAGGACATGGAACACACCTGAGCATGGCAGTATGGTTTGCTAGGCTTGCTCTACTTGCATTTGACAGCAGCAGCAGCAGCTCAGACCCCAGAGCGCTGAGGCAGAAATGGAAGCAATGACAACAATAATGCCTCTGTTTCTCAGCACAGAGGTTCTAGGAGGACTTTGGTATTTCCTGCTCTTTCCCAAAATACTCTGCATGAGCTAAGCTGGCTCTAGTTGATTAAATACCCTTGCTGTATCTAACTTTACTTTCTGTGGACTTTGGAAATTTCTATACATTTTCTCCAGTACCAACATCATCTGATGTGTCCCAGTCCTCCTTTGCCCATATACCATTAATTGCCCATAAATGTACTGCACATATCAAATTGGCCCAAAATACGAAGAAAAGTACTTCTGTCTCTAATGCCTCCAAAATAACCTTCAATCTAGTCTGGAATATGATCAGAACTCCCTGTTAAATTCCAGTATCATAACCCAAGCTGGTTCCAAAGGTTCATTAGATAGACAGTTCTGCAGTTAACATCACATAAAGGAAATGAGACTCTTATCTTCAGAAATTATCTTTCAGTGACAGAGGACTTCTATACAGTGTAGACTGGCACAAGTTCTTTCACCATCATCAGTCCTACAAGCAGGACGCTGGGCTAGCAAGCCTGTAGAGGTTGGCTTTTTACCAGCCCTCCCTCCTTTGCTCTGTGCTGAAGCAGAAGTGACAGATGTTAACTCTAGAGAGAGGCAGGTGAAGGTTTGCAGCTGCTGGAGCTTTGAATACAGTCAGGCATTGTTTATAGTCACTTGAACAGTCGTTCCCAGTTTCCTTCTCCAAAAATACATACAGGCCAGCTCAGCACCCCATACACAGCACAGGTGAGAGCAGCACAGCTTCAGAATGGCTTGTATACAGCCTGCATGCATGATCCAAAGGAAACTGGAAATTATCTAGGGAAACATGGCACACTATGCAGATATAGTGATGAAATACTCACAGTCACTCCAGGCAAGTCTCTTAGATGGATTAGCAGTCATGATGGATCTCTCGACTGGCAGCTCTTCTTTGCTTTATTCCAAAATCCTGAGGAATCATTGTTTTTAAAAAATATAAATATTGTCATGCACAGGTCAATATGAGCTGCAGACCAGCTCCACATGCCCAGCCAATAATAAACTGCAAAAGGATGAGATTAGGATTTTCCACAAGCAAAATAATATTATAAAGTAAAAATGATGGCTAATCTCCGTCGCAAGAAAGGCTGAAGTCAGATTTGACAGGGACCCACAAGCTCAAAAGTGAGAAATCAGAAAATTTGTAATATTGTTTCCTTCCCCCTAAATTATCATTAAAAAGAGTCAATATATTAGAAAAATGAGTGTGGTGCTTTGACATGCTGTCAGCCAGCTGTATCATATTCTATTATTGCTTTATAGTATACCTTACCTTTGCTATAATCCAATTTATGACTAAACCTGGGAGCATCTGAGATGCAATTTTGTGAAGAGATTCCTAACTTTGCCTATAAGACTATAAGATGAGTCACAAAGAAAAGGAGTTACGTATGTGAATGTGGTATAAGGCCCAAGTGTGAATAAGATACAGCAGATGAACAGAAGACAAAATGCCAGACAAAGCAAGGTAGCATATAGTGGCTGCGTGTATTGCTTTGAGACATCACTGCTTTGGTTTTTCCTTTAATAAGTAAGATGAATGAATGAGGTATATGTATGAATCACTAGCAGGTCAGCTGTTAGCCATTGTCATCAAGCAGGTTTTCCCACAGTAAAAGCAGAAAGGGATAAAATATTTAAGTCAAAGATTTAACTTTCTCCCTCTTTCTTCATTGCAGAATGGAACATGCTATTCATTCCTCTTATATGGCTTTAAATACCCATATGGAAACATATCAACCATTTCAGTCTTTGTCCTGCTCATGAAGAAATAGATAAACAGTGTGAAGGGCAGGGAGGACTTTAAAAAAGCAGGACTCTGTTCTGCACCCTAACACCCCAGATGTTGTGCAGCACAACCCCTGACTAGCCTTGGCATCAGGGCATTAAAGGGAAGCCCTTGCCACAGGGGAGCTGTGGCAGACAATGCTTATAGTGAAAGGCCACAGCAAGTCACAAGGCTTGTGTCATTTTTCTCGCAGAATGCAGTAAAAGTACCACAGTATTCTCATGGTATTAACTAAGACATATTTCAGGCAGCAGCATGCATCAGAGAATGAACCCCGGGTGCTGTCTCATTTTCCAGATGCCCAGAGGTATGGCTAACAGATTTTCCCTTGCCTTAGCTTCCAGCACCACCCCCAGTTGCTTGAACAACACCTGGACATGAAATGCTAGCTCTGTATGAAAAGGAGCATTTGAAAGCAGATGAAGTAACTTCCAATGGAAACAGTGAGTTTTACCTCAAGTCTTGGAAACAGTGAGCTCAAAACCAATGATAGCTGGGATAACCTTCAGCTCAGGATCTGAATCCAAACAGGTTATTTTCAAAAGGTGAACCAGAGTCCATCTGGGCACCTCTACCCTTTCTGCTCTGGCCAGTGCAAACAAACTGCTACTAAAGCCATAACCCACCCCTGGCTCGGAGCGTGTAACATGTGCGGGTGGCAATGTTTGCTGAGGCCATTCCACTGGGCTGCCCCTGACAGTCGGGAATGCCTTGGGAAAGCCCACACACCTTACACCACCCAAGAAGATGCCCCACACCACCTGAAGCACCAAACCCCAGTTAACCAGAGTGCAGAGGGCTGAGGCTGGTGGCTGCCCACTGAGGAAATGGAATCATGGAATCACAGAATGGGTCAGGTCAGAAGAGACCACAGTGGCTCATCTGGTCCAATCTCCTCTCAAGCAGGGCTGCCCTAGAGCACACGGCACAGGACTGTGTCCAGGATATTCTTGTATATCTTCAGGGAGGGAGACTCCACAACCTTCCTGGACAGTCTGTTCCAGTGCGCGGTCACCCCCACAGTAAAGAAGTTCTTCCTCTTTCAGGTGGAACTTCTGGTGCATCAGCTTATGTCCTTTGCCTCCTGTCCTAGTGATTGGCACCACTGAGAAGAACCTGGCTCCCTCCTCTTGGCGCACATCCCCCCTGTCCACCCCCCTTTAGATATTTATACATTGATGGGGCCCCTTCTCAAACAGGGCAGAGATGTCATAGCAAAAC
>VYXD01012306.1:101321-134600 GCA_013397195.1 Hylia prasina | reverse complement strand
CCCCTGCCCCTGCCCCTGTCCTTGCCCCTGCTACTGCCCCTGCCACAGCCCCTGCCCCTTCCCCTGCCACTGCTGCAGCGGGGAGACCGATGAAGAATAAATTCATCCTCAACAGGCGCCTGCACAACGCCGTGCATTCATTCCTTGAGGAGCCACAAATACACGAGCCAACTTGGAGAGTTACAGAAATCTATATATAGAGGATTCGAGCCTTCTGGTCTCGTTAATTCTTAATTTAGGCTAAGCCGTTGACAATATTTATAACAAGAGCAGCCACGCATGTCCTTTATTTAAGTCAGAGGAACAGTATACACTGGCTGAAGAGTTGCTGTGCTCACACGATCACAGAATCAGTCAAGTTGGAAGGGACCACAGTGGCTCATCTAGTCCAACCTCCTCAAGCGGGGTCAGCAAATGACACAGGATTGTGTCCAGACGGTTCTTGAGTATCTCCAGTGAGGGAGACTCCAAAACCTTTTTGGACAATCTGTTCCCAGCACTCAGTCACCCCCACAGTAAAGAAAGTCTTCCTCATTTTCAGGTAGAACTTCCTGTGCAACAGTTTCTACCCCTTGCCTGGTGTAGTGGTGATTGGCATGACTGAGAAGAGCCTGGCTCCCTCCACTTGACATCCCCCCTTTAGATACTTAGATATACTAATGAGGTCCCCTTTCAGTCACCTCTTTCCAAGGCTGAACAGGCCCAGCTCCATCACCCTTGTCCTGGAGAAGCCAAAATAAAAACTATTCTAGTGTAATAAAGTATACAAAAATATGTGCACCATGAACCTGAACTCAGTATTTAAAAGCTCCTGTTGATGTAAGATAACCAGAACCCCAGGTCTTTAGTTGAAGTATTTGGTCTGTAAATGTTTGTGAGTTCAGTTTCCAGCAGAGAGACAGATAGGGCTGAGATGTTTGCTTTGCCTATTTTGCTCTGGTTTACTATTCAATCTCAGAGTAATAAAAGATCTGTCACTTTACAGGATCAATGGATCAGCCGTATCTACACATTGATGTTCAGATGGAAACACGCAGCCGCAGGCCATCCTGCAGCACACCAAAGCATTGGCTTTAGCTCTCTGGGATTGGTAAACAGTGATAGGCAAGAGAAGTTCCTTATAAGGCATACAGTTGGGATGGGAACATGACTTTCTGGAGCTCCAGTTTCTCATACAGTTGGAGAGTTTAAAGACTAGCCTAGGCATGGCAAATGATTTGGGCTTGCACAACTCTTCCCCTGAGGTATAGAAAAGGTATTTGTTTCTCAGACGTGGAACAGTTTCCCATCATATCATTAAAAATAGTAGCTACAGAATGTTCTCAGGATCCTTTCAGACACCATAACTGCCATAGCATAAGCTTCTGTAGAGACCAATATTTTTGGGGGAAGGCTTAAAAAACTTCTCTTGAAAGTTTAAGTGTAATGGATTTATAAGTGGGTGTCCAAAAATCAAACTAGTCAATCTCTTGATTTGTTATGCTTCCAGTGAAATTTTTTAAACAATACTCAATACTCCTCACTCAGGTAATTTTTTATGTACTATACAGAAAAGCTCCATCCATTGTCATGCATAAATGTCTGTAAATGTAGTAATTACAAGGGTTTTTTTAAAGTGATTATATGTGCTGAAACTTTCTCTGCATAGAGTGTGCCAGAAACCTTCACTTGAGGCTTGGCTGTGCTAAACAAAATATGTTGCAAGAAAACATTCCTTAAAATGCTTTGAACTGTAGGGCTTATAGAACTGCCTGACATGCCCAGGAGCAAAGGCTGACAAATGCAAAGCTACTTCTAGCTCCCACAGGCTTTGTAATCAACTGGCTGTTGTCTCTTAGATAAAATTCTTAGGAAAATAAAATGCTCTCCGCACATCTCATAAACATTGTTCATGTAGAAGCCCTGCCTTGGCCATTGCCCACTCTGAAACTTGTGAAAATGAGGAATGTATTTTCCAGATGCTGCCTGCTGAATGAGGCAAGGTTGAATAATAAAGGAGGTGGCAGATCCAAATAACTTGGAAGTGGGAATTGACTCCTTGTCAATTGGGATGATAAAATTAAATCTGGAGCCATTCTGTCGTCTGACCTTTAGGCTGAATGACAAAGTGATTTTGAAGGGTGGAAACATGTTATTATCATTGTAACATGCATCCTGAGATTGCATTAACAAGCATGACTTGGTTCTGACTCGAGTACTTTGCCTATCAGTAAATATATTTGATCACTTTTTCTTATGGATAAAAATCGGCATTCTCAACATTTTCTCTGTAGTAGTGCTTAGAACAGGAAACTGTTGGCTTATGTTTTTGGATGATTCCTTTTCAACCAAAATAAAGACAAAATACACTCTTCTTCAGTCTTTCATTAAAAAAAAAAAGCACCCAACTCTTTAACATAATATCTTATTTCTTTTAGATAACTAAAACCACATTTAACATAAACTTGCAAAATTTCTTTTCCATGCAAAGCAGTGTACATGGCGCATCTAATCTAACTGCTTATGTATTAAGAGACTTTCTCTTATGCTACACAAGATTGGTAGGTAGGGATACTCATGGTACTGATGCCTATGGCTGTGATAGTACAAAGAATGAAGCTTCACCAGGAAGTTTTATGCTGTCACACATCCTTCCCCAAAGTGTCATGCT
The DNA here is from genome assembly GCA_013397195.1 of Hylia prasina. Lineage (NCBI taxonomy): Eukaryota > Metazoa > Chordata > Aves > Passeriformes > Sylviidae > Hylia > Hylia prasina. The sequence continues at coordinate 131,950 of VYXD01012306.1, read as the reverse complement.
TCCTGTTGACTCCCTTTCAAAGAGAAACAGGAATCAGTTGCAAGGGGTAAGGAAAAGAACAAAAACAAGCTGGACTGAACCTGGGTTAATGCTGCCCTTACACACTGTTTACAGTGATTGTCTTAAAAAAACCTTGCATACACCTAAAACCAGTTGATCAGCACAGAATATATAAAGCATAAAAATTATCATCAAATAAGTAAAATACTCCTTTCAAGTGTATGTCACCCTTCAAGAACCTCCTAAAAATTTCTAAAAAAATTCTTCAGAGTATCTAAAATCCAGAGGTAAATCAGTTAGCCATAGAAGAGCTGCTCCTGCTATCTCTAGTAGTATACTTGCATCAGTGTGGGATTTCACCTGTTCCCGCCTAGAAGTCAGGCAATCAAGGCAGGAGAGAGCATTGGGTGGAAGAGCTGGACACACCAGGCTCAATTCCATCTATACAGCATGGCACTGTACGTTTACCTGATGAGAAGTATTTTAAGTTTCTAAAAATTCCTTAAAATTGCTCTTTCAGTTTTTAAAGTCCTTACGTTTTGCATATCAGAACGATGCAGCCTACAGCTTGGGACAGACTTATAGTCCATGGGTACCTTTGTTTATCTGTTGTGAACTTAGAAGTAATCACTCTTTTGGGTGAGGACATTTTAGGAAGGTTGCATGAAATGAAAAAAACAGACACTGTGTCCTGAGGATGAAGGAAGGCAAATGGGGATAAACTAAATTTTTAGGGGCGGAAGTGAGACACGGGAAGAGATCTAAGAATAATGTGACTGATGTGCAGCAGCAGGGAGAAGCAAGAATTCAAGCTGTAGAAGTGGGATCCACATTAAAGACATGGATACCCTTGATAGGAAAATGGGGGAGAGTTGGACTGTCGTGGTAGAAGTGATGCGTGTAGAGAGGCTTTTTACCTCTTGCCCCACAGTCTCCACAGCAAATAGGATGCACTGAATAAACAGTCCCATACTGTAGGAGCACTGAACTGGAGAAGGAAGGCGCAGGAGTAGGAAGCTAATATCACTGCACAAAGGTCTAACAAACTATAATAGCTGTGGGACTAAACTGTTAGCCATAGAATGATAATGAAAAGCTGGGCATCACTTGTGAATGTCTAGTGCCCATGTTTAGAAGTCTAGTTTCAGGCCTTGAGGAAAGAGAGTAGTGTTTCCAACAGAAGCCAGCAACTGGTTGTCCTCACCAGTCCACCCATGTTTTTGAATTGTGCATGTCTCCTCTACTTAGTCATATACTGCTGCTTCCGGAATCTGCCAGTGCAGTCTTGAAAGAAGCATAGTTGCTGAATATGCATGTTCAGCTTTTATTTTTATTTCTTCTTTTTACTTTTCTTTAGAGCTATACTTAACTAGGAGTGTTTCCAAACTGAAACTTCTCCATCCCTACAACTTTCTGTCTTCCAGTCACCACATGTAGTATGGATAGGTATTAATGGAGGTGACCTACTTGAAGCAGAGCATAACAGATCAGTCAAAATTTAAAATTAAAAAATAATGAAAAGTTTGCAGGGCTCCATGACCTTTGTTTTTAAGACAGCCGCTGAAAATCAAGGTTCGCCCCTCCCTGGTACCCACACGGTGTTTGTGTCTTCTGGAATGGAGGATGAAAGATACAAGTACTGCTGATTTCTTATTGCCTTGAGGTGATATTGCCTTACCTAGATCATATGAATTTCTTTCCAGGTAGCCTGCTTGCACAAGCTCAAAAGCATGCTAGCAGGCACCATGCCAGTGCTGGAGATACTATACTGAAAGGAGAACGAGGCATAAGCTGCCTGGGAGTGCTTCTTGTCTTCCTCAGGAAATAAAGAAGAGGCTCTCACAGCTCTTGTTCTTCCCCAAGTCCATTGTCACTAAAGTTCTTCTTCCCATTCTTGGAAGACACTCTTATTTACAACTTGTCTTTGACCTGAGGGGTTCTTTTTAAGAAGACTGAAAAGGACTGATTTCTAGTTCCAGTGAGGAATTATCTCATTATTTGCCATGACATTTTCTTCTGTCTTCCCATCACAGGATGATTCTAGTTAACGTGTAAAAAGTCCCTGCCTACTTCTACTAACATCTTCTAATATCCTTTGGTCTGTGAACCCCCAGGACAGGGCATTGAAGCCTAGCAGTTTATCAAGTAATGAGTAATACCAATACAGATAAAGAGACTGGGAAGCACAGAGAGCAAAAGTGGGAAAACAAGGTCGTTGGGTTTTTGTCGTTGCTAGTACAACATGCAAATGAAGGAGACTAAAGTAGCCATTAATAACTCTAGCTTAGAAAACAGAAAAAAATTCTTAAATGTGAGAAAAGTGAGGATCTGAAACAAACTTAAAGCAAGAGTATTGGTGGGACACAAGCAGCTTAAAAGATAGAGGTTAGTATAAAAGGGAAGAGACTGACCAAGAAGGTCCTGCCCATTCCTCTATTCTTAGGAGTAGGGATGTTAAGTGCAAGGTAGAAATTAAAGAGAGTAATGAGGCATGAATGGAGAGACAGAACAAGTGATAAAATGAATGAATGCATGAGTAGATTAATTTGCACTGGCAGGGAAATTTTCTATGGAGTATTTGAAATAAGAGCATGTAAAACCCTTACTAAAATTTGCTTTGGGTTGAGGCACTCACTTTGCACCGTCATAAAAACACTGGATGTGGAGACATGTGTGGGGCACAGCTGTGACAGTTTGCACTGAAGATGCTTCAAGATGGTACCAGAAGAGTTCAAAAATCTAACAAATATTCTGCCAACACCTTTAAAAGCCAGTAAATAGCTTAGCAAGCTGAATACACTGGGATACACAGGATAAGCCAAAGCTAAAAGTTCATTCTTTCAAGGCAAAATGGAGAATGAACAGTTTCCTCTAGTAAGGGAAGGTTTGGCTTATCATAAGGACTAGGAAGCTACAGTGATAAAATTGCGCAGTGGTTTGTGCAAACCAATACAAATTGATACAATACCAATACAGATTGATTTGTCTTCAAAAATTCCAAAACCTTTCTGGCAGCATCACATGTGAAAGGGTAGAGAGAGGTCATGAGTGACAAAGTTATCAAGATACTTCAGAGTCTCTGGGATTCCGGACAGGTTGGAGACAATTTTTTCATAGTATCTATTTGACTCAGAGGACATTGATTTATAATAATACACTCTTTATGACAGTCAGGTGGTTTTATCTATAAATATCTAGAGCCACATTGCACTCACTGTACTCTACCTGTGCTGTGACCCCACTATTGATACTCAAATCATCAATGAATGCACAAGGAATTCTGCCATTGTATTTTATTTTCTTAAGTGTGTGCCAGGGTGTTACAAACATTTCCGTCACGTCATCTGCCTTCTACAGAAACATATGTATTGACTAGAAATCCTTGTTACAGCTACTAAGAGATTAGGAAATGTTTGTAATGACAGAAAAAAAAGACCAGTAATTGTTAAAAACAAGTTTTATAAGAAATTGCCCATCTTGTATAGCAGATAACAGAGGATCTTCACTGCAACAGCAAATCAAAGGGGTTATGTTAAGATTTCTAATCAAGCCTAGACAAGAAATACTGTAATATTGTTGTATTCCTGCCAAAACTACAGAGAACAAAGATGGGATAAGAGAAGCACCAGCTGATGAAAATAAGGCCAAGATCCCAAAGCAATGGCTGCTGCAGGGGGGACACCGTGTGATGGTGAGCAGCAGAAAGGCACAGATGAAAATAAGTACAACAGGAGGAGGGAATCAGAGGAACAGGAGCAAAACATCCCACTACCATTCTGCAAGATATATAATGTTATGTAGCAATACATTCAACATTTTCATGTACAAATGAAAACCCTGTATCAGTATGCTGCTCCAGTATAGACCAGGTTGGCTATTCTACTGTGGACAACTGTAAATCAAGCTTTTTCTGTTTTAGGTAAAGATGATGTGGACTCATCTGCTTGTCAGCCGTTAAATATACAGCAAAGGACAGTGCATAAGCTTGAAAAATTATTTAAGCAAAATAGTATTATTTTCTTTCATGTAGAGTGTAGTATCATGGTGTTATCAAAAGGGATAACTGGAGGTGAGAATTGCAGGTGGCATATTGCTGATCACTTAAGCCTACAAAAACGGGTTTGCCTGATATGACTTCAGCACCTATGAAATGGGTGATTAATCAGAGCCAGTCACCTGCCCTGCTTGGCAAGTCAGTGGAGACAGATGAGTTATCCATCTCCCTGCACCCACGTGTGCTCTGGCTGCCCAGGCTGAGTGTGCCAGCTTGCATCTCTGCAAAGGAGGGAGTGCTTGCAGTCTCTCCAGTGTTAGAAATGGTGGGCATGATGGGCAGGTGTGGTCCCAGCAGTGGGCTCCAATCCATGCGAGGGGACCAGGCAGACACCCCTTCCTGTGTCTTGGTGAGAGCAGCCTGCTTTCAGAGGCAGTGACCTGTGCTGCAACAGCAGAGAGCTTGGCTGTTCACCGCTCTCCCACCATTCCCATCCTCACCAACCCTCCACAGGGAAAATGGGATGAGACTGTGTAAGGGCCTCAGAGCTCTGCCAAACCCTGCCAAACTCCCTGCTGCGAGTTACGTGCCAAAACAAGGTCTCAAAGATGCTGCCTAAATCTTAAGCTGAGATTGCAAGGCTTGCTGATAAAAGGGATTTAAAAAGATTTGTTTCCATTTGTAAATGTAGCATCAGCCCAACAACAACCACTGAGAGATTTAAAAATATTGATCCTGAAAGCAGTATTTATACCCAGTCACAGTGTTTACACCGAGACCTGTGTTTTCAACAATGAAATAATTACCTTCATTCATGCTAAGGGTTGTTTGGCCAAAAGCAATATATATCACAGATGACAGTTCTTTACCTAGCAGGATATATGCTTGACAGTTATGTGATATAGGAAAAATGGTGTATAATTTCCAAAATATAAGGTATAAAAGGATTGGCTTTGTCTCATTGGCAGATAACCAGACTTTCACATTGTATTTTTTACATTAGACTCAACAGGAGGCATTAAACCTATTAATGCTATATTTTAAAGAATTTTATGGTTTACTTTTAACAACATAAAATATATTTGGTGTTGATAAAAATCTGCACAACATTTTGGTAATACAGGAAAGAAATATGTTAAACAATTAAGACCTGTTTTTCACCTTATAGCTTTCATATATTTCCTTGCTACATTGTGATGGATATATTACTACTATGATGGACATATTACTCAGTGTACTCTTAGGCAGGACTTTGTTTTTAAAAAGCTTCATCTCTTTCCTCACTCTAAAGGATTTTAAAATATTTGACTACCATTGAGCTCATTCAGGAGAGATCAGTAACCTCAGTGCATTGTAATTACAGTCTAAGCACAATTAAGATAATAATTCTCAAATTTAAGTAATTCTTTACAGCATAGTTTCATAAATATTCTACAGAGTTATGAAATAATTAATACATAACAACTTTCATAAAGTACTTGCTGACATTTTAATCCCAAGGTGTCACTACAGGGAGGACCTGCCTCTCAGAGATAGTGGAATTGAGACACTGCCCAGGTGATTTATGACTTGGCCCTGGTTCCTCCTGCTGGATTGTCACAGGATGTCCATGAAAAGGACAGTGACACACATCATTCTGTAGTAACCATCAAAGAAGCTGTATTTAGTGACATCTGCACTATGGTCCTCCAGGTAAGGATTTTCAATGCACATGGGTTTAGAATAAGGAGAGAGCCAGAGAATGAATTCTGGAGGGAATCTTTCATTATCATTAGGGAAGTGCATTTTGCAAAGGCTTTGAAATGTGATGGATAGCATTAGGACAAAAAAAAAAGAAAGAGATTGATTACATCATGATTGATGAACCTGCTGACTAGGCTTTTTGTTTTAATCAGTGCCTTTTATTTCTTTTCACCCTAGCTGCAACTGCATTCCACAGAGCAGGAGCTGGGATGTCTGCTCACAGCTGTCTTGCTGCATGGCTGGCAGGAGGTGCTGATACTGAGCTGAAATTGCAACCTGCCTTTGGGAAGCAGAGGCATGGGTGTAATTATAATAATCGTGGATTTTTGCCCCTCCTACTTTTCCCATCACTTCTATCTGCAGTTCTTTTATTGTAAATGAAATAGTATTATGTTATATTAATTTTAATTTTCCATTATATCCCCCACAGTTGGTGTGTGTCTTCATAACTCAGGGCCCATTTTACAGATGACTCACATAATAGTCAAAGTTACTAATTTGTTACAAAGCTGCCTGCAATCCCAGTTTTTACAGTGTTTCTACATTGCTCACAGACCTAAAATCTGGAGCCACTCATATTGCTTATTAGTTGAGCAAAATAATTGGAAGAGTTAGTGTAACTATTGTTTTGTGAGGCCCCAGGCCATGGCATTGCATGTCAGAGATTCAGTGGAGCCTCTTGTCCCATCTGGGTGGCTCAGAGCTTCCAAGCCAGCCTTTGTCTGGGCCAGGAAGTACCTTTCTTCATGAGCAGTCCCACAGGCTGTGGTGGAGCAACTCAGAAGGACATCCATGCCACATGAGTCACAACACCAGAATGTGCCCCTTAGGTGCTAATTAAAGTCCACTTCACACACAGGAATATACTTCCAATTATCATAGTAGCCTTGGAATGCATTGTGGGATGTGGAGAAGAGCAGAAGCTATTGCAGAAGAAAAGTAATTGGAGCGTTTAAATGACAAGGCCCTCGTGATCAGTCTGTGTCGTTGTATGAATTATCCCACAATACCTCAGCTACAGGTTCCAAAAGAGATGCTCATACAAAGGTTTTTCCAGGACTTCCAAGTCCTGGCTTCTCAAGAGTCAAAAAAATCTGTGGAAATCAGGCTTTTTTAGTTTCCTTCTCTTCAGCTTTCCACATCATTGCAGGGTAAAGAGCCAAAACTATTGGCTGTTCAAAGAACTTGAGGGAAAATTTCTAAAGGACAAACAAATATGTAATTCAGAATGTTGTCCTGAGGAAAAAATTCAAAAATCTACTTCCATGGGCAACCTCAAGTTTATTTTTTTGTTTTGAAATGACTTCTTATTTTGGAATTTCACTTGGAATAGAGATTCAAAGAGTCTGCCAATTCAAGCCTCTGTTGTGATTCAGCTGTTACTCATCCATAAAATGAATAACTTTATGTCCTGTTTCTTAATTCTTAGAAATTTATCATCAATTTATCATTACCCTTCTTCATCATTTCTCAAATAATATCCAAAGCATTATTCAGGAGGGAAATAAGGAGACAGCCTATCTGAAAGACTATGTTGAAGCCCAGGATATTTATTTACAGAGAGATACTGGGGCTTTTTTTATTCTACTTAAGAAAATACTTTAACAAGCCCTTCCACCACTTTGCACCTAAAAGCTGTGAATCCCATATAAAAAATCCATTTCAATAAGAAAATCTGTGGCATCAAGTGGTCCCCAGTGCCCAGGACACTTGCAAGCAACAATCACATCAGACTCCCATCTCCTGCAGGTATTTCATTGCCTTTCAGATGCAGTTAAATTCTGTCTGTCTTGAAGTGATCTTGCAATGAATATTTAAATAAAGCTGTGATTGCAGACTGTGTCCACATTTTTTGGTCTGTGTCAGCAAAATAAAGGGTCTCAATGCCAAAGCAGCCTTTGAGTTTAGCCATAAAAGTGAGCACAAATACACTCTAAGATGTAGGTAACTAGCAAAAAGGGCCCTTACAGTTCATATTCTTTTTGTGAAATCATTTGCTTTGACAAGTATTTAAATAAGTATTTAAATATGGTGACAGGTACACCCAACAGTTGAGTGCCTTTCTTTTTCTGGTATTGCCACAGTGTCACAAGGGTAAGCATAAAAAATGCTCTTGCCTTCAAAAGCAAACAAGGAGCTCTTTAGCAAGCTGCTACAGAAAGTCCTGCTCTCCCTCTTTTGACTTCTTGGTAAAGTGCCCTCTCAGAGACTCCATCAGTCTTCCCTTTCAGGTCTTCCCAGAGCAGTCTCAAAGAAACAGAAAAAATCTCACTGCTATAACAGCCCCTGTTCTGCCTTTGGACACAAACTATGAACAAGCAGCAGCAAAATATTGCCAAAAAGTATCTGGTTTTGAAAAATACTATCAGCATCCTGGAAACTAGAATCCAGGATGAGCCAGTCTTTAGCATTGATTTAACACGTTGAACTGAAGGGCCATAACTGATGGGTTGAATGAGGACCTTAAGCAAGATAAAAACATATTTTGCCCCCTCTGTGCTTGGATGGATCTGCACATGTAGCAAGAAAAATAGAATTATTTTTCAATGCTCCAATAAAATCTTCTGTTTCAATTATGTGGTTTATTGTGTCCTGTGATTTTTATCACTCTAAAGAAATTCATACTTGGAACACATAACTGTATCATCAAAGATTTTTGGGAAAGGAAGAGATTGATAAAATTAGTAAGAGATAAAAGAAATGTTTAGAAGATGTTCACATCTGAGAATGAAAAACTGCTGCAAAAACACAATGTATATTATCTATTCCTGAAAACCTGCACAGATGATGACTCCACTGGAAGACAGGAGAAAATGTAAGCAGGAGTGACCATCAGCATCCCCATGACACAGAATGTCAGCGAGAGGTATGTAAGAGTCTGCTTTGAGGCAAGGCATTGTATTTGGAAGATTATTCCTGGTTTAATTTTGAGAGGGGAAGCCAGAACTACAGCCCATTTCATTATATTGTGCTGAGCAATTGTCTCCTTTTTATTCTTTAGTGTCCTCTACCACACGAGTTTCATGAATGGAAGGCTGCAGGAATTGCATTCAGCTTTGAAACTGGCTACAGCGGGACAGTGATAATGAGGGCTGATAGGAACAGCTGGAGAAAATGGCTAAGATGTAGCAATTTAATAGATTTTATATAAAAAATAGCATGGCACTTTAGAGCTCCAGCTCTTGGCAATTAGTGAAAGTATGAGGTGATTATAGCTCTGTTACAGCAGAGGTCTTCCTCTCTCAGTAGTCCCAGGTTACCATTCAGTGCTTTCACATACCTGCAGTACTGTGCCAATTACCATCCTTTGCTAGGAAATCCTTTCATTTGCACTAAATTAGGTCATTGCCCTGCTGCTTTTCCAACAAGCATAGGAAAATGCATAGATGCTTAGGAAAAGAGAGGAAGGACACTCCTCATTTCCCAAGAAGCAGAGGTGGGTCAGTAAAACATCTGAAAAATGTAAAACAATTCTGCCCTTTTAATTCTGTTTTCTTATTCCATTGATCAGAGCTGCTGCTCAAAAGAAATACCTGCTCAATATAACCACAGAATGGAAGACAACAAAATATATATAGCTGCATATTAACAATGGCAGGCTGAGCAAATTAAGCTGTAATTTTTAAAGCACAGCTTAGCCTCACAAAGGTGGCACCTCAAAAGAGCGGCTATGGTGGAGGCTGCACACTCTGCCATGGGCTTGCAGAAGACGTGTCTGCCTTTTGTTGAAGCCCTGGCTATTGGGGTGGTGTCAGAAACAGGAGCATCGGGCTCTCAAATAACACTGAGCTTCTAATCTTGCCAAAGTGCTTTACAAACGTGAGGCTAATCTCATGGCAGCATGAAGAGGCAGGTGTTATCATCTGCCCAAAGTCAAAAGATTTGGGCAGCTGCACACGTGGAGTCACCAGAGTAGTCAAGGAGGGAATACAGAAAGGTTTTTTGAATCTTTCTCTATTGAAACCATCCCTAACTGCAGAACTCATTTATTTCCTCAAAAACTGAAAGGCACAATTCACCATGAATGCCAGCCAGTGCCTTAAGTGCAGTGTCTTCAATCTGTCACTGAGGAACACCTAGCATTTAAGGATTATTTTACTTCTAGTCAGGGCTTGTTGCCTACTGTGGCTTCAACCAGACTTTCCATCTCAGTCTGTGAAACTGGATTCATATTACTATGAAACTGGCAATGGCACAAAGTATTTTTACAAATCAGAAAAAGCCCTTTTCCAGCTATTTTTGCCAAGCAGGGAGGAAACCCCACCAGCAGCAAAATATCTGCTTATGTAATCAGCCCCAGTTAACTGGGGCTGGGTGTTCATATAATTGGTTTTAAATATTTAATTAATGTTTATATGAACCTCTCACAGATTCTTAGTGCTCTGTGTTGCACTTGAGTTGCCCTTGGTAGATCAGAGTCTAAGAGAACAGCACCATAACTGTTTGGAGGAAGGGGAGACTGACAAATGTGAAAAAACCCTCTGTATCACAGTTTCTTATGCTTTTATTTCAGCTCCTGTTTTACAGCTACCTCACTCAAACTATTAAACAGCAGTTGTTTTCTTACAGGCACCACAGCAGAGAAGAGACTTGAAAACATATTACAAGTAGATGAGATGGCCTCAGGGGGCTTCTTCCATGTAGGAGATGCCATGGAGGAAGGTGTTATGGAGGGAAAGGAGATAATAAAGTATCATCATAGTTATCACATATAAAAGGGCTTTGAGAAGTGTAACCTGACATCAAATCTTAATCCTCCTGACAGGTTGGTAAGATACAAAAATCTGTTGATTTTCAGCTCATTTTAGAGTTGATGAGGCCTTCTGAACACAAGCTGTTGCACTTGTTTGAATTAGTACATTTCCCAGCCCAGTAGCAGTAGCTGAAGCAGAAAATATCTCTTGGAAAAATCTTTCATTTGTATTTTGAAGTTACTTGTGAAGGAAATGCAACCTCTGGCAACTTGTCCAGGTATTATTTTCCTTCCCAGAATAAAAGACCTGTCAGAATGACACTGGGAAGCTTGTGTTCTTTTTTAAACTCATAATATTGTGTCCTCCTTCTTGCTTATTACTTTAATGACATTTCTCTCTGCATATTCTCAGCCTGTGAAGACCTGTGCAAACTACACAACTGTCATAAATGACAGGATTGCAGCTCAAGTCAGCAGTGATAACGTCAGGCTCTGCATACAGAGTCCCATTTTTAAATTTTTGTTTTGTTGAAAGGGGAGGGGGTTTCCTGTGAGTACAATGAAGTGGTGGTTGGCTGCTTGTTGTAAAAAATTTCTTATGCAAATTTTACCTAAGATTGTACTTACAGTTCTCTTATAGCTCTGAATGGAGAAAATGAGGTCAGCCATACAGGGAAAATAGTTTATTATTTTTTTAAAAATTAATTCTTTATATATATGTATATATGTGTGTGCATGTGTGTGTGTGTCTGTGTGTGTGTAATATGTCATCTTCATGTTAGAAAGCATGAAATCACTTTTTCCAGAGAAACAGACATATGAAAATAATGTACCAGCTGGAACACAACTCTTACCCATTTAAGCCAGAATCTATATGAACCTGAGGGAACCTCCCTGTGTGTACTGGACCAGGCTGGGGTTTCTGAGCAGCAGCTACCAAGAACCTTAACTCTAATCCTGCTCCCCAACAACAGGACAGCAAAGCTTTTGTCCTATAGTACAGGAAGGAAATGCTCATCCCAAGACCTCACTATGCAACTCCAGAAACAGTGGAAAACAATACTCTAAAATAATGTTTGATTTCATCATTGATGCTTTCTGATAAATGCAGTGATGATTCAGTCATTCATTATTTACTCCAAAAGTGGATTAAAATGTGCCCACCACTGAAACAAAAATGAAGCTTTTAAGCTAATATCAGTAATAAGCAATCCAGTCATTTCTTTCAGGTCTGAAAATATATGTGCTGCAGACAAAAAACCTCATTATAATTGTTAATTAGCTCAGTATAGTTAACTGATGTGTTCTGCAGCATCCTTAGAATTTAAAATCTGTAATTGAATGTCATAAATTAAATAAAATTAAGAAATATATTTTAATTCTTAATCCCATTATACATGTGCTGTATTCTAAGCATGAGGGAACCAGAAATTCACAGTAGATGTTTAATAATAATCAGATCTGGAAGATACAATTTGTCATAGCCACAGAATTAGCCTGGTAAAAACCAAGCCTGACAAGTTAATTAAATAAGCCTGAGTGGTATGAGTATTTGCCAGCATCTATGTTAGTTTTTTTTGTTTTACACCTTATGCTGACATGTAGAAAAAAATAAAAAACAAGTAAGAAAGTCTACAACTTATGGAACTAAGAAATATGACCAAAAAAAAAAAACAAAACCAAAACCAAAACCAACTTAAGTATTTAATATCTGGTGGATTAAATTCTTCATGCTTTTTACTCAAAATATCCTTCTCAGAGAGCTCAGCCAATACTTAAAAGAGTATTTTCATAAACGGCTTGACCTTACAACCCTGTAACCTGATGAGTCATTCCAGATCATGCTAAAGCTTACTCATGAGGAAGAATGTAATTTTTGGATCCTTTGCATCTGACCTCACAAAGTATGATGCAAACTACCACCACGAGTGAGAAAACTACGTGTAGTATCAGGGTGCAGGAATCTCTCGTTGGAAGAGATGGAGCTTTTGTGCTCCCTCCTGAGTAGCTCCTGCTCTCTAATGACTACCACCTCTATCCATGTGAGAAACAGCTCAAGTGGATCAAATGCTTGCAAGATCCGGCCATAAGTCTTCTGACTCCTAAAGGGCCCAGTCTGGCAACAGGCTGAGTCTTCTCCAAACTGGCTTTGTATCTGCAATCGTTCATTAATGTTTTGGGTTTTTTTAGAGGGTTAGCATTGCCAGGAACTGCCTTGCCAAACATGAAATCCTTACCTTCACAAAGATGGTGAAATGTGTCTCTCCTACCCTCCCTCCACAGAGGTAGACAGATAGACAAGGACACACCCACACACACCATCTACACATACACCTGTGATGTATGGGTGTATATGTGTATGTATATACACATTAGAGGTGGGTTGGTTTGCTTTCTCTTTTTTTAGGCTTCAGGAAACCTATGGTTTCAAGTTCTTCCATGATGGCTGCCGACATCAGCCTCTGATAGGAGGGGAAGGACAAGAAGGAAGACTGATAAAATCACATGGCTTAGCTGGGATTCACTTGACTTGGCTGGGATTCAGGATAAAACCTTGTCACTCATAAAGAACATGTGAACGTGGACGGCAACTGAACCAAGCACTAGCAATGCTTACATGGTTTCCTATTTTGAACTTTTTTATCTTGAGGTATATTTTTGCTGCTACGAAAAACAGGTAATAAGAAATTTGATATTTCTGTGACATTAAGAAACTGTTATCCTTTATGTATTATTGATCTTTCTGAGCAGTTAGAGGTTTTACCCTTGGCTGGTGGTTTGTTGAAATACACCAAAAGATGTATTTTGTAGGAGTTATCCCAAATAAATCTCCTGACACCAGAAAGCCATGCCTAACAAAACCATGTGGCTATAAAACCTCCCTGCAGCTGTTGCCTTTGCTTTTGCTCTCTCTCAGCATGAGAATGTAAACAGAAGATATATTGCAGCTTGGGATGTTCTACTTTCCTACTGTTTCAGAGGAGAGGCTACTGTGATGACCCACACCGCAATCAGAACTTGACAGAAACTCAAGTTCTTTGGGCTTCTACAATTACAGTGGCTGGGGAGACGGGTGCTACTTTCTCCACTCATACATATGCTCTCAAGGCATAGTTTATCCCCATTCTTCTGCCACATGACAGCTACAGGCCGGATTAGTAAATAAAGCAAGCATGGAGCGTGGAATAGGAGGTTAAACATGGCACTGGAAAGTCAGCAGTTTTAGTCATCGGGTAAAATCTCCCGTGACGGCATTCCTTTCTGAAACCTGATCCTAGAGAGAACAGTTTACAGAGCTGAGGAGATGCCAGGCAATGATCTACAGCCCTGGCCTTCCTGAAACGTATTCCTCCCAAGCATCTGTAAGCTGTCAAGTCATCTGTGTAGTGCTCACGTATGTGTAATACATCCTTGAGCCATGACTTTTCTCCTGTGGTTCAAAGCTGTGTTTTCATGTGGCTCTGAGCACTTTAACTATGTGCAATATTGGGATACAGGTCCAAACAAAATAATTTTATGTCAGCTTCCCTGTTTTTAGAGGACAGCTTATGTTCTGCTTGGCTGTGTGAACAGAAATGTTTGGGAATGGCCCCCAACAAACTTCTTTTAAGCTGGAAGTCAAAATGCTACAGTTAAACTCAGGCAATCACATGATTATATGTGCAATCGGGACCTTGCATCTGCAGGATGTCTTCCGACTTTTCCAGGAAGATAGGATCTGTCAGAAGAATTGCAAAATTTTTAAAAATTGAGCAGTCTTTCTGTTCAGACCTGTTACTGCATACAGTAATACCATTGCTAGCTAAACGTGGTTGGACTCAATGATCTCAGAGGTCTTTTCTAACTGTAATGATTCTATGGTTCTCTATCCCTTTAATGACTTGGGGGCTTTTCTTAAAGATTTGGAACCAGGCATGAGGGAAGGAGGAAGAGAGAAAACTTCTCCATGAAATTTGGACATTTGGATTTTTTTTCAGCATTAATCTGATTCCCAAAGAAATTGTAGTTTACATCATAAATCAACTTTACTTAAATAAAGTAATTTTCATAACACATTCCACTACTGAAATAATCAGTATGTGTAGAGTTTGAGATGAATGTATCATGTTCAGGACTTTTAGCCAACCTCTGGAATTCATGTTGCAATCACAAGTTGCCCAGATATTGAAGCAGCGCTCCAAGACAGAAGGCAGCTCATCTGCATGGGATCTGTCTAGCTGTATATAGGAAAGGCATGACTGTCTCTTTATTTCCTGGATAAGGCTGGACAAAAATGTAATTAATTTTGTGATTTTATAGAACATTTCAAAAGGTATCTAAGAGTAGTAATGCTTATAACAGCATCCTGAAATGCCAGCTGAAGGCACTGCTGCTTACAAGGAGTATCTGCACCACATGGCTCCTTCTTTTACAATTTGGTTACCAAACTAAATACCAAATCTGCTGTGGTTTCCCACAGTTGTTGATCCTAGGATCTATTTGTAAGGTACACTTTTAATTACTGATATAATTATTTCCACCAATGTATGGGTTATGTTGTAGAAACCCATAAACTACATAATTGCCCTACAGGTCATTATCCATGTCATCATCCATGTATCATAGGCACAAAACCACGTGCTCTTTAGGAAGAAGATGGCTCCTTTCATTTCCGTACATTTCTCTCCAGAAATTGTCCTGTAAATACCCTCCAAAATTTAAAGAGGTACAACTTTTATTTGATGACTTTTTCTTGTTTTCACATGGAACCACCATCTCATCTGAGAATAAGCCCAGCCCTTACAACCAGCGTACTTCCTGCTCCACATTTACTCTCCTGTCTCCACCAGGCATTAGAGATGGCTTGTCAGAGGTGGGATCATGCTGTGTTGCAATGGCAATTAAGGGAATTTTGAACACGCAATGATATTTGTTTTTTTTACCTGCTAAAACAGACAGTGAGAGGCCACCTTCCATTCCAGGTTGCCTTACACCTTAGTAAATATGGTATTCTTAAAAAAAACCTCAGCTAAAGCTGATTAAAGCTGCAGGCAGTTTTCTAATGAAGAGCATATTTTTGTTTCAATTGGCATGCTGGCCTCTCAGGACAGATAACATATACTACCTGGTATTTACTTTAGGACATTCCCTCTCTCCTTCTGAGATTACTGAAAGCTTGACATGTCTACAAAATTCTCTGTAGTCTTTGGAAATTACTTACAGATGACAGGAAGGGATCTGGTGGCCTCTCATATTTGTCTTGAGTCTTTTCCAATTAAGGAATTCAGGCAGTGGGAAAACTTCAGCTGTATCTGTTTAGTCAAAAGAAGTCCATGACCAAAAGCTGTTTAGCACTCAAGCACAAAAATTAGTGGGACAATTGAGCTGTGGAAAATCAACAGAGACAGAAAGCGGAAAGCATAACTTTGTGAACACGCAGAAAAAGTCAATCTCCCTGTTGGAGCTGGTATCCTTTGCTCCACTTCAAGTAGTTGTATTTAAGTGATTTCTTCTAGAGTTTTTAAAATATAGGTGATTTTGTTCACCATGCCTGGATTCATAGGAATGGAACAGATTGCAGAACTGAAACATGCATATATATCAATTCTTTAGCAACATAAAGTATTTAATTGCTTATTGGTTTTATATAGTATTTACAGGGGTGTCTAGTAACTGGAAAAAGGGGTAAGAGGAACAGTCAACAACTGATCTCTTGACCAATTTAGAAAATACATGGTTTTATAGATGGGTGATTTTTTCCTTGTATAACCCTCCTGTGTTCCTCTTTTGTCAGAGCCTTTACTGTTAATAAAAATTTACAGTATGCTAGGTAAGTAGAAGTATTACCAGGTGTGATGGGACCAGAGGCTTACAAAGACCCTTCTTCCTCCTCTGAAAAAGGAAAGCACTGAAGTCACACCACAAGGATAGGAGGTGCAGCATCATAGTCTCAGAGGTACTGCAGATGGTTGGACAGATCTCAGATATCTTTGGCAATGGGGATTCAGTAACTCTCACTGTCAGAATTACGGAAAAAAATGAAAAATGGCTTTCCTTCAGCAAGAAGGAGACAGGCACAGAGACAGGACAGGCATCCAGTATTTCTATTTATGAGCCCAGAAGGCCCTGCTTACTAAGCAATTTCCCCATTAGGAAAAGAAAAAAAGCAGAGCCTTCTGCAAAGGGCCTATTGGACCACACTGACAATTTAGAGTCATCTGATACACTGGGAGAAGGAGAAAGAATTTAAATATCTGAAACCATCACAGTGAGTACTGTAAAAGAAAACAACTAAGTTATCAGGTGATGGCATATGCTATAATTGCTGGGTCATATGGAAATAACATTCAGCAGCTGTTATTTTACCAGCATTAATAACTCTAGTTCTCCCACAGACATAGAGGAATAAAAAGTCTGTTGCTGCCTATGAATCTTAGATCACAAGCAATGGGCCTCAGACAAGATTTTTGTCCCAAATGTCTGCATTTTATTTTAGGAGTAGATATACATCATAAATTAAATGAACTAAAATATTCATTTGCTTGGTAACTATAATTTTCCTACATCATTGTGCTCCACAAAGTCTGAATAAATGTGAACTTATGTTCAGTGAGTCACAGAAAAAATAAAATAATGGTGTTTACCTTTATACGTCAGCCATAGTGCTATATGGAAATCATTCTACAATAAAGAGCTGAGAAAGTTAAATAAGATTTTACTGCCACAGTAAGAAATTATTCTAGGCCTTTCTTTCACATGAAGAAGTAAAAAAGGATAGTAAAAAACCCATTAAGTACAATTCTAATGTTAATCTTCATAAGAAGATCTATTTTACTTGAGACAAAGACTTAAACAAATATTTTATTGCAAAGGCATTGGTAACCCACCTGGATCAGTGCTTGGATCACCCTATGGATCTTTGACCACACAGCAAACAAACTGGCAGAGGTATGAGTCAATATTCTTTCACTAATATAAAGAGGACATGGCAGTTTGGCAAACTGCCTTGGTTACTGTTTGTCTACCAAGAAAAGTGTATTAGCAGCAAGCCTGGTCACCTAAAAGCAGGACTCTGCATGATACTCACAATTCAAGGGCCAGATTCAGGTTTAGAAGTCTTGTAAGTCTCCCATCATTGCTCTGACTTGACTTAAGCCTTCCTCTGCAAAAACCTGAGTAGGTCTTTAACTCAGCCATTACCTTTCTAGCAACCCAGTTGTCTCCAGGTTGCAACACCTGCTCTCTCCTAGACAGGTGAGGGAATAAGTAGTTTAAAATTATTAGGCCAGACAGCACTTCTTCCAAAAGATGGTGCAGTATTTTATTAATAACAAGCTATGCAGCTTTATACTGTAATTGCTGCCTCTGAGCCAGAGGCAGCAAAGGAGGGCACTGCTGCACTCTGTGCTGTGCCTTTCCTTGGTAGCCATTGTGTACTTAGGACTTACGTAGTGGGCTCAAAATAGGAAAAACACTGCTAAAGAGAAATTTGTTGGCCTTTAGTAGGAGGGTTTCCAACCACTGAGCTGAAGGGAAAGGGAAAGCAGGACTGCATCTTGACAGTGTGTCAAGGCCAAAAGTGTTTGTCAAAATTTTTCACGTGTAGGTTGTGCGTCTTGCAAAGCAAAGTCTTATAAATCTTCTCTTGATGTGCAGGAAGGAAAAACACAGAAATGTGTCTCCTTGGAAATTGCGACTAAACAGCAAACCAAAAAGCTGCCAAAGGACAGCCTCCACAGGGTGGTTGCTTGCATTGAGGAAGCTTTGCTGGGGGTTTCCCTCTTCTGCTCAGAAGATAGTTTTAACGAGGCAGAACTCGGTGTATTGAATTTAGAGTGAGTAATAGACGGAGATTGTGTGCCCAGTGGCAGACTATTAGAGACTTTTGTGTTAACATTTCCTTTGAAAAGAGTTTGCACAAAGGCAACTCATAGTTTGTTATCTGCAGATGATAACTCCACGGACAGGTTAGCAACGGAGCTATAAACACTGAGACAGAAATTTAGGGTGTTTTTTAAAGGTATCAGCTGTGAATTCCCAGCCTTGGGATGAGTCATTTAGACCAGATGCAGCATTTCAAGGAAACATTTCTAGTGAAGTGACTAAAGAGTTGGATGAGGCCCAACTGCAATGCATTCACAGGCATCCCATGGGTCAGGTGAAAGGAGCTGTTTTAGGGGCCTCCTGGGCCAGACGGCGTTTGTAGATGATGCAGAGACAAAAGCCAGAGGAGGTGGAGCTGCCCATATAGAAGAAATAGCTGCCCATACAGAAAAATAGGAGCTGCAGAGTTGTCAGCACCCAACAAGCAGAGCAACATGTATGAAGAACTGTCCAGGCACCTGCTGCTCTGAGCAGAACTCAACAGCTGAAAGGAATTGTGATTTGGTGAAAATATGATCTATGGAAAATATTTACGAGTCTAAAGGGAAAGGATATGTAATGCCTGAATAACACTGGGAGCTACCAAAGACTGACTGATGCAGATTTCAAAAGAAATTAAGCTCCCATCATCTTTGGGGTGTGCAAACTCAGTGGATTACATTTTGTGAACAGTATTTCTATTGCTCTTGTACTGAGAGTCACCTTCATCTAGGGACCTTAAAGGTGTCCTGGGCTACTGAAGCGAGTAAATGTGCTCTGGAGCAGAACTGAACCCCTCCACAGAAAACTGGCAGGAAGACATGTGGCTCCAGGGACTTTGGGCTTCAGGTGCTTCCAGAATGAGTATGGAGTGACAAAGATTAATTGCTCCCCATGACAGCTCTAAACTAGGTCATTGTGTAGTAGTATGCCTAAGTGAACCTGTTGGAGTATTTGAAATTACAGCTGTGCCATCAGGTTTTTTCCTTGTCAGGATGCTGCCTCATGTGGCATCAAAAGTTGAGGTCTATGTAAGAACAAAAATGTGATTGACATTACCAGATTGTAAGGACAACAGCCAAACATTTTCACAGCATATCATGGCAAAGAATTGTGAAACATCCCACTTTGTCTGAGTATTAGGGAAATATTTACAGAGGACAAAGAATAGAAGCCATTGCTCCAATACAACCCATTAGTTTACCTTCAATTTACAAGGATTTGAGTTTGGGACTGGGTGTAGCATCAGTGATGTACCACAATGTGCCTTTGCTTTTTTTTTTTTTTTTCCCTTGTCATAGTGGACATCTGTGAGGCATTAGGTGGTGTAAAATGGCCTGGCCACATCCACATTATCTTGAACTTCCTACATTTGAACTATTACAAAACCCCTACTCAGCCACTTCACTAACAACTGAGTCAAAGCTTTGCAATAATTATAAGAAATGTAATTCAAAATAGCAGCAAACCTTCCTTCCATCAAGAGTTGAATGTGTTATTGGTTTTGACTGGGAGTCTGCATCATCTAGTTACACTGACATTGACAAATTAAGATAGAGCACAAACTACTACAAGGTCTGCAGAGTACCTTTCATATTCATGCATACACCAGAGATATTTCAGAGGATGAGAAATTATCTAATATAAGAGATGAAAACTGAACACATTCAGCAAAACCCATAGGAGGAAGATCTAGAGCAAGCCAAAAGGTCTCTGAAGCTGTTTTAGAATATTAGTTAAGAAGGCTTAACTCTTGGGGGATGCCATTGGTTTCTGCACTGAAACCTTACGGAGACAAATTGCACAGGATGGATAGGCCTGCTGATAGAACTAACATTTTTGTCTCACTGATAATCTAGAATCAAGAATTCAGGGTATCCCCCTGACCTGAGCAGGCATTTGAGAATGGAGCCCGTGAGGACTGGTAAGCTTCCTTCAACCACAGAAATCACAACAGTGATCAAACTGATAATGCTTTCAAATTTTTGCTGAACAAAATAGGGAAAAGTTGCAGAGAGCACCTGGCTGTGATGCTGTATGGTTGTCTCTGTGGGAAATTGCTGTGCTTATATCACACTTTCTGTGTTTGATGGATGAGGAGAGGAAAATGGAAGTTGTGCCAGGGCTTTTACTCAGAGTGCTTCTCTAAGTCTTAAACTTCTATGTGTGAATGATAAAATAACCTGGAAGAAGAAAGCTTCACATAGATAAAACCATGCCTATAATAAGGTATTCATCCTAAGGTATTTGCTTTATTTCACATTTGATCCCAGCTGAGTGAGAAGAACTCTAACAGAAATTCACAGTACCCCGCACCCAAAGTTTCTTCAAGAAAATCAGTTCTGTAAACTATAGGACCTGTGTCTGCAGGGATTATACTTTTTGATCATATAACTGCATAGATTGAAAAGAAAAAAAATTAAGTTCAGACTAAAAATGGACACTGCCGTATAAATAAAGAACAGCCACCACTTGTTCAGAGGGAGTAAGCAGAACATCTGGCTTCCAGTTCTGTACCTGCCTTGGCTGAACAGTTTGGGAGCACTGAGGAGCTCCTGCTGCCTAGGAGGAAGGGAGTGCCCAGCATTAGTCACCAGAAACCAGGTCTGAATCATTACATGGAGTCCTGATTCAGCAAGTTAAACACTGGTGTGAAACAGGAGATGGGTCCTTAGCATTCCTCACTGAAGCGGACAACTGCTGGGAAAAGCAGGGGCACACCAGTGGCACAACTGGAGATCCAGGAGGACCTGGGACTGAGACAGGCCACCTGGCTCTTCAAGGGCTTGAACTCAAGCATGAGTTATTGGTGTGCTGGGGAGAGGATATCTGGGGAGGTCACTGACAAGACATGCATGAGGTGGCCCTGGGAGCCCACAGCCACGTTCAGTGTTTGCCTTCCCCCATTTATTTTTGGTCTCCCTGAGCAGACAATTTGAAGGCTCACACTTAGGCCTCCTGCACCCGGGAGCAACTGCCCACAATTACGCAAAGCAAATGTGTTTGGAGAATGCCACATCAGCAGTCCTCCGAGGGTGTGCGGAGGATTTGAGCCAGCTCCGTATGATGTTTACATAAGAGGATTTGATCTAGGCTTCCTAGTGTGATTCACAGGGCTCTGCCCTGCTGGAGTAGCTAAAAGTTAATTCCTCTTGCTTCTGTACTTGGCCCTGGTACTTTGCTTTTTACAGCAACTGCATCGGTAACAGCAATACTGCAGCAGTCATTACAATCCAATTTTAACACCGATATTTTTAATTGCCATTTTTTTCTCCACATATTTTCCTAACTGTATTTTGTGCTTACAAACTTATATTTCAACTGCAAATCCTACTTCCTTTATTTAGATGAAAACCAGAACACTAACATTTAGAAATACAAAAGTTGCCAGCACCGTGTAAACATCCTTCTTTAAATATGTAGGTTTGCAAAAATGAAACTGGTGCCTCTGTATTTTGACAAGCTAAAAATGACACTGGTTTAAAAGATATGAAGCATGAAAAGAAATGAAAGGTTAAACTAAAAATAACTCGGTTTTCACTTGTCCTCCAGAAACTCACACAGTTTCCTATACATGTCGCCACTAAGGTACCAACTCATTTATCAATGCCCAGGTGTTTCCCTGTTTAAACAGAAGGCCAAGTAATTATTGACAGTTGTGTCTGTAAAAGCGAATAAAACAGTACAGAGGTGATTCTGACACTAATGGAAACAGCCTTAATCTGCCACATGCAGACATAGAGCTTTTTCATCTTGGAGCAGGGTACTGTGTCTTTATTATCTTTGAGCAAAAGTCTACAGCCTGCTCAGTCATCAGATCAATATGCTAGGTGAAATGTAGTAAAAAGTGTGAGAATTTCACAGAACATCACTGTAGTGTTAGGTTTTGTTGGTTTTTCATTAGGGATAATAGTTTCAAAAATACACTTCCTCATACCTTTTCTTATGAATTTATATGTTTTCTATTCAAAGCCTTGGTGTTCTTTCTTCCTGCTTTTCGATCAGTGTAACCACCCTGTATCTCAGTTTTCTGGCTTTAAAAAGATCACAAGACTCACAAATGACACAAGAATCTAACAAAGCTTCACCTACCAAAAGCTTTACCTATCAAAAGCTTCACCTATCAAAATTCTTAAGTATTTTGATTTCCCCATACTTTAGCAGCAATATCCAGGTAAACTAGAAGGCATTAGAAATAACCATGTTTTGAGCAGGATTGAGAGTTTAATACCTGGAAGATCAGTACATGACCAGCCCTTATTGAGATCAGGATTGATTATGATACTGAATGATCTCTGGTTTTTATCTGGCATGACTTCTCCTGTGCAACTTTTTCATGCAAGGTTATGGTTAAAATGTAGGTTATCACAGCTAATTTATCTTGGCTCACTGTTCTTCTTCTTGCAGATTCATTTGTTTCATTTTTAAGTGTGGTGTGGCTTTCTGGATACTTCCAACACCAGCAGATGTTGCTTAAGCAAGAAGTTTGATTCCCCAGATCCATCTGTCGTCATTTGCCCAAATGGTTCCCTGGAGATGCTTCTCTTACTAGTATTTCCAGGAAAGCAGGCTGATGGCTGGCTCCACAGTCACCAGCCAGGAACTCCCCTTGGCTGCTTTTCATCTAGTCCCTTTCTTCTGACACATCCAGTTTTGGTGGGCTACAAGGGGACAGGCCTCCTCTGGAAGAGCTATTTACTTGATATACTCATGCAATCACACTGTGTCAAAGTACAATGAAAAGCAAAGGAATGTTGGCAAGAGAACATCATGCATAAGCTATGATTAAGACATTAACAGAACCATTACTTATTACTCAATTTTCTATCACAGCAACCAAGATCAAAGGTTTTGTCTTTTATTCCCCCAGGAAAACCTTATCTGGATCAAATTGAGTCACACTATCCACTTTTTCTGTGGAACTCTCTCCTACATGGGCTTTTCATAAACTTGCAAATGTACTTTCTTCAGCTCAGCCCTCTATGACCGTCTCCTCCCCATTCACCACCTAAATCATTTACGCACAAGTAAGTCTGGATTTTATTGCTTACTGTTTCTTTTGGAGCCACAAGAAACCCATTTGTCTTTGAAAAGCTTAATTTCATTTCAAAGTAATTTTAAATATGTCAGTTTAGAGCTGCTCTGGTTTTAATTTTTTTCCTTTGGTTTCAATATATTGCCATTTTTACATTTTACTTGAACAATCAAAAAGGATTATATACTATGAAATATGAAATAATATACTAAGAGTGGTGTTATAAGAAGAGTTTGTTTCCATTGCAGTGACTTGCAATTCACTCTGTGTCTGTGTACGACTGCTGTAGTAACCATTGTGGGAACTGACTACTGCAACTAAGCAAAAGTGCCCATGCAGGGTGGTGCATGCAGTTGCTCATGGTCTAAGCCAGCTGGATGTTATCCAGACTGGTTTGGGTATCAGGTAGCTGCATTAACCAAGAGCTCAGAGCTGTGTTGATAAGTCCTGCAGAGAGAACAGTTATGGTAAATGCACACACAGTGTCACACTGTCACGGTTTCAGTTTTCATATCAGAGCTGGCCTGCAGCCTTGTAGCTCAAAGTATAAGAGCAGGCAAGCAGCTCTCCACACCCATCCATACAGATACAATCCCTGAGGTATGCATAAGGTCTTTTAATATTCCAGAGAGAATGTCAGTTCCAAAATGCTGTGTTTTCTCTGGGTTCTCAGTTCTCTCTGTTAGATGAAATTCCACCTCCACCCTGATGCGTGCCCAGACGTCTATGCCTCAGTTTGGACAGGCAAGGCTGACAGCTCTTGTGTTGCTTGATGGGAAAGCAGCACCTGGAAGAAGAGCAGCAGGTTCTTATTAAAAACAAATTTCTTCAAAAAAATTTAACTAGTTATGCGGGAGCCTCAACTTAGGCTTCCTTGGCACTCCAACCAACCACAGCTCCTTATTCAAGGCAGCACTTCATCTTCTGAATGCTTTTGTACTCTTATATAACAAAAGATTGGGATGTCTCATACTCAGCCATATTTCAGCTTATGCAGACTGGGATTTGATGGACACTAGATAAATTTTTGCAAGAGGCTAAAACATGCTAGCCTCATAAGGATGAGGTGGCACTGGGAAGTGCAGCAAATTCCTGAAGTACTGGCTATACCCCATTTGCTCAGCCCCATGCTGTTACTTAAGTGTCTTGCACGAGCTGTGTTAGTCCTGTCCTGCTCAGCTGGTGCCACTTCTCTCTTTTTTTGCCCTTTATTTTTCTGCACTGCCTGGTGTCTCCTCTGAAGGGTGAAATGGAGGAGACAACACCCATGAGCTCTATACCTCATATCCTCAGACGTCACTCCTTCCCCTGGAGCCTTAGAGCACAAAAAGGACTGCACAGCCCACTTTAAAAGAAGGTGAAGAGATCACAAACAAACATGGAAGCTGAGGGAATATGTTCATACTCGTACAGTCTGTACTGGGGCTAACTCTCACCCATAAATACCTCTGTAGTGCTTCTTTGGAGCCTTTATTTCCCAGTGTGACAGATGAGATAATAAGCACTTGGAAACATGTTAAAGTGATGTTGATCAGGTCACAGCAACAGAGTATCAGGGAAGATCTTTCCAAACATACAAGGCTGTACCTAGCATTTGTCTCATCTCTTTTGGTTTTTTTCTATTATAACATGCAGAAGTGAGAGATGCTTACCCATAGCAGCAGAGGGGAAGTCAGATAAGAGTGAGGACTCATCATTTATACAATCCAACTCAGAAACAGAAATGAAAGAGACAACAGCAGAGCAAAAGAGAAGTGCTTATCTGAGAGCCTGTACACAGAATGCCAGTAGTAATGATAACCTAGGCTACCTGAAAGGACAGGAAAGTCCAGACATCCCCTTACTTATACTTTATATCATAGAGCATATGACTCAGTTAAGATGGAGAAAATATTTAGTGTTGTCTAGAGGGCAATGAGAATGAGGTAATCATCAAACTCCTCAAGCTCCTCCAGAACTGAGACTTTAAAAACACAGAGCAGAAGACACAACACATGCACAGAAAGCGGTAAAAACCAGATTGAACAATTTTCAATTTTTAAGGCATTTAATCAAATTCTACCATCAGAATTTCATGCTACCTCATCCTGCAAGGTCATTTTCATGAGCAGATATCTCTGACTTCGGTCTCCTTTGTGAATGAGGGGCCCAGGCAGCAACCGGAATCCACAGCATTTAATGTGTGCCCTTTTTGCACGCTTCAGCTATTGTTCTGTTCAGCTTGTAAATTGAAATCAACAGTATGTCATAAAAAATGCCCTCCTATGTTATAGGTTCCACAAGCATTGGCAGGTAATCTGGGACTGATAAACTCCAGCCAGGAATTTCAGATGGAGGTTTCTGTGGTTGAGCTTCTGATTCTGCATGGAGACAACTGGATAAAAGATCAAGTGTGTTGCTTATTTTAAGCGCTCCATGAAAATGAGTTTGGTCTGAGTATGAACTAACATATTCTCACCCAAGTACAGAAACCCTTTGGCACTGGCACATCATTGCAATGCTGTTGGATGTGCTCATCAGAAAATACACCACATAGCTGAGTGCATCACTATTTTGGTAGAATCCAATTTTACTGAAAGAACAGGTTTCCAGTGAAATTTCAACACTCAGAAAAGCTTCAGGAACTTAAGGATGCAGTCCTGTGTATCTTTGGGCTGAACAAGATATTTGGTTTATCAGAATTCTGTTCAGGCCTATTTATTTTCTTTCTTCTTTCTCTGTTTTTCTATTGCGTCAGTGGATTACTTCTGCAGTCATGGATGTTTTAGCACAAGATGCCTGCTCTTATGGCAGAAAATACAATACACAGGATTTAGCATAAAATTAGCATCGATCTAGCATGATTCTGTGGATACCACACTATGGTACCATGTCAGCAGTCTTGGATTTCTACCAGACTATGACAGAGAGAAGGACTGTGTCAGAAAGTTCCAGCTTTGCTGAATCAGTGTGGAGTATGGGTGGAATAAATATCACACACTTGGCCATCACACCGAAATACCTATTGACTACACCTGAAATTGTGCCAGGCTGCCAAACATTGGGTGAGGCAATAATGGCGTGCTGATAGCAAATGGGGCTGTACTGCTGCATCCTTGGGGAGTGAATCTGGGAAGTCTGGCTCATACTAGCAAGACATCTAACAAACACACAGCCACACAGGAGCAGCTCCCTTCACTGACAGTACTCATAAACACAAAGCTAACCTGGTGTTGAAGTCTTCTGCTATGGTTTTGAGGTGGGATAGAGCCCTATCTCCCAAACTCACTATGAACTCACTGCACAGCACTGCATGGGATAGGGCATGAGGATGCTGCAAACGCATTAGGTCAACAGCCACTGTACTACAGCCACACAACATCCATTTCTGAGTCACTGGTCCTCAATGTAGGGCTGCCTTCAGCACACAGGTCCAATATTGGCAAATAAAAGATACACCACAGATCCACTGGCTAGTAAACCCTGCTTTAGGGTGCTCAAAAACATAACCAAGTGATGGAGAGCATCAAACTGATGCAAAGTAATTTTGGAAGCTCAAGCTTACTGAAACATTTCCAGAAGGACAACTTTTCCCTAGCAGACTCAATAGTGGTATGTGCATTGTTTCTCTGTCATCCATCATAACATCAAGGCAAATGAAGCAATTTGAGGAACAGCAACAAACATTATCTGGAAGAGTGGTTTTATAGAGAAAGGTTAAAAGACCTTAATACATCCAGTTTCATTAAAGCAGAGGTAGATGGAGGCATGTCTCCAGCCAGCAAATGTTTAAGTAATGCAAACCTTAAGGATGGAAAGGCAATACTTGGGCTTATACATATGGGAACAAGTAGGAATAAATGAAAAGAGGCGGGGAAAGACTAAATACCAGAAAATCTTGTTGGCAGTGAAGAGCAGAGCCTGTGCAAATTTTTAGGGGAATTTTTAAAGTTATTTAAAAATAATTTGAAAAATACTAATAACCAGGCTAATAAATAGGGGTAAGTCTGTACTAGCAGAAGAGTTAATTGGATTATACAACAGCCTCCTCTATCTCCATCTCTTCCTTTGCTTATCTTCTACCAATTAACACTGTACATTTGGTAAAAGCAAAAAGAAAGTAACCTAAGGTACATTCATGACAAAAATCTCAATGCTGATTTAAGAGACTTGATGTGCTCCTGGATCCTGAGAAACTGACCCCACAAAAATTTCTCATTTATTTGAGTGCAACATCACTTGGATTTGATCCATGTCCCATAGAAGAGGTAAATCCCTGCAGGAGAGACAAGGTGGCTCAAACAATGGATTATTGCTTTTGCAGTGTGTCAGGCAGATAATCTTTAGTGAGTACCAGCAGTTGAAAAGGTTACAGCTTCTAACTAACTAGACTGACACTCTCCCAGAAATTTCTGCTTCCATATCAAGGTGGCAGAAACCCCCATCTGTATTTTAGCATATCTGATTCTTTGCCCAGGAAAGAAAAAAAGAAAAAAGAAAAAAGAAAAAAGAAAAAAAAAGAAAAAGACTATAAACTATCAACAAAGGTGTCTTACATGATAATTGAATGCCGGCACTTTGATGTGCTTAGGAATTCTTTACACTATCACAGCTCAGTAAATGTGGCAGCCTTTAGGTACACAATTTTTCACTCAGGGTGACCAACCACCACACTCTTCTGGTGTCAACTTTACTCTGTTCTAGCAGTCATGCTAGCAAAGCTGGCAATGGCTGCAGGAATCAGAGTCCAGCTCTCCATTTCAAAGTCTTTCTGATGTGTTCTCCTGTAGAACACAGGAGGGCATTCCTTCATCTAGTGAGTCAGCTGTTGAACTTTAGTGTCTAAGTACTTATGTCATTTCTGTTCATGAATACAAATACACTTTCATAAGGACTATGTTCTATGTCTTGTCATAGTTTATGATAAGAAGCTTTTTTCCTAGTATAGAAATGTTTTTTGAACTCTTCAACATGCTCAAGGAACACTGCAGTATCCAAACGTTGATATTTATATGCACTGCATGTATAAATGAAGCAACTTGAAGAGTCCCAAATATGTATGAAATAATATAACCCAGATTAAAGCAGAAATAAATTAATGGAATGCTTTTTTGCTTTATCATTTACAGACATTGGAGCATATTGTATTGGTTTTTCCTGCACAGAAAACAGTGGGAGTTCTGGACAAAGATGAAAGGGAGAATATGTACTGTGAGCTGTTTGTTTTCTACTCATAATATCTTTTTCAAAAGACATTCTGTATTTAGAACAAATAAAAAATGCCCATATTTTATTGCTGAAAGGTTGACGATTCATAGATACCATAACAGTAGGACTCATGGTTCTTTTCTCATTTATATCATGGCCTTTTATTTTTTTTTAATAGCACAGTTGGCATTTCCATTTTTACTCCAAGGCAGATTTTGCCATGCTTACATCTTAGTTTTGCTAGAGTTCCCATTCATTTTAGTGGGTAGGATGCTCTACAGCATGAATTACGAGAAAGTCTGGCTGCTTGGTTGTGCAATACTGAATTTGAAATACGAGAAATAGAAAATAGCTGACTTTTTTTCCAGAAGAGTAATGCATGTACAGCAGAAGCCCAGTTAGGAAGGTAAAAACAAAATCCTACAGGGTCCACTGTAATAACAAAGCATCACTAACTGCTTTTTATCTTTCTGAGTTCTTAGGTTCGATTGTGCTCTTTGATGCACATACCTAATCCCCACAGAAGTCAACATGTGGGCTTTGCTCACAGCCGTGATCAAGCTTTATATTTACTGTGGTTTGGGTGGTTCTAAGAAATATGAACAGAAACTCATGCTCATAAATCACTGATCTGTATGAACCCATTTTCAATGCAGTAGTCAAAAGACTATGCAACTCTGAAAGATTAGTAATTACACAGAAGCCTTTGGCTCCTCTTCACATGTCTTCTGGAAATGATCACTATTGCTGGGAAAGATTTCAACCCAGTACTTCTAACATTCCATTTCTCCCTTGAAAATAAACCGAGTTGATGCTGCAACCGTAGTTCAACAAAACAACCACATCCAGACTTTCAAGGTGTCTTTAGGGAGTTCTAACAATAAAGAACAGTGTATGTTACGACTGTGTAAGAGCCATAACAAACGCTACTATTTTTAGTTAGGCTGTTAGTCAGTCCCTTAGAGACTCTGGCTCTATTACACTACCAAGATCTGTTATGCTGTTGTGACAGATGAAACTCAATGATGTGTTCAACCACTTCAAACCCAGTGTGACGTGTTGATCAGGTGGTGAAATGAGCAGCTGAGAATGGCACGTGGGTGCACACAGGTTTTTATTCTAAAAAGCTAAGGCACTTCTTCAGTGAAGAGACAACTACAGACTTTTGCTTCTGACACTTTATCCCAGGTGACTTTGAGACTATCAGTCCTGGACAGATGATACCCAGTTCACATCTCCTACTGGGAGCATCACCACATGGCACACCGGGTATCATAGCTTCTATCAGCACTGGTTCCACGGACCCATTTCCCAGTGTAACCTCTACTTGACAGACACCAACCTCATATGTATAACAATGTGTCTTCTCCCCCACTGCAAATTCACTCCATGCGTTCCCAAGGGCCTTACGGCCACGCCAGTCACCCAAACTGACAGCTAATAGGTACATGTCTTGTCTCAAGAGTGCCAGACGCGTGGTGTCACGCCCTAGCTCAGGACAGGGTCTCACCGCGCCTGAGGCACGCAAAACCTCCCAGTCCTCTGCTTCTGCTGCGGCCGAGGCTGCTGCGCCGACAGGACCGGCCCGGGCCAGCAGCTGGGGTGGGGGGGATTCCCTCAGGGTGAAGCTATCGATACCCGCGGTGCACAACATCCCGGGCCTCCAACTGTGAAGATAAGACACGGGAAAAGGACAGGAACACTGGCGAGAAACGCCGCCGTCTCTCCAGCGACGCCGCGAGGCGCGGCGCACAGCACCGGTCCCCCCGCCGCCATCTTGGACGCGGCTGGGAGAAGCCCCGACAGCCTCGGCAGGGAAACAACAGCGTCCCCCGGCCCGCCCGGACACCGGGACAAGAGAGCGCTAAAGAGGCGGAGTGACCCCACCGCGAATAGCTGGCGCTTACAGAAGATGTAAAATCGCATTTTAAAAAGCGGAAAAAAAACCCCCAGAAAATAATAAATTAAACCGAAGCAACCCAATAGATAACCTTGTGGCCACAGCAGGCGGGGTGAGCGAAGGGGCGCCCTGCCCGCACTTAAAATGGCACCTGCTCTCCGCCCTCGCCGGGTAGGGGCGTGGCCGTGCCAGGGGGCGTGGCGGTGCATGACACGCGCGTCAGGAGCCGCAGCGC
>VYXD01012306.1:0-101312 GCA_013397195.1 Hylia prasina | reverse complement strand
GGGGAGGCGCCCCGCGGTCGCCGTCCCTTGTCCCGCATCCCGCCGGCTCCCGCATCCCGCCGGCTCCCGCCGCCCTGGGTGTGCGGGGAGCCGCGGCGCTGCCTCCTCCGCCCCGCCACCGCGGCTGCCGGAGTGCGGGTGTGTGTCTGTGTCCGTGTGTGTCTGTGTGTGTGTCGCTGACGTTTCGCGGGGGTTTCTCCTCCCCGACAGCGGTGGGGACGGGGATGCAGCTGGAGCTGCCCTTTAAATAGGGGAAAGGGAAATAAATAAATAAATTAAATACGAGGCTTTCTCGCGTTGAACTGGTTTCCCTGCGGCAGGCTTCCAGCAGGAGACGACGCCAAGCCAAACAGACTGGCAAAGCTGCATGAGAAAGGGCAGAAATGCACGCTTTTGCATGGATTGGATTTTGATTCTTTAGCAAGTGACAGTGGGACGCCCCTTTTCCTCCCCAAACTTTTGACAGCTGTCCCGAGCCTTTGCAGGGTTGATGGCGTTTTCTCCAAACTTTATAAAAGTCTCCCTGTCTGACTTTCCCTAACTTGTAGTGTCTGTGATTTTGGCATGAAGTCTTTTCATTGTGGTTTAGCAGGGAAAAAAAAGCCGCGAGCAAAACACCTAAGCATAATCAGCAGCATTGCTGAGAACAGCTTTCAAGCATTTCCAAGGTGCAGAGTCGTAGTCTACTTGAGAGCATGGCTGTGTGGCAGCATGAAAGAGCAGCAGGTAAATATAATGTATTACTGAAGTAGGTGAAACAGATTTACTTTGGCTGGACAGGAGAATTTGCTTTCCAGGCAAGTTGCTGCACTGGAGGAGGGAGGAGATTGAGGTCTGACAGGAAGAAACTGAGTAAGAATAAAAAAGAGTAAGAGTAAAAAGGGTATGGGATAGCAGCTCAGCAAGGAGGTGCTAGTTGTGTGCCTAGAGCAGACTTGAGGGAAGAAATATATCCTAATAATACATCTATTAAAAAAATGTAGATATGCCTTTCTAAAGAAGGGCTCAATTTCAGTCACTTCCTAATAGCTTCTTTTTACAAATATGAGGATGTTGATATTAAGGTGATTAGAAACCTAAATCAGTTGTTGCACAGCCACTCTTGTTCACTTGGCTTTGTCTACAGGGAATGTAAACATTTAGAAAACAGTGTGAGTATGATCCCATATCCTTAGAGAGATAGAAATATGTAAGTTTGTCAGTGTGGCCTGTAGTGTCTTGAGGTACTAAAAGATACAAATGAGGTACTAAAAGGTACAAATGCTTGAGAAAATTTTATTTTTAGCTCTGATTGTGATTGCATTCCTTCACAGGTAATAAGGTATATGTGTTTATAAGCTTTGTCAGTGATGTCATTTACTGGTATGATGGAATTGATTCATACCCTAAAAGTTGTGACAGCTGGGGCCATGGTCTGGTTTTGTTCATTTGTGAAGAAGATACTATTTTTTTTCTCTAGGGAGTTTCTTGGTGTTCCTAAATAAACAAAGGCAGTTTTAGATTCACAGAATTTGAACAGATACAGTTGAAGCCCTTCAAGAAAATAGAATAGTTTGTACTGAGAACGTTTACTTCTGTTTATACAGTCTATTACTTAAAACTTATCCCAGCAATGCATGTCATTTTCAAAAGGTGAATTTGTTTCTCAAATAAAACACGGATTTCTTTTAGACTCCAGATTTCTGACATTCGCTTTTCTTGCCAAGTATTCTGCTGCTTATGGTAATCTAAGAGTAGTACCTCTAAGGTACATTAATAAATGTTTCTTCGGTGTTTGTTTGGGTTTTTTTCTCAGTTAATCATTGTTTATGGACTCCTGAGCAGAATTCACTGGCAACCTGCATTTGTGGATCATATGTTGGAAAACGTTGTCTTGCAGTCTTCTGTTTGCTGAGTGCAATGACTATTTAAACCCTGGATTTAAAAAACAAAACATAAACCAAACAATAGTTTTAAAGCAAGACAAAGATTAAAGGGACTTGTGAGATCTAGTCCCACTGATCTTAAGCTACAATATAAGTGCCAGTCTGCAAGAGGTAGTGACTGAGCACAGGAGAGGAAGGACCACTTTGGACACTGGGCCTTTAGACCAAGGTGGGAGCTCAAAGTGAAAGGAGGGGAGGGTGTTCAGGCTCTATCCTTAAGTCCCTTAGCTTTTACCAGGTTGTGTCAAGTTAAATGTAGTAAGACACAGTTTAAAAATAATAGTCAGGAAGCAGGGAAGTAGCTAGGAATATCCTTTCCATCTCCCAAATGTGGGCATTCATTTTTCACTACAGCTGCAGGAAGGAAGCTGTGGAGAGGGATTAAGGCTGAGGTTGTGCATTGTTGCTCCTGAGCACTGCCAAGTTGAAGGTGGCTGTAGTAAGACCTAGTGCAGTACATACTCCAGAGATGTTGCTACAGAAAAATCTTGATAGAAGCAAGGGCAAGGTGAATAGTGTGAGAAGAATAGATCAGAATATGACAAAAAAAGTGAAAAAGGAAGGTGGAGGACACTCTTTTCCTCTTACCTTGCGCATACATGAGGAGAAACTGTGGGAATGATGGAGCTGATGGAGAGATTAGGCTGGCTTCATGTGGAGAAGGACCAGCAAGCAGTTCTTTATGGATGGAGCTATCACAAGTAGAAAGAAGATTGATGCTGGAGTATTCTAGATAGACATGACTGTTTCCAATCTTAGTTAAGGAGTTTGAGGGGGGAAAATGTAACATAAACATCTTTGCCCAAAGGCAAGAAGCAAAACTGAAGTTGTTTGCATGTTGTAGCTGTAAATTGCAGTCTTGGGGAACTGTGACATTGCTGTACACTCTGTCTGTGCTAGAGAAATAGAACTTGTGGAAATTATCTGGTGTCTGAACAGATAGCAGAGTAGAGAAAAGTGTGTATGAACGAGCTAGAGAACCTTAAACATCAATTTCAGACTAAACACTGATGTGACTTTTCTTTTTTTGTGCCTAGCTGGGTCCTCATGGGTGCCCATGTATTGCTGAGGAATGAGTAAGACTGAGAAGGTTGTAAAATTTTATGTTTGTTTTTTTTCACTTAGGAAATCTGTGAACCATTGCAAAAGAATGACATGGCAGGAAAAAATTTCAGTCTGAAAGAGCCTCTTGCTATTTAGGAGGGGCAAAAATAACTGTAGAGTTTATTTGGCAACTATCTCTGATTTTCAGGATTTTTGTAAGGCTTATCCTTTCCTAGTGTAATTATCACATTCTGTATTGGCGTATAGATTGAGGACAACTATCAGTTTATATTGGTGTGGTTTTTGTTTGGTGTTTTGTTTGTTTTGTTTTGGGGTTTATTTTGTTTGGGGTTTTTTGGGGGGGAAGGACACAAACATATACAAAATAGCCTTCTGGGTTTTAGGTTGCTGGAAGCTGTAGTAATGCCATAACCCCATGGTAATTTGAGTGTTTTGAAGATAAATGTCTAACATGAGGATGCTTTTTTTACCTGAACTGTTTTGTGTTGGTTCCCTTATTTATATACATTTATATGTTTTTAGAAAATCTTCGCTTTGTACAACTCATTTTTCTAAATCCCCTTTCATTTGGCCAGCTGACTGAAAGTCTGTTGAGACTACTTTGATAGTTCTCTTGCCTACCCATCTGCTCACAAGATAGATGCAGGTAGAGCAAGGTTGATATTTAGGCTACGTTCAATCGCTGACTGTAGTTTTTAAAGTTAGTGCTGGATCTGGGAAAAAAAATTCTATTTAAATATCTACATTATGATACCAGATAGACCAGTGAAAATAGGAGTTTTTTTCCTAATGCTTGAAGTAATCTCTTCTGGCTTCCTAGAAACTAAGTTAGTTACTGAGTGTAAGTGCAATATTGTCATCAGAGCAGTGCACCGATACGTTGGGTTCTGGTTCCATTTTTGTCATTCTTTCTCATCTCAAACAAATAACTCTTCCTTTTTTTTACTGATTTCTAAATCCTGCAAACCAGGATACTTCACAAGAGTTTCAAAACTAGATTAATATTGGGAGATGATTGAGAGAAAGCTTATATGTTTAATATTATAAAAAACCTCTTCACATACACTGCCTGTTTGTCAGAACTAATCTGCGGTATGCCAGCATTTACTTTTATGCTGGTGTTTTGACCCTGACTTAAATCAAAGTGTGATTCAGAAAGAATGACCTCAATCAAACTGAAAACACTTCAGCAGTTGAAGTAGCACATCAGAATCATGAAGAGTGTGAGAAAGCACAGTGGATAAAAATTGACCATGCTATCTCACTGTGGTTTTGAAACATAAGTGTGGGACAGCTGATTAGGTTTGTACTGTGTCTCTGCACTTGTGAATGAAAAATATTGACCACGTGCTTGGATTGAATAGTCTCTTACTTGCTTGTGAAATCTTTGGACTAAAATAAAGGAAAAAAGTTTACTGCAGTGTACAGGAAGTTGAGACCCCGTATTCTCCATGACCTTTAAAGTAATCTTAGAGTGGGTGCTATTTCCTATCTGCTTTTTTTTCTCCTTCACTGGTGTTCACTGGTGTCACCTCACCTGTAGCAGTCCATTGAAGGATGGTGGGCTCAATTCAGGGCCTTTGATTGTCATCTCTTTAAGGAACTTGCTATGGATTTGTGTAGTGCCTAATATAAAATCCTACCAGAATGTGCGGAAGTTGATAGGCTTTGCATTATTTAAAGCTTTCAGTTGTGATTTTTTTTTGTGAATGATTGCAATATGGCTTGCTCTGAGTCATTTGTATGTATTTGTGCCTGTTAAAATTTTCAGCTGTTTGCGTGGACATTTGCTATGAGTCACTTTATTTCAAAGCCCACCCAGTTTTATGCTGCTTAAAGTGATAGGTGTTATAGTTCCAGAGTGTGATTTACTGAGTCTGTAAGTTCAAAGAATCTTTTCAAACAGTAAACTTGGTAAATGACCTGGTAGTCTGACAGTGAATGGTGGATGCTGTGGTTCATGCATAACGAGCAGTAAAAGTTATGTGACTGAAGCACAGTCTAGAACCAGTTTGGTTTGTTCCTGTGTTTGTGGGTTCAGCAAGAATAGAAGTCTATAATCTCTTTTATTTCTCTTGCTCGTACCTTCTGTCTAGTGTAGCACCCCTGGCTTTGCTAGTCTACAGCACAAACTTATCTGGGTATAACAGGAGCTCAAGAAAGTGCCTTTTTTTTTTTCTTTAAAAGACAGCAGTGAATTAAATTTCCACTCTTCATAGTAGTAAGTGAGGGTGCTTGGAACTGGTCTGAGTAACATGTTGAGCAGCCTCCTCTAACTAGGTATTCTCTGATCAGGTGACTAGGGTGGAGCCTCTGGGGTCACGTCCAGCCTGCATTATCCAGTAGTTCCAAAAGTTGAGCACAATGGGTCCTTACAATGAAAGCAACTGATTTGATCCAGTCACACTGTGGGAGCTAGCAAACCTGAGTTTGAACTAAAGTTATTTTTAAAATAATTCCTGTTTTTCAAAACATTTGTGCTGGTATTTCAGCATTTTTAATTATTTATACCAAGACAGAGGATGCAGAATTTCTTCTTGCATAGGGAGAAGCCAAAGTAACCAGTGACCATTATAGCAAAATACTTCCAGTTTATCTTTCTAGTCATAAATACAAGCAAAGAATAAACTTGTGTCAGATATGGATTTGTTAGAGGCAGCAGTTAAAATTTTAATGGGATGCAGGATTGTTGTGTATTTTTGTTTTCCCAACTGTCCTTATGGAATAATTAGTGATTTACTGACCGTAGCAAAGATGCGATGGAGCATTTACATTTAACATTTTTGAAATATGGTTTTAACATTTTCTCATAAGTGGCCTTGGATAACTTGCTTTGGAATATTAAAGGGACTAAACAAGGATCATGTCTCTCTCTCTCTCTTTTTGAAAACCTTATATGTAATGGGGAAATAGCAAAGAGCTGAAGAATTGCCATGTAATTCCAATCTCTGAAAAGTAGGAAAAAATTGAGGTGTTTCACTAGTTTGAGATTCCTGCTCCAATTACCAGATTAATCTTCTCTTTAAGGCTATCGTAGATGCATTTTTAATACCTCTCCTCCTACTGCCTGGCATAGCTAGCAGCAGAGAACCATCTGAGAATGGGAGTTTTGCTGTCCTTATCAAACTGGTTTTAGAGATATCTGAGTGAAATTTAGTGGAAGGAATTGCACAGGAAATGAAACTACACACATAACAGCTCCTTCTGTCTGTGTAGTCTTTGAAGCTACAAAATGTTATGTAATAGAACTGTTTGGCTGACTCTAATGCAACATGCTTAGTTTTTTTAAGTTATTTTATAAATGGATCCATTACCTGTTCTTCACAAAGCAGTTTGTCTTCCAAATGTCTTAAGTGTTATCTGAGGGGTTTTTTTCAGTTGAACACCTAGATCTGTGTGGGACTATATTCAGTGTAATAAGATGTGCGTGAACTTTTTAAAATTACTTAAACTAAAAAATTCCAGACAATCCTTGGTTATAGGGTTAGGTTTTTTAAAGTTAAGTAAGAAAGCACAGCTAACATGATGTTAAACAGATTAAATCACTATTTGAGGGAGTGATGATAGGAGACAAAGTTGTAGATAAGCATGGTACCAATTTAAGTAGTTTGCATCATTTCCTACTAAGTGTCACAATGTGTTAAATGAATTTAAAGATTGGTTATCTGAAGCTTGTAAATAAATATGAAATCATCTAGAAACAGAAGAAATCTAAGTGAATCAGTGATTTACACCAAAATACTGTACAAATATTTGCAGGTGGAATTTGTAGATAATGATATAAACTATCCGGGCAACTAGATAAACTGCAAGGTATATGGTTTTGGTTTATTCCCAGCAGTGATTCACGCTTTGCCTCAGAGGCTGGCTACAAGGAGCTCTTCCTGGCTCTGTTCTAGGACCTGTCCTGCTTTATATCTTTGTCACTGATCTGTAGTTGGAATGTACCAAAGCTCATGGGCAAGTCTGCATTTTGGAGAGATCTAAGCAGGACGGAACAATGAGCTGACTGGACCTTCATGAAATCCAAAAAGGACAAATGGAAACCCCTTTATATGGGACATAATAACCACCTGCAGGGAATACAACCTGGAAATGGTATACATGAGTCAGCAATGTACCCTGGCAACATACAAGAGTGTAGCCACTGGGCTGAATAAAGTGATTATTCCTGTTTACTCAGCACTTAATAGACCACACCTAAACCACTGTGTCCAGTTTTGTTCTCTGCCATCCCACTGGAAGTCTGCAAGAATAGTCAATGTGTGCATGACCTATGAATGGAGGCTGAGGGATCTTGTGGCAGCATGCCCATATCAAAGTAGTTTATGGATGAAAATGGAGCCTGACGCCTCACAGAGGTGCATGGTTGGAGCCTGAGACAGTGGCCATAAAGTGAAACAGGGAAAGTTTGTTTTGTGCCAGGAGATGCTGCTCTGTGATGATCTGAGTAAGACAGGCTCTTGGACACTATAAAATAGCATTGAAAATTCTATTTATTAAAGCTAAGCATATAAAGAGAAAATAGTATAGATAATCTTGGATCTCTTTTGATCCTGGGAACCCTGAATTGTTCAGCGCCAAACAGACCTTCAAAGAGTCCATGTGCAACACACTATGCAGGCCCCATCCATAGAAATTACCCCATGTTACTCTGCTCTGGATTCCCTTGCAAGGAGACAACTCTATTCGTAATTTTGCTGTCGGGTAGAAAGGATGCTCACATGGGAACTTCCATCTGCACTTTCAGATAAAGCAAGGCCACCCAGGTGGCATAATCGCTGGAGTTAGCTGCAGCTTCTCTGCTCCAGAGGGCGGGCTGGGCTCCCCCTGCAGCCCCGGAGTACGTGCAGCACGGGCCTGATGGCCAGCCCAGACATGCAGCCCAGCACAGGCGTGGGTCTGCTCGGCTCGGCTCCTGCATGGATCGCTGACTCCCCCATCTGCCGCAGGCTTCCAGTCAGGATGGCTGTGATCTTCTGCCTTGACATAATGAGTCTGTATTTCACCTTGAGGATGGTCAGGCATTGAAACAGGTTCTCTAGAGAGGTTGTGGAATATCTGATTTTGGAAGTTTTTAAGGCACAGCTAAATGGCAGCCTAAAGCAACATCATCCAAATGCAGCATTCACTGCCCTTCTGCCCAAGGTTGAGCTGGATGGCAGTCTTAAGGTCCATCCTACCCTCAGTTTCCCTCTCTCATTATTGTGTGTCTCCCCTGTGATCTTAAAACTTAGTTGGAGCTTGCAGTAGTTTTATTGCAGCTGATGGGAATATCTGTAAGACAGAGGTCTGACTTTTCATATAACTCTGTGGTAATAGCATTGACTTCACCAATAATTGAGACATAATTTTGGTAGAAGCGGAGTTGTAATTGTATGAGGAAGCTTCAATGGTTGCTGCACCACTAAAAAAGTGTGATTACAGATGAAAACAAGACCTTGTCAACCATTCCTTATTTCTGTAATTGTGGATCACATAGGCTTTATTTGTCCCCATGTTTTTGTTCTTTCTCTTGAAAAATCTGTCTAAAAAGGTGCATTTGTGTCCCATCTTTCATGTGAAGCGTAATACAGCTGTTAGTTTTCATCTTTGGCAGCTGCTGGCTATACAACAATACATTCAGTTGTGGTTACATGTTAATATACCAGATGTATTAAAGCAGTACTTAATCTGTGCTGCTAATAGGTCTGAGGAAATACTGAGAGATTTGAATAGTTGATGTTGCAAAGTTTTTGACTATTCCTTTCCTGCAGTGGAGGACATGGAGTACTTGGTCCTTACTAGAAGCCATTTCTTGTGTGTTTGCCTTGGTATTCTGAACCTGTGTGTAACTTCAATCTGTGGAGCCACAACAGGCAGTTTAGAGGTACCAGAAATGACCATTTCTTAGTCTGTACTAGGAAGCACTGAGGCTACTCTTGCCCTCTAAGTTGAATCTCCTAAGTATAAGAAGGTCAGGAAGGGGTGTGGGGGTGTGTGTGTGTAACTTTTATATTATGATACAGCTACTGTTATCTTGTCATATACCTTATAAGTTACCTTTTGTGTAGCTTAACTAGGTCATGGTGTGCCCAAATAGCTTTGACTGACCTGTATCTTCCAAAATATTCAAAAGATTAATAAATTCCTTGTTTTGGGAGAAACGTGATTACGTTTGATGCTGAAAGAGAGATGGTTGTCATTGACAGTCTGAATCTTCACAGGTGAAGTCACTCTGCCAATCAGTACTACTGAATATCATTATCTGATGGAGAAAAGACTGAAATGAACTTCCAGTTCATCAGGGAAAATTTGATCAGAGTTTCAGTACTTGATGAAGGCAGTGAATTCTTCCTTTGATTAAATGAAATTTCTCTAGGGCAAAAGACCAAACTAAAGATCTCAGAGAATGAATAAAATATTTATTTATTTAGTGTTATTTAATTAATTATGCTTTAAAAATGCCTGTTTTGTGAAAAAAACCCCACTAATGTTGAATTTAGCAAAGGTGTGCCTGTTTAGGTTGAGACTGAGTACCAGGCATGTCAAAGTAGAAATGGGAGGTATTTTTGAGTGAAAGCTTGTCTTAGGGGGCAACTCACTGATGAGTGGTTGTCGCAATCATCAAAGTAGAATTAGATGTTTCTGCATAACATATTCTGTCACTAAGCCTAAGGGTTTGGAATTATTGGGTGAAATCATGATCTATGTTGCACCAGGTGTCAACTTAGATCATCACAGCTGTTTGTAAGAGTCTGACCAGAAGAGATTCTTTATTTATTTTTGAGGGGGTAACTGCTTCCAAAATATTGTAGGTAGCTAAATTGCATTTCATTTCCCTAAGCCTACTTGCACCTTTTATTTCTTATTAATGTTTTTAATACTGAACTTAACTGAAATTAGCCTGTTTAGTTTCATTGTGTTTGCTCTGTATTTTATCTTCTTTCAAAACTTTCACCCGTTCTTCTCCACCCTTTTCTCCTCTGGTTTTATCAGGCCTTCCAGCCAGCTTTTTCCTGCTGGTCTGTGTTCCTTCATGGCAAGTCAACAGACTGCTGTGCTCAGCAATCAATAAGTAGTGTTACTGCCACATCATTAACACTAGGGCTTTAACATTCAGGCCTTTTCTACCTCTTCCTGGCCTTCGATTGTTGTATTTATAAACTTTATACGGTAGCTGAGCAAGCATTATCTCGCCTCTCTTCTTTTACTTGTAGGTAGTCAGGCTTTAATTGGTGTTTCCAGTGGACACTTGAGTGTTGCCAAGCAAGCACAGGAGGGGCAGAGATACTGTGCTGCTCCCTCCCAGTGATACTTCTCACCGGTAACTTGGTGTTAACTGAGTTGCAACTGTTACACAACAAAATCTAAACAATTGTGGTGGTCATGTACCCTTGTTCTAAAAATTCATGCAGTTCCACCGTGATAACTGACCAAGAAAAAAGGGGAGGGAGGCAAAATCAGGGCAGGGAAGGGAGCAGAACTCTCACTTAGTAAACTATTGTTTCTGTGCCATAAGATGCATGATAGAAAGCATCCTCTGTAATAGTAGCAAGGTAGGAGTAAGGATGTAAAACTGAGCAGTGTCCACAGAGCATAAGCTGTAGCTCTTACTTGATTGCATTCACATTGCCAGCAATTTAGATGTTAGGAGGTATTTGCCTGGCTCTGTCACCTTCCTGTTCTGTGGAGGGTTTTTTGGAAACTCTGAAAATTGCATCTTCCTTCCTCTTTTCTGTGGTGTGGAGAACAATGCTTGATCTCTGTCAGTGTTATTAAGGTCATTAATCGTCCTGGATGTACCTTTTAGGTAGGTCTTTCCAGTGTGTTGAGTAAGTGGGGGTCTGTTCAGTGGTTCATTTCATAAAAGTATAAGTTTGGAAGACTAATGGTAATAGCTGAAATAATTTGCATTGTTCTCCTGAGGCTCCAGAAGCCATGAACTGACTGCTGTTACTGGCAAGCTACATATTGAATGTTTCTATGTCCTAAAAAGATTAGAATTCCATTAAGCGCATGTTATCTTTTCGCACATTAGTTTTCAGTGCTACATGAGAAGTAAAACTGCCACAATGAAAAGTCTCTGATCTAAAACTTGAAAAATTGAAATAAATCCTGAAGAGTAGTTTGGAGGGACTGTTGTTTTTCCCCTCTCCTTGCAGGACGACTTACCTTGTTTTTGAGGGTAGTTCCAAATAATTTT
Source organism: Hylia prasina (assembly GCA_013397195.1). Taxonomy (NCBI): domain Eukaryota; kingdom Metazoa; phylum Chordata; class Aves; order Passeriformes; family Sylviidae; genus Hylia; species Hylia prasina. The sequence goes on along the minus strand of VYXD01012306.1, from coordinate 90,137 downwards.
ATGTCTGTACACGTTCAATAACAATACATGTATAGAAGTATAATTTAATTTAACATATTGAAATTTTAAAATTGCCATCATTAAAAAGAATAAAAAGTCACATTTTGTATGGCCCAAAGCAGAAAAAATGGATGCTATCTGCAGATGTTTATTTTCTCTTTAGCTTCCTTTTAAATTTTTTATTCTCTTTAAATGATTTCTGAGAAGTTACTATGAGTGCCAGGAGTATTGTTCTCTTTGGTTTAAAAATAGCATGCATCAAAGTTTTTTGAGAAAACTGAGAGAATTATTTCTCCTTTTAATTTAATTTTTTAAAAAATATATATTTTAACGTAAATTTTCTCATTCATGCCCCCCAATGAATGGAATTGACTATTATTTCCTGAGAAGTATTTTGAAGCCAGGAAATAAATATCTTTGGAGGAACAAATTAAATTTTTGAAGTTTAAAAGTAAAGCACCAACTTAAAGCATCTGGCAGCTTTGAAAATAGTATTTTGGTGGTTTTGCCAAGTGAAGTTTTATGGCCTCTATTGCTGCCACCTGAAATCCACCATTTTGGCCAAAAGCAGATAATTTTTTAAACTAGTTTTAAACTCATTTTAAACTCATTAAAAAACTAGGTGAAAATAAAAATTGATTTAGTTTAAGTGAATGGAAATGCACATATCTGTAGGGTGGAAATACAGGCCGAATACAGAATAAGCATCTGAAATAAAGGTATATGAATAAAATGGGATTTTTTGTGTGTGTCAATCTGAAATCATCTAATGTAATTTTGTTAGGAAAATAAATAAAAAGCAGATTGTTAGGTGTAGTGCATGTTACTTTTAGTGAGCTGTTCTGTTTCTGTGTTGTTTGTATGGTTTTTTGCAAGGATATATCTATCACAGAACACATCTAATCAGTGTTAACTGTTAAAGAAACCTTTAAGCAGTTGCACTGTCTTCTGAAGCGTGAAACAAATGTTGCGAGCCAGATGTGCCAGCAGTGGCTTCAGGGTGGAGACTCACTTTCTTCCTTTCCGAGTTTAAGCAGTAGCTTCATTGTCTGTCTGGAGCCTGTGTTCTGAATCAGAGTCATACTGTCACTTTCTGTTTCATGGCTAGCTTTAAAAACTGAATTGGTGACTGAATTCCTAAAAATCTGCATCAGTCTTAACTAAGGGGAAAAGAGAGGAGTGCGTGAGTGCAGTGTGACAGCTCTTCTTACTAGGGAAGGGCCTTGCTGGGTGAAGAAGCTTGTCTTTTATCTGAAGGCAGAAATGACACAAAAGTAAGCTAGTGAAAGATTATATGCAGACTTAATTGGGTGTCAGTGATACGCTCAATTCGTGCTGTTGTGTGCAGTAAAGTAGAAATCATTTGACTTTTCCTCCTCCACTGTGAGATAGTCAGTAGTATGCTCTCAGTGGTATTGCAGTGCAAGTGATCTACTGTCTCTGTTTAGCTTGTGTTGACTTGGGCATGTTGGTGCATATGAACTTACTTGAGTATGCATTGCGTAAAGTCAGAATTATTTTTTTTAATCAGTAGTACAAAATGAGGGTTTTGATGAAGATTCTGTCTTTTTGTTATTTCGCCTAATGTATTGCTTTTTCATTTCACATGATGATTAAAGTGCATTATCTAGGAATGGTTCTATTTCAGATCTAATATAAACAGAAAATGCAAATTTGGCCAATTGGCTTTTTGAGAGATGGTCATTAGTGGTTTTAATAATGAAGAAAGAATAAATATGTTTCTGTGTAAAAAGGCTTAGAAGTGTGACATTTGTACGTGTGATCTTTACTGCATTTTGTGTATTTCTTTTGTTGTTGTGGTGGCTCTTCCTGAGGTCTGTTGGAAAAATTATTAATTTCCTCTTGTTGTGGAGTACTGGAAAATAAGCAAATTGCCTAGGTAAGTGCAAGAGGATTTAGCTGGAAAGCAAGCCTGCTGGCTGGTGATACTCACTTGCCTGGCATTCACTGTCTCATAAGAAAATGACCTTTTGCATTTCCAGTGATCAGTCACCTGTTGGGATGTAGGCAGAAATCCAGGCTGGTAGCTCCACTGACTCGTCCGTCTTGGAGAACAGGCCTTTTTTAAACAGATTTGTGTTGAACACTGAACTGGGACATGCTTCTTGAGGCTCACCAGACTTTTGTAGTCCTGAAGCTGATAAAAATGGTTGCTCTCATTAGAGTGTAATAATACTGTTTTCCCTTATTTGTATGGTATTTTGTTTTTTACAATGTAATTTTCCATCCATAATAATTTTATTTTTTCATTCTGTATCCACCTACCTGTATTCCCCATGCTGCTCAGTTTTCCACTTCAGGATGACTGAAATTGTGTGACTGTGCATAAGCAGTTAATTCATAGTCAAAGCTTTAAAAAGAACTTGTCCAGGTTTAGTTCTGCACTGTAACCAGTAGTGATACAAATGTAGCAATTACAAATACATAGACAGAAGTGCGTGGCATTTAGCACATTGTAATTAGCTCATGTGGTTGTAGTTACCTTGAAGTGAGCTTAGTCATTAGGACCAAGGGTTAGAAACTGGACTTAAAAAACTCCCTTAATGTAAATTAGGAATTATATAAATAATTGACCTTTCCCTATTTTGGTAAGATAGGACATGACTTTTAGAACTGGGAGAAAATTAATATACTAGATGATACAGGTTTGTATAAATCCAGTTTATAAGAAAGAAAACTGGTTTAGACAAAACTTAGGAAAGAAAACAGTTCTTGCAAGTACGTAAGAGGATATATAAAGATCATTAACATAACAATAAATCAATGCACTGCTTTAGACTAGCTGTTCCAGAGCTAAGTTATATTTCAGAATAGTGTTTATAAGTATATGTAGCAGAATATACTTTCCTATTAAAATGAAGAAATTAACAGTGGCTAAAGGAAAGATAAGTGTGCAAGCTACCTTAAAAATCAGATCTCAGTCAGAGTAAGCCTCATAACCTGTGAACCGTGGACGGTTTTTGTTGTTGTTGTGCACCAAGAGCCTTGGCATATTTACTGCTCTTGCATTACATGCAAATTTATTCTGTTTTGTGTCATTTAGTCACAGCTCTTTGAAGACTGGTGTTGGCTAAAGTGATTTTGATATTAAGTTCCTGTTTGCTTTGGAGATGTGTAGGATTTTTAAATTTTCTTGTTATTTGATGTTTTATTGGCCTGTATTTTTCTTGTAGCCCCAAATATGGACAAGAGACAATCAAAATAAGGATGTGCTTGAGCAAGATTTGTCTATTAGGTGTATAAATTTGTGAAAAGATGCTGCTTAAGCTTTGAGGAATTTAAGTGAATTCAGCTACTGTTGATTTAATTTTTGTCAGGTGTTTACCATCAAGCACTGTGATGTTGTTGGAAAGGGCAAGGGAAAGCATTTAGGAATCTAGTGGTAATAATGACTAATAAAGTGCTGTCACTGTTCCAGAAAGCTGTGGTTTGGGGTCTGGGGGCAGTGGTTGTGGTGATGGGTTTTCTTTTGCCATTTTTAAACAGTTTGGAAAGCTTGGAAAGTGCTTACAGTAGAACAAGCTATTCCGGAGCAAGTGGAAAGGCTAGGTTCATGGTCTTTTTCTGATATCTTTTATGGGCTTTTCATAGTAAAGCTAACTTAATCAAAGAAGTTGTATTTTGAAGGATGAAGATTGAAAACAAACAGAAAATTAAACTACTTCTGTTAGTAGTGACCTACTGTCTGAAAAGAGGAAACCAAGAATACACAAGCTAGAAGCTGAAAAAAATTGACCTTGAAATCATATAATATCCTAGTAGCAAGAGTGATTGAAATTGTTACAGATCCTCATTAATCTGTTACATTTGCTTTTTGCAGGAGCTTTAAAGGATAGAGGTTTTCTGTTGAGAGAAATTTGTGTGTACCTCAGAAAAAAGTATTCTGTTCAGCATAGGTGAAGAGGAAAGGAGACTGATTCTTCTGGCCTTGAAATCTGCGGATATGAATATGTATCCTTTTCCTTCTTTGGTCCATGAACATTTAAAGTTTGACTAATAGCTGTTATAATTAGCCTTCAGGGCTTCAATTGCCTATAGGGTCAGGAAGAAATTATTTTCCTACTGTGTAATTTGGCTTCTTGGTTGCTGATTTGTGCAGTGGCAGATCATGCTGTGACAGCTGAAATGCTTCCTACCCCAATTATTATGTTGTGCCCCTCTTGTAGCAGTCACCAGTCATGTGCCAGGGGTGACTGAAATGGCACAGGCAGGAGTGCATTTTACTCTTCCAGAGTATTAAAGTATTGGCTACAGTATTAGACTGGTAATGGACTGTGGTGCTATCAGCTTAAGCTTTGGGAAGAAGTTTTTCCAGGGGAAATTGTTAGGGACTTAGCAGAAAACAGTCTTCTTCCTCTGTAGCATGGGGAATGGTTCACCTAATAAAGCATGCCCAAATGGTCTCATACTTAATTGCTTACTGTGACTTTGCACATTGGTAATAACCTGTTGTCTATTGATGACATACATATTTTGTGTAAAAGGGCAGTAAAAACTGGTTTTGGGCTCGCATTGCAAAGTTTATGAACTTGCTTAGATCAGGTAGCGCAAGTGTAAAAGATGAGCAACTGCTTCTAATTCTGGAACAGGCTAAAAAGTACCCACAAGGGCACTGTCAGCATTTCACTTTGAAGACTTTGTCCTCTCTGTGGTCCGTGTTGGACAGTTGGGGAGCTGCTCTTAGAGGGGTTTGGGTGACTCTTCATGACTCGTCCGTGGAGGTTTTTTAAAATGCAATTAGTTTTGCCTCATTTGAATGAGGTGACTTGTTGCTTCATCCCGAGTTGGGAGTCTGAGAAGCCAGTTGCAAAAACAAGCTTTCATCTCATGAAGGTATATGTATTTACTTGCCATTTCGTTGCTTTGATGAAATAACCAATAAAGAGGAATGCAGGCTTGAAAGTTAGTCTAAACCAAAATGAAAAGTATAACCACAGCAACTTCATCACTGTCTCAGTTGAGATGTGCCTGCTGTGAAATGGACAGCAGCCAGGCTTTGCAGTGCATCTGCCTTCACCTGGCGCTGTCATCTGCTCTCTGAAAACATTTCTTAAATGATTTAATGATGAATAGCATGTCTATTTAACAGTGTTAGCTGCTCAAAATGTTCTGTAACATCTCTTGCTTTGTTCATAAGTTGTTGCAAAGATGAAATAACTAAACAGTGTCTGTAAGTGTTTGGGGTCTACAGAAGATGCGTCTGAATTCAAGATGTTTGAGTAGAAAGCTGGGGCTAATTTCTGGGGGCTTCAGTGTGCATTATCCTTGTGGAAGAATTGTTGGTGCTTTCTGCTCTTCATACTGATGATGTATCATATTTAAATCGGGGGGGAAAGCCCCCAAAATACTAAGAATTTGTGATTAGATGGAATAGCCTTTTACGCTTGGCTGGTTATTAATAAATTATTTATATTAAAAGTTGTTTTCTAATGACTTTTTTTGTTTGTACCTGATGTCACAATTAAGTGCTGTGTATTTCGTTTCCAAACCAGAGATCTAAAAAGCAGTAGAGTGCCAAAAAGTCCAGCTTCAGAGGTGCAATTCCTTTTGATTAATAGGAAGGTGTGCTTGTACCTGTAATTTTTTTAATTGTGATTGCTGAACTGCCAATAAATCAAATACATGAGGAAACATAATTTCATTCTGTATTTCTCCCTGAGTTAAAAATTGAGAATTTTCCCTCTGTGCTAGTTAATCTGTAATGTGGGGTTATTGCACAGAGGATAAGCATGACACTTCTGTGAAATCACAATTAACTGTCATGCTCTGCATTTTAACCTAATGTGTCAAAGCTTCATTTTCTTAGTCTTGCACTACAATAAACTTAGAGTTTTTTTCAGTGATTTTAAAACCGAAGTTAAACCATGAAATGGATGTCTTGCATTGTATGTATTGTCAGTTAAATTGAGAAGAGTTCACTTGTTCTTTGTTGTGGCATTAAACTTTAAGCTGGCAGATCTATTTCAGTCTTAAAAGCCAAAAATCTCATAAACTTGATTTTGGAACAGCTTAATGACTGCTGTTTTGGTTTGTTTGGTTTTTGTTGGGTTTTTTTTTTAATATCTTGCCCTATGTTCTGTATAGCTCTTCAGTATAAATGATTGACCAAACTCCTGATTCTTTGATCAAGGATGGATTTTGTTTGTTTTGAATAACATTAAGGTAATAACAATAAACACACACAAAAAAAATACTAATTGCTGACACAGCTGACTGGGACTTCTCATACCACTGTAAATATTGCAGTGTCAGTGCAAATATTGCAGGATATGCATATTGTTTATAGTATGAGCTCCCTCTTTCTCCTCTGTGGTGATTCTCGCATTCCACCTGAGCTGGGCTGCTTTCTCAGCCTGTGCCACGTTAGAATTGTGTGGTATGGTAGCTTGAAAAGTAATTGTATAAAACTTAGTTGTTTGGGGATGTTTTAAATTTGTTTCAGGGTTTTTGCATACTGGAAGAGAGTTTGGAGATAGTTGCAGTAATCTGTCTTATATTAGCTTTTACTTTGGGTCATATGAAAGCAAGGTTGAGGAGCTTGTGCCATTAAGGAAAAGGTATCAAAATGTGTGGGGAAGTCAGGGATGTAGAATGGGATTTGCAAACAGTGATATGTTAAGTAGCACAGTGAATTTTGGGTACTGAGTGAGGTGTCACCAAAGCAGCCAGTGAGGAAATGTTTCAGAGAAATGTATGTCAAAGCTAATGTTTCTCTACATGGTAGGTGCCTTTACTTCTGTCTGCCAAAGTGCTTTTTGTTTTCGAGAGTACTGACACTTTTTTGTTTAGAGCATCATACAGTGGGGTTGTTGGTGATGTTATAATAATTGGTTTTGTTAGAACACTGAGCTTCAAAGTGGGAAATCAAGGTTTAAGTCTCCTTTTTCAGACTGGGATTCAAAATCTGTCTTCCAGAAGCACACACTGTGCTTCTGTGTACTGAGAAATCTTTCATTTCTTCCTGTTGAAGTTGTTCCTCTTGGTGGAAAGAGAGGAATGTTATCACTCACTCAGCTTCATCTAGCACAAATGGTAAATGGTAAAGACAGTCATGGAAAAAGGACATAGGGTAGAGGAGAAATTTTTTATAGGACTTCTAATTTTTTAAATATAATTTTCTCATTTGAGATTGCTCCTGCATTTTGTTCTAAAGACCTCCTATTTTTGTGTGTGTGTGAGTTTTGGGGAGTAAAATGTAGAACTCTCTGAACCTTCCTTTCTTCTTTAAACTCATTCTTGTACAGATTATTATATTTTACTGGAAGGGCAATGCCCTTATTTCTTTGTCTTTAGAAGAAAGTTGCATTCCCTGCGTTTTAAGAGGAATTGAAAAACAATTGCCTGATCAAACGTGTAGAGGAAATGAGTGGAGTGTTTGAGGATACTATATTTGACTATATATGAACTTTTCAAGGAATTTAGTCTTATGGTGCAAACACTTCTAAACAGTTTCAAATTTTAATATGTTCCTGTCAAGATGGAGAGGATTGTTGCCATGCCAAGGATTAGGCTGCAGTGTGAAGGAGGCTTTCCAGATGTACAGTTAAGATTATTGGTGTGTAAATGAAACAAATTCTGTTTGTGTCTGAACTTTGTGGGCTTAGATGTATTAAACTCAGTTGTTCAGGTATCCAGCCTGTCATGTTTGTTGAAGTATGGAGTTAGCTTGATACAATCACTCTTTTTCAGGACCCTAGAAGTTCCCTTTGGAGTTAAACATTTTTAAAGTAAAAACCTAATTGCCAAGTGTGGTACTTCTCAAGCAAAGTTAGTGTCACAGACTTGTGTTTGGGTTTTTTTTGTAGATTATGCATTATTATTTTGATTTGTTGTAGCTCTTTCTACAAAATGAGATTAACAGATTTTAGTTTAAATTTTGATTTAATCACAAAATGGGTTTTTGTTAAATTACTTAGTTTTTTGTTTTTCTTTGCAGCTTTCATCCAGTCGGATGGCATAATAGAAATGCTACGTTTTGATGAAGGAGATTTATTGCAGGTATGTAGTCTGAGTAAATTGTCTGAACTAGCAATGTTTCATCTTTTTGATAGCTGTTTTTTGAACTCATGGGTTAGTGGAATTTTGAAAATATGCAAGCATTAAGCTGAAGTTCACAGAATCCTTGAAGTTTCTAAAGTTACTTTCAACAGTAGGCTTCGGTGCGGCCAGAGGTTCTAGTTCCTTGGTGTTTTGTGTTGGGAAAATTCCTGGGTTTTATCACAGGTTCTCTCTGGCCTGTATCTCTGTCCAATTCTTTCTTTCTTGGATAAATTGGGGGATACTTTGTGTTTAGGGCTCGTTCTTTGTTCTAGAGTTGGAATGCAGTTGGCTAATCTATAGGAACGGCAAGTGTTGCAAGATTCTCAAACCTAAAGGCAGTTCTTGGGACCCATTTGCCACTGGGTTTAAAGAACTTCCAGTTACTGAAGTGAAGTAATTACTGCTGCAGATAGCTGTTTTTCATGTATGATGTTGCCATGCCTGTCAGGTTTTTTTGGTTTGAGTCTAAACAGGAAAAAGTTAATTTTAAAGAATATATGCTGAAATTTTGAGATGGTGGAAGTAGTTAGGGTGACATACATTGCAACATGGCTTGATACTAGAGATACATAGCTCTGAAGTTCAATTGACTAGGATTTCATATCCATGCCTTTTGTGGATTGTATGTATGTTGAGAATATTTTTCTTAAAATTCCTTGATGGTGATAGTCTACTACTTGAAAGGGAGCAGAGGAGTTAGCAGTACAGTGCTTGATTTATAATTCCTACCTCCTATGTAGTTCAAAAAACTCAGTGTATGCATCAACATATTACGTGTTTCAGATTTATGATGTTGTCTTTTTTGGTTTTTCCACACACACCAAGTTGTTTAGTTGTTTAGTTCTTTTCTTTCTTCAATCCTTGGTCCTTAATGTAACTCAAGAATATCTTACTGTAGATGTTAGGACTGTAATGTACAAGAGTAAGATAGTTCAAAATTATGCAAGCTGGTGACAAGAAACATTTCAGTTAAAAACAAGTAAGAAACCCCCAATACAAACCCCTCAAATAAAACCTCCCAAACCCAAATACCCTACCAAACAAGCAAATAAAAAAGCCTCAAGTTCCTCATTAGCCAGCTGTTCAGCTGTCATGTGCTAAACATATTCTCATCATAGATATCTGTGTATAGGCTTATGTTTGGATGTATAGAGAAGAGTGGTGGAAGTTTTTCATATAATGGTTACAGTTAAAATTATTAAATATTTCTTTAACTTGCATGAAGATACCACATATCACCATAAATATAAGGAAAAAACCCACAAGGCTTAGTTTCTTTCTTTTACATACTCTATTAGAACATATTTTGTTTGACACAGATGGTTTAATAAATCAGAGATGTCATTGGTCCAGTGTTTAAGGTAAAGATGATATAGTCGCATTCAGTCACCTATATTTTAAGTGTTCCTTTCTCATCAGGATTCTTTTTTTTAAACTAGTTCAAAGGAATCTTAAAAATCTGTAATTATCTTACTCATTTTAGCACTCTATTAACCACTAGTTCTTAGACTAGAAAGTAACTACTGCTGTGAGCCACTCAGTAAGTCATATAAAGATGGGAAAGTAAAAGGATTGTTAATTATGATAACTATTGCAAGATGTAGCAATATTATTATGGTGGGACAAAGTCAAGCAATAGTGCATGCTGCACCATAAAATTTGCAGTTCTTTAGATCACATTGGGCTGCCACTTCCCTTAATAAGTTGCTGAATGTTTGATTTAACACAAAATGAGCCAGACAAAATTTCTGATAAATGGTTTGTGTGTTTGTGTTATGGTTGTGGCTCTTAAGCCAAACATCTCTATATAAGTGAAACCACTTCCTTTTAATCAGAATGATAGTGTATACTGTTTTCTCCAGCTTACAAATTATTTGGGTTATTTCAGGTAAATATTAATATGGTGACATCTTGTGACTACTTACTGCAATTAAAAAAAGCAATTACACTGTTGTAAAACCAGACTTATGTCTTGTGAACGGTAGTTACTAAAGTTTTAAACCTGCTCTGATGTCACTGACTGTTTCACTTTGAAGCTTTCCATAAGCTGTCACAAAAGTCTGTTGTTCATTACAAATACCATGACATAGTAGTAAATCAGTATTGTCTAATGTTATATCACCTTCAGGTGGTTTGGTTTTTTAATATAAAATATCATCAATTCAGTACATAAAGTGATTAATAATCAGTGAGGTATCAAAACTATCTTCAGTCTTGGTTTATCTCCACATCCCCCAAGAATCTGATGTCTTTAGTGTGGAAGCAAGTTTTTTCTTGTTTGAAAGAGTTGCTTTACAAGTAAGGTAAATCAAATGCCAAGCCTTGAATAGTTTTATTTTTAGGGATTCCTGCCACCTCCTTCCAGTTAGTGTCAACCCGCTTGATACTGTTTTTTTTGCTAATAATTTGGCATACATACTGTTGGTAAAATACTCCTTATGTCTTTCAATCACATTTTAGGAATTTTGTTGTAAAAAATAAATGAAATGTGTTAAAGTTTGACCAGTCTGACTGAAAACAGCTATTTATTGAAAGAAGATATTGAGTCTTAGAAAAATATTTCATTGGTAAAAATAAACTGACCATGGAAATTTCATGAGCTTATGCTACTGGATAACTAGCAAAAGTAGAGACTGTACTCTTTGGGTGTGAACTTACAGTTTGTGGTTTAGAAAGTGCTATACCATGTAGTTCAATCTTCTGTCTTGCCAGAGAAAAAGTGAAAATTCTACTCTTCAGCATATGTGTTCAGGTGAAAGGTTTATATCTAAATAAATTTATGCTAGTTCTGCTTGTGGATTAAAATAATGAGGGAATTTCTTAATTCTGTCTATTTACATGAATTGGTCCCTTTAAGAACTCAACTTTTTGAACTCTTCAAATAATTCATTTAGATCCTGAACATAGGGTAAGAATAGTGTTAAGGTAAATGAAATGTAGGGTTTGGTTTTTTTCTTCAATAGGAGGTGGTGTGCGGATGTCTGTATAGTTGTTTGGCACTTCAGAGTCATAGGCTTGGTTGATTGTAATGGGAGATCACGTATACATTTTTTGTGGTGGTGGTAACGAAAGGTTGGTGGTGTTGTGTGTAGATGGGCTGTGCCTGGCAGGTGACTCTGTTCTTAAAACCTCTAGAGAAGTGAGTTTCATGCCTAAGCTGGTTTTGCTGCTGCTTTTTTCTCAAACATATGTGTATTCGGGGTTTTTGATAGGTAGCTTTGCCTCTTTATCATGATAATTTTGTGCTAAAATCTACCTACAGCTTCTTCATGCAATTTTTTACAACACTCTCTAAATTTACTGGATTTTTATTAGTCACTACTTAAAGTATATAGTGTTTATTTCAGACATTGTGCTCAGAGAGAGGACAGAGGAGTTCCTTCTCTGTCTAGTAAGGCTTGTTTTAGTAATGCCAAAATGAGTTGTAAGTTCTTGAGAGCATTTTGTTTGCTCATATAGTTTGTATTTCACTGTGCTTTCCAGGCACATTGTTTTCTTTACTGTGCTATCAGTTATTCCCTTGCCAGTTCTACATCTAAGCTCTCCTTCAGCTCAACTTTGCTTTGTCAGTGTCAGGCCATCCCCTCCATGGGTCCTGATTATTTGAACCCTTGTCCAGACCTGACAGATGCTTCATGTCTCTGACAATTATGTCATCTGCAACTATTAGGAGGGCTGAAATAAACTACAACTGTTACTTTTAATAATTTGTTCTTTCATGTTAAGCCAACATACTGGCTCGCTTTTTGAGGACTTTACTTTGAAAAGTGAATGGTAAAGGAAAATGTATTTTTCAGTGCAAAGTTTTCTTTTTTTTTTTTTTATAGTTAATAAAGGACTGTTTCCTAGGTCCTTCTATTTGTTGTTAGAGCTTTTGCCATGGATATCTAATATTCTTCTTCACAGTGTAGTTGGGACCACTGTTTTCTAGAGTGATTGATTTTTTTTTTTTTCTTAATTCAGACTGTTTGGAAAGTACTTCTGCTTATGCTGTAGTATTTTTAAAGTAATGTATTGCTAAAATGAAAAAGGAAAATGGTAAGGCTTTTCAGTCAAGTTGTCTTAACATGAATCTTCTGCAATAATCATAAGTGTATGAAACCATTTTTTACAAGTAAACTCCTAGAAATTATTTTACTGATAATTACTGGTTTGCAATGGAGCTGAAATAGGGGGAAAAAGAAAACCTGTGTACTTATATATGCTTAATATATATTTGCTGTCTTTGTTCATAAACTGCTTGTTACAAAGACTGGTAGTGGGAATTACAATGGCCCTACATGACAAAGAGACAGCACTTTAATGTGATGTGCAGTGGCTTTGTAACACAGAAAAGTGGAACCAAATTACCTTTGTGAGACTCAGCTGTGTTCATCTCTTACTGGTGGAAGTTTAGTATTTTCTGCATAATCTATGCTTGATTCTCACTACAGCAAGCACAGCAAAGAATTCTCTCAGCAGAGGTGGCAAGCATTCAGTTCTGGTGTATCAGCAATAATGTTTTCAGGGAGTAAAGTCTAAGTGTGTTTTTTAATTAACTCAAATTTTCATATTGTAGATTGACTTTTTAAAGGGATTTGATGTGATCTCCATTGATATCTGTGTAGCCAGAGTGCTCAGAATAGAGGCTCATAGGTGGGCAGTAAAGTGCGTGGACCATTGACCTCAGTGGGTATATTCTACAGGACAGAGTTCAGCTGGCAGTTGGTTACCTGTGATAGAGCTTGGAACTGAGGACAGCACTGCTTAAGTTGTCTTTAGCAGCTTGGTTGGTGGTATGGAGAGTACTCTCAGTGAGTTTGGAGATGATACCAAATTAGCCAAAGTAGCTGTTACATTGCAAGGCAAGGCTGCTATTCAGAGGGCCTTCAGCAGGCTGAGGGGCAACAACCCTGTGTGACAGGATAGGCTGGGCCATGACAGCAGCACTGCAGAAAAGAAAAGGGGGGTTCTGGTAGACCAGGTTGAACATAAGTTGTCCATGTGGTGTTGTAGTAAAGACAACTGCCAGCCTACTGAATTGTGAACAAATGTGGACCCAGAAGAAAAAGGGTGTGATTTTCCCCCCACCTGTGGTGCTGCAGCTGAGTATTGTGTCCAGTCTGGGCTACCCAGTGTGAGGTAGCAGGCACAGCAGAGTAATACAGGATGATCAGGGGCTGGAAGGCTTCTCATGTTAGGATGTGTTTTTTCAGCTATTAGGAGAAAAGACCAAGAGGAAATGCGATTGCTGTGGGCAGTGTGGAATTAACAGAACCAACTTTTTCATTGTGTGCTGTGGAAGGATGAGAAGCTCTGGACATAGATTCCCAAACCCATGCAAGAAAAAAAAAGACTTTTGAACTTGAGGATGTTAAACACTGGACCAGGTTATTAAAAGAAGTTGTAGAATTTCTGTCGTTTGAGATGATGGCCCAAAGCTGTGAGCAACTTACACTAATGAGATCTTCATTGAACAACAATGGCTTGATGGCCTCTGGAGCTTTTTTCCCCATATGTATGATTTTATAAAGGAGTAAGAGCCATCTTAGTTAGTTCATTGCCATTGCTTGTGAGCAGCTGAAGTTCTTCTGCTTCTTGTACTGGAAGAATTGCCATCCCCAGGCTTTAGATTAAAAATAATGGGTCCCCAGGAGTGACTGTTGCAAAGGCAGTGTCAATAGCATGTGTTGCATCAGCTGCAGTCAACTGATGATGTTTTTGTTTCCTTATGTGAGTTTGGGTCATGGAAGTCCAGGGCAAGAATGACTTCAGTCCGGTTTCAGCTACCTTTCAGGTTACACCATTCATTTTTTCATTACCTTAAGCAACATATTCCTCATTAATTATGTTTATTTTAATTATGCTAATTATTAGCGTAGCGCTCATGAGTATGACAATGAAGATTTAAGCTGCCATTTATGTATCACTTGTAGCTATCTCTCAACATTTAGTTGCAAGCAGCACCTACCTCTTTTACAAGAAGGAACCAGCCTTACTATGGAATAGCAAATTGTAAAATGTTCTGAGTCTTTCAGACTGCAACAGTCTTTTAAATTGGTGTGGATACTCTCTTGTGTAGGAATATAGAAAACTTTGCTTGTTGAGAATTTTGTTAACATCAAAGAAATATATTTGGTGTTGGAAACCCCAAGTTAAGAGGGTCTGCCTCCTTGCATTGCCCCAACTGTCCTTGTTGAAGACTTCTGAGCTCTAGTTTAGTTGCTTAAACATAGGTAACCTCAATGTCAGTAAAATCTCAGTAGTGCTATTTGAGATGTCCTGGACATCTACATGGACCTGGCAGATACGGCACAGGGTGTAGGAGAAACTGTGTCCTTCTGAGTGTCAGTCGGAGACCAGGCAGGCTGCCCTAGGACATTTATCTCAAGTGGCAGCAGATGCCTATGTTTAGATGACTGAATGTAGTGCTAGGTAATATGACCTCTTACCAAGAAGTGAAGAATAGCTATTATAACAAATTGATGAGACATTAAAATCAACTTGGTGGTTGTGATTGTTTGTTTGGTGGGATTTTTTGGTTTTGTGCTCTGGCTGAAGTTTGCAACCATGGGTATTTCCTTAGAGACAGCCTTCAGGCTGTAAGGTGTGGATTTTGATTCTCCATTATGCAAGATTATTGTCTAGTGTCTTCCACAATTATACTGAGTCTTTAAAGTGTACTTTGAGGTACAGATCCTCTGTGAAATCTGTCTTGAAAATATAAGCCGGTGGAGAGAAACTATTCTTAAGTCTTGAAAACACAGTTGGCCGACTGCCTTCAAATATTCTAGCTCACTATGTGCAAGTTTTCTCAAGATCTTTTTACTGAAATCCTCTTGGTTTATAGATTAATCCTTCTAGGGTTACATAAGAGATTAAATTAAGGCATGATACTGTTAGAAGCAACAGCCTCAGTGTTATATGCTGTCTTCAAATTAAAAGAAATAAATTAAAAAAGAATCATCTGTCTTCAAGGCTTGAACACAGCATTTTGGGCCCAAGGATCATAAAAGCCCAGTACTGGTAGAAGGGGTGATTTTTCCCTCTCACTTTTTTTCCTGCTCAGTTGTATATTTCTACTGTTTCTTTTGTGCTGACCTTAGGTTGTGTTGTTAGGGATTTGGATTAGGAAATTAATCCAATTGAATGAGGTTTTTTTCCTGTAATTTATCTTATTATATGTCTTGAAATATTAATAGGGTGCACATGCATCATACTTCATGATCTGTACATTGCAATATTTTGTTATTTGTAGTGCTTCTCCAATACAGATAACATTTAATAAATGTTTCATGTAAATCATATTTTGCTAATTCTGCTCTTTTACAATGTATCCTTTATAGAAGAAAAGACAAAGCTGTATTTTTTAAAAACCATAATTTTATTTCTCTTTGCCTGATAAACCAACAGTATTAAGCAAAATCCACACAATAAATTGTGGATTGATCAGGTACATGGCTTTAGTTCCTGACAGTTTAGGAAAAATAAACACAGGAAAAATAGCAGGCCAGACTGTACTACAATAGGTCCACAATTATATCTGCAGATCAAATTTTTGAATAAAAAAGTGTTTAGGACTTATAACTGAACACAGTTGTATGTTTGTTTACTGCATGACATAAAAAGATTGACGTGTAATAAAAATGAGTGGTAATTATAGAAACTGCCACATGAGATTTATTTTTGGTTTAGTTCCATGATGCTATAATTGCTGGAGTTGGTATGCTATTTCTTTGCTCTTCTTTGACCCTGATCCAAAAAACAAACTTAAAAAGCCCTAGCAAAATCCACACAACAAAATACCCACAAAAACAATTAAACAAAGCAAAAAGCAACCAGCTTTTAAAAAACCAGAAAAGTGTAATTAAAAATGAATTTATAATACTGCTTGTGTTTAATGGACATTTGAAAGCAAAAACCAGACTTTTCCGTGTAAGTGTGAATCTTTGATGGATTTTTGCTCTTAAATATGTCTCAGAAATACCAGTTTTAGCAGAGTGACTTATGATTTTAAACGTGATCTGCAGATATTTAACTTAATATTTTCATACCAAGTCAGTAATTTCAGAATGTAGGGGAAAACCTTGGATGTGCAGTCAGATAATTCAACCCCCAACAGTTAACTACAGCCATGGCATTGTAGTAGTTGCATTTTGTCAGTTTTGTGTATTTCCATTTGTTTTGGCGTTTTCCTGGAGTTAAATTTGATCTCCACTGTCCTCTGTCTAAGAGTTGGCCTGGGTGAGATCTTAGACTGAGTCTGCTATTAGTGATATTGACAGCCAATTATGATGCTTAAGAGTACATATAACTAACAGCTTTCTGTATGAAATTATTTAAAACTTAATAGAATGTGCTGTCTTGTTAGAGCCAAATCTAGTTGTCAAGGATGGGACAGTGCTGGTAATGGCTATTTTAGTTGCCCTGTCATAGGATCTGAAGCTGTTAGCTTCATCATCTGACTGTCAGGTAACTGCTGGTGGCTTTATTATCTGTTTTAGTTGTGTTTTGAAGGAAAAAACCCTCCATTGTTGAAAGAAAGGTTTTATTTCATTTTAGTGATTAATGTGCTTTCAAGGACGTTGGTAAGGATTACATGGTTTTATATAAGGTTTTATATATCTGTTAATGTCACGGAGTAAGTTTGGTTGTTGTGGTTTAACTCCAGCCCCACACAGCTGCTTGCTCTGTTTCCCCAGTGGGATGGGATGGGGGAAGGGAATCTGAAGAGTAAAAGTGAGAAAACTTGTGGGATAAGATAAAGACACTTAAATAGGTGAAGTAAAATAAAGAAATCACAGAATTATAATCACAGAATGTTCTGAGTTGGAAGGATCAACAAATCAAACTCTTGGCCCTGCACAGGACAGCTCCAGGAGTGTTGTCCAAACACTTCTTAAAAGCCTGTTTCAGTGCCAAACCACCTTCTGGGTGAAGAACCTTTTCCTTATATCAAACCTAAACCTTCCCAGACACATGCTGTCACAGAAGTCATATACCTACTGGCCTTATCTCAACCTATGAGTTTTTCTTATGGTTGAAGTGAGAAAATAATGTGTGGTAGTTTAAAACTGGAAAGTTTGCCTTTGTCTTTCCAGTCTGAGGAAAATACAAGGTATGGAAGGAAGAGATCTGCCTTTTTCTATTCAATTTAGATCTCAGAGCTAATTAACTCCCTTTCTAGGGAGCAGTACTCCCTAGAAAGTTTTAGATAGAAAACATTTTTACCTTAAGCATTCATCGCTTAACTAAAACTGATTTTAAATTTCTCCTTCATTTTATTTGAATTTCTCTTACAACCTGTTGTAAATTGTTTCAGAGTAGTAAGTATTTACCTGTATCTTACTGCTAATAGAAAATGGAGTGTGGCATCAGAAATTAAGAAGCTGAACTAAAAGTCTATCATTATATAAGTAGTATACCTTAGATAGGAAAACATGGAAAGTAAGCTTCTTTTCTATTCATTAAATTAATGGTGTTTCAATGAAGAATAAGAAATGGACTGGTTTCCTAATTACTACAAACGTAGTAGGTAAATTTAAAGGAAAGCTTGCTGACTTTCAAATTACAACAACATAGTATAAAACAACTTAGCTTGTTATTTAGTCTTTTCTTCACTGAGGAAAAGCTGCACTGATTATTTTATACTGTAAAATGTAATTTCATGTGAACCCCTTCCTGCAACATCCCTTTAGCAAGGCAGTCTGACTTTCTATATCAAAGGTTTTAAAACCAAAAAAATCTAATGAATCTTCTGTGTAGCCTTTCAAAATTGCAACTAAACCCTCAAGTTACAAACAGATTTGCTTTGTTTTACAATGATAAATAATACACTTCCAGCTTTCTTTAGTTTGATGCAAATCGGAGGGTGAGTAAACCAAATAACTTCATTTTAAATCTGGAACACTACATAGATTTACAATCCAGAATTGATCCTTGACATGAATCAAACATTATGTTTGTAGACTCAGTGTTCTAATAAGAATAATTATAAAATTTCCAAAAAAGTCTCCAAATAGCTAATTCAAAATTCCTCTAATAAAAGAATCTATATTTTAAGTAAAGATATTTTTGAGAAACTATTGAAAAAAATACTTTGACTTAGAAAAAATGAAGAAAAAAAGAAAGTGTAATTTTTAGCTGACATAGAAATCAGTGAAGCATCCAGCAAAAGGGACTTGATTTTTAGTTCTGAAATGAGATATAAGTTTGCATTCCCCTTGCAAACAAGTGACATCCTTGTACTAGAAGCGAACTGGTCCAGGTGCGCTATAGACTTTATCAGACCTGTGAGTTTTCTTATCTCGGAGATAAGTATTCAGCTTGGCCATGAAATGTCTTTAAGAGGATGACTAAAATCCTCAATTTGATCTCCAAAAACGGTGGGAAGACAGAAGTTTTCCAAGTCTGGTATGTTTTAACATTAGCAGTATCAGAAGGACTGCATATGCAGGCTTCTAAACTGGTTGGTATTTCTTAGGCAAGAGTAAATTAATTGGAAATCCCTAGACAACCTAACCTCCTTGTTTTCAGGTAATTAACTGAAATGTCCAGCAGAGTGGAAGGAAGGGTATGAATAATAGAGGCTAGAAGATCATTAGCAGAGAAGGAGATGATGTTTCCTAGTCAAATGGAGATTATAGCCTTCTTTGTTTTCTAGGTGTTAAATTACATCAATGAGATAATTGATGGACTGTTTCTTGTTTTATATGCTTTTCTTTGTAGTTTGTTTCTTACATCTGTCTATGCTAGGTTTTTCTTTTGCTCCATACGGTGTTGTAATTTCCTGGACTTTGTCCTTCTCTCAGTTTTTAGGTTTTTAAGTTGCTGCTTGTTTTGTAGTTTGTGGGCATTACTACCACAATTCTTGTCCAAGGCCAAACTTAATTTCTTAAATTGGAAAAAGCTAATTTACATTTTCTGTTCCGGTTCAGAACTTCTCTTTTTTTTCTTTCAAGCTCTGATTTGCTAACTTGTTGCAGTTGACAGGTTGTTAGGTTGGGGTTTTTCCCTTGTTGGGGGTATAATGCTGTTGGTCTCTAAAATTTAATTTTTATTTTCTTTTACAGACTGAGACAACTTTAGGCCTCAGTTCATATCAACAGAAAAGGTAAGCTTCTTTCTTAAGTTTAATACAGACTTTAATCATAAGATTTGTGATACTTTATTTAAGAATAATAAAGGCTTTGTGTAAAATGATCAAATAAAAGCCATGGGATTTTTTTCAATTATTTTTGTCACACAGAGGAAATGAAACTAAAATGTGAGATAGTTTTTAATATTGAACAGCTCAGTCATAGAATGGTTTGAGTTGCAAGAGACCTTGAAGATAAGCTAGTTCCATCCCTCTGCCATGGACTGGGTTCCTGTCCCTTACTATCCTATTGATAAAGAATTCCTAATATCTCATCTAAACCTTCCCTCTTTCAGTTTAAAGCCCTTTCTTCCTTGTCCTAGTGACCTTGTGAAAAGTCCCTCTCCACCTCTCTTGTAGCCCATTTTGGGTACTGGAAGGTGCTCTAAGGTCACCTCAGAGCCTTCTCTTCTTCAGGCTGAACAGCCCCAGCTCTCCCAGTCTGTCTTTGTAGGAGAGGTGCTTTGTCCTTCTGATACCCCTGTGACCCTTCATGAGGAAGAAACTTCACATGTGGAATAAAAAACCTGAAGAATTCTTTAATTCACTTTGTAATGGGTACCACAGAGTAATTCTGTGTAATTGAACTGAGACTCTGCTTGTAGATTCCTTTAAAATAATTTTTCTGTAGTTTCTTTTATTGAGGAGAAAGTTTGCCTGCTTCAAAAGTTCTTCATATGCTCTCTGAAGAAAAACTTGATGTTATTTTTGATAGATTCTTCCCCACATTCCTTTGTCCCGTCATAGAATCGTTAAGGTTGGAAAAGACCTCCAAGATCACCAGCCTTCAGCCACATGCCACCATGCCCACTAAGGCATATCACAGAAAGGTTGATCTACTCATTTTATGAGTATTTTATGATGATGTCACCTCTTCCCTAGGGAGGCTGTTCCAGTACTTAACCACATGATGATTTTTTTTTTCCAAATATCCAACCTGAATCTCCCCTGGTGCAGCTTGAGGCCACTTCCTCCTGTTCTGTCTCTGGTTGCCTGGGACGAGTCTGACCCCTACATGGCTACAACCTCCTTTCAGGTGGTTGTAGAGAGCAGTGAGGTCACCTCTGAGCCTCCTCTTCTCCAGACTGGACATCCCATGACCCTGTCTTGTCGTCTCCTGTCCTGAAGACATAATCTCTTACTGAAGAGTTTACCATATATAATATCTGAGAAGGAAAATAAGTGGCCTCTTTTTTCCCTGGTCCCTAATTCCTCTCTGAAGAATCATCAGATATTCTTGTTTATTTAATGAGTGCATTGAACAGTAATAATGAAGCTTGTTTCTTGCATTCAGTAGCATTCAGCAAACGGTTCTAGTGCATTTTCAGTAAATATAGTTATGGTTTTTCCACGACCTGTTTTCTGTTCCTTTTCAGGAAATCTAGTAAAAGAATTTTCCATTTTGGATGAGTTCCTGTTTTACTGTTTGTATAGTTGCTTAATTGTGGACTTAATATCCTTCTTTTTGCAAGTTTTGAGAAACCTGTGAAATCTCCAGCTGTGGAAATATAGTTGCAAACAGCTGTAATTATGTGCTGCAATTATGTGCTGCAGTGTGTCATCAGATTACAAGTGTGAGAACATGAATTTACAGGAATGACAGTTTAACAAAAGATAACAATGATCAGTGTATTTCTACATCTTGGATATAGCCAGACCTTATGGAGATTCTTTAAATGGAATAGTATCTTGTTTAAATCATGAAATCTCAGTGGCAGAAAGAAAGTGCCTATATTGGCATCTACCGATCAGGTGCAATATTGTTTCCCAGAAAACAACTGAATTTGATGGTTCTTGAGATTGAGGCCATGGATGAGATTGCTTACAGGATTTTTTTTTTATTATTTTTATTTCACAGCTAAGAAGATTGCTTTATGTATTGGAAACTTCAGTGTTATAGAATGTGTTCTGTTAAAACACTGGTTTAGTTATCTGAATACAAATAGTCCATTCCACTTAAGACAACTGGCCTTTTTGAAGTTCAATCAAAGTGATGAAGATCTGCATCACAAGCTCCCTGTTACCATGTTAGATAGTAAATACCAAATTTGCTTTCTGTTTTTCTCACTCACTGCTGTTGTTGGTTTTGCATGAATCTTTCCTTTAAGCCTTTTTCTAGGTGATTTTTTTCAATGGCATTGCTAAAAACACTTCTCTAGATGACTTGTCTTTCCTTGTCCTTATTAGAGATTATTTATTCTTCTTGGCATAGCTTGCCAATATTTTTCCCCATTTAGACACTTCATTCAGTTCTCTGATCTATGTTTTAGCACTAACTGGAAGGAGGGAAATGAACTAGCAATTTAATTTGTTTTGTTCATGCCTATGGTCAGGTTACAGTGCATCTATTCAAGCTTCTCCCTTTTCTTTCTCAGACATTCTCCATTGGGAATTGCTAGCTTTGAGCTTTGTCTGGTATGAGTGTGTTTTCCTGATACAAGGTTAATATTGACATATTTGAACCAGCTAATATCTGGGTAGTTTGTGGAAAAAAAATAAAAAATTGCTAGTTTTTTATTCATCTGCTTTTTAGCAGCAGCTTCTGACAGATACTGGTCAATTGTTTTGTGAGATTCACTTTCTCACTGAACCTGTGATTAATACCTATATTTCTGAAAAAAATTCTAGTGCTAAAAATTAAAATATGTTTTCTCATATATGCAGCTCAGCCTTATTTTTAAATATTAACAAGTTGTGGATGCACTCAGATTACTTAGAGAACCTTTTTAGCTCAAAAAGTCTGCAGTGGCTCTTTCGAGGATTCTGGCGCAAAAAGTACCCACTGTGAAGTATTTGCCAGTTTGTCATTTTAAAGGTTCACATACTTATTTTTAGATAGCTTTTATTTGATTTTGTGGTAATGGAAATAAAGTAGCAGCTTTCTAAGAGTTCTTGTTGCTAAATAAAATCATGAGATCTGCTCTCTTTATTTCATTACAATTTATGGCACAAGAGAGGAAATAAAACCCTTTGAAAAACTGCTGAAATAATGTGGGAAAAAATACATGTGGAGTATGCTTAGATTTGAATTTTCTACAGTAGCAATTAAAGATGTTACAGATAAGATTCCACAGAGCACATAACTCCTACAGAAATCCCAGAACAGCTAGAAAGGTAAAGTGAGGATACAGAGACACAGTTGCTGCCCAACTTGGCAGAAATCTTTAGATACTGTATGTGACAAACCTTTTCTCCATCTTCAAATGCAAAGATGTGCATTGATTATCTAAAATTGAGTGCATAGTACTCTGATAAACAGCAAAGCATTATGGAAGTGCTGAAGAATGTCCTTAAGACAGAATATTGTGGCTCAGCACAGATGGATGCCCATATCAGCTACAGTGTTTGCATGCATTGCTATTTGGACCATGTTTATGACAGCATCTGTGACAAACATTATGGAGACATGAATTTGCGCTTCAGTGAATTCTGGGTAGCAGCAGTATCTTAGTTAACAGTGGTAAATGCCCACTCAGATACAGCATGGATGGAACAGGGAGGATAATGATCCTGCTAGGGACCATGTGTAATTCACTCTCAAGTTTCATTTTTAAAATCAAAATTCTTGCAGAAGGAAAAAGATGTTGGGAATATTTAAATTATGGGTTCAGATGACTCCTGGCCAGTTCTTAGTCTGCTGGTGCTTGTTGGCAGATATCAGCAGTCCTCTTCCAGACGCTCCAGATCTTCTCTTTTCTTTTTCAAGTTGTTCTTCTTGTCTTTAAAAGTTAGAAGACTTGGAAGGGTAGGGAAGGAAAAATGTTTAAATTGTGATATAAGACCGGGAGCCATATTTCTACATGCATACAATAGTAATAAACTTTGTCATTATGCTGTGAAGTTGCCCTACCCTTGAGTGTATCCAGCCTTCGGTGAGCAAGTGTCCAGCAGAGCAGACATTGTCATAATTTTCTAGTCTGCTGCAGGTTGACTCATGTTGGGCCCTTCAGTAGGCAAAGTTTGTGAATCCCAATATTGCTTGCTCCTGTTTGAATCTTATTACGGTTGTTACTTTTATTATAATAATTGGCATTTATTGTGATGTTGTTGCCTTTACCAAACTTTAACCAAATGTAACAAATTTAAAAAATCTGTGTTGCCCAACTGGCTTTCCAGGATAATACAGCTCCGTGGCCTGAGAAAATGTTGCCTAACCTTTATATGTATGTGGAGTTTTGAGTATGTCATGATTGTTCAAGTTATGCTAAGCTACTCTTGACAGTGTTTTCAATGCATTTGAAATTAAGATATTAATCATCACTTTTGTAAATATTGTAAATATTTTTAGTATTTTTCCATAAAAGGAATTAATATGTCATTCTACCAATAATTGCCAATACAAAAGAGGTGCTGTCTAGCTGTTCAAAGTTTTAATTTTGGAAGAAATGGATGGAATTATTTTTAAGATCACTTTAAGATGAATGGTTTCTGCTTAGCATTACCCTGACAATGAAGGTACAGGAGGTTTTTGACCTTTTTATTTAGAAATGCACTCTAAATGGTTTTTAAAATTAGACTGTAAACTCTGAAGACACACTAGTCACTTGTTTTAGCCTTGTGGAACATAACTGCTAGTGTAGTTTTCCAATTATATTCTCCTTGTCCAGTGTCTCTAAATTTTGTTTTGTTGAGCACTTGTTGTATGGTTTGAGGTTTGACTTTAGCCTCAGAAAGTGTACCCAGACACTCTCTTATTTGACAACTGTAATGTGTCACAGCTGCACTTAATAGTAGCAAGAATTTTAACTTCTTTTTGTATTTTCAGTTCTGTTGTACTGCAGTCTGCACACACATGGCATATGTGCACACACACACACACACACATATATTTAAGTATATACTAAGGCTGCCTGGATGTACTAAGCCCACTCCTGTCCCGGTAGTGTTTTATTACTTTTATTGGACAAAGCTATTTGTAGTGATTAGATTCTGGAGCATTGAAGATGCTTTGACATCCAAACATAGAGTGCTAGAAATTGATTAGCATTCTGTGTATTATACTTGAAGTGTGAAGATTGAGTCACAGAGTTTTAGAGTGAATCATTGATACATTGTAATTTTATTTAAAAAGCTTTTGATTTGATTTTGATTAAAGGATACAATTAAGATTTCCTAGTCTATTCTTAAACTTTTACTCCTGTAAACAAGCTTCCTTGTTGAAGTGATTCTGGAGTATGGAAAGACATCTGAATTTGATCAATAATTAAGTTTCCTGGAATTGCACTGGATGGAATTGGATTGATCTTTGCTCAAGGCTTCAGCTTTCATAAGACAAGCCACATGTGCATGTGCCATTTCCTGGCTGCTCCTCATTGTTGAGGCAGAACTGCGTAGTTCTGGGTGGAACTGAGTTTGTGGAGTAGCTTTCCTCACCCAGGAAAACTGGCTGCAGCTGTCTTTGGACATCTAGGATTGATATGAAGTCAGAAAACAAGGGTCTACAACAATAATGCTGTTTTAATATTAGAGACAAAAAAAAAGCTATTGATCGTCTTCAATTCCTTAGTCTTCCCCATTTATATTTTTTTAATGTTACTGTCTCCCTGTTTTGTTTTGTGTATGAATAGGATTTTTACTCAGCTCAATTCAAGTGTTACAATTACAAAGATGCTTAACTGTGGCCACAAGAACATAATTCTGAATAATAAAAAATATTTTGGTCAATGAAACTGCTTTGTATTTTTTACTTCTAATTTTTGTTGTGGGTTAACTATTGTGCTCTATATAACTGTACTGATAAAATAAGCAGTAGCAGAGAATAATTCCAGGTTCTTTGACTTCACTGCTAGATTGTTTGAGTGCTATTTAAGTCTCGGTCTTCATCTACTAGAATTCTCCTAAAGAGTTTCCAGGGGGACGGTAGTATAGGCAAAGCTATATACTATGGAATGTTTCCAGAGCAGAGTCTTTGTCTTCTGGATATTGCAACTTTTGAACAGTATTGGGTGTTTTCTCACATGTGGCCTCAGTACCTTCAAATGTATTCAAGGTTGTTTATGTACTAGTACACAAGTAGCTGGAGAAACTCAGGATGTGTATGTAAATTACTGTTACACATTGGACGATATCCAAAACATCTTCCATAGCAATGTTTGGACATTGCTGTAAAAGATGATGTAAACCTACTTAGTTGTTTCACTCAGCCATCATTATGTAAAGGAGAGGTTCACACCTCAGTTATGTTGATTCTCAAGATATGTGCTGTTGTATAATCTTTCTTGGAGACACCACATAATCATTTTGTAAAATGATGGTATTCTGACTGGACAAGTTTGTTATGTTTGTTTCTTTTGAATTAATTGTTTTATTAGTATTAATGAAAGTTTTACTAAGAAAGGGCTATTTGAGATGGGAAGGGAGCAAAAATGTGTCATTTCATAGTATCTTTTACAGCATTTCAATTTTTCTTGCAGTGTATCCCTGTATCGGGGAAATTGCCGACCTCTCCGGTTTGAGCCACCAATGCTGGACTTCCATGAACAGTAAGTTGAGAAGTCTTTTGTTCTGTTTAGTTATGCAAATTAAAACAAAGCAAAAAACCAATCAAACAAAAAAGCTCCAAAACAAACAGACAAAACAAACCCCATGCACCGCAAAAACCAAACAGCAAGCAAAAACCCAGAAAATTAATAGGAGCATCATTTAAAGCTGATAGAGAAGGTTGTATACATAGATTGCATTAATAGATTCTAAGTGTAATTGACGTACAGAGGGCTGCTGTACTCAGTCTTAAGCTTCATGTAGTGACCTGTCAGCTGCTGTGGTTTTGGTGATGTAGGTACTTGTACTTTGTAGGTACTTGTACAGCTGCTGTGCAGAGTGGACAGTTTTAAGTATAGAACAAAAGGTTCTGAGGTGAGATTTCCTTTCTCCTTGAATATAACCCGTGTCAGGCAGCTTGTACCCTAACATAGCAGTTTAACTATTGCTTTAGGGCCAAAAAAACTGAATGGGGATCTGCAGTTATTAGAACAGTAATGTTGAGTTCTGAAAATACAATCTCAAGGAGAACAAATAGCCTCCAGGAACTTAGCTCCATGGTCTCTACCTTGCAACTGGTTGCTGTTTCCTTTAAACAAAAAGGAGATGGACATAAATTTATCTGTTAGTTCCTCTGAGAACTACTTCAGTCTTAACTGTTTTACCATGAACTGGTTACTATGTATAGGTAGCTCCAATCCCTCTTCTTCCCGGCAGTTCTGGGGTAGGTGTTCGTGGAGCCTCTTGCATGACTGGTACTTGGATCCATGTAAACTGCAGTGAAGGCATTTCTAACATTTTGTTACCAGTTCAGCCTGCAAGAATGAAAACAGCCCAGGTGTGCCTTAGCACAGCATTCCTTCCCCCATCCTCAACCAGTACTGCTGGATGGAAGGCTGTTTCATTTACAGATAAGCCACAGATTATTAATAAAAATATAGTACTTTTTTCTTTTGGGAAGACTGTTGTACAGTGTGGTGACTACAGAATTGTGCAAGGAAGCTCCTGTATAAGTATGGTGTGTACTTATGTCTTTCTGAAAGAAGAGAAGCCATAACTGTGTGTTGTTTGCACAGAGTAGCTTTCCAGAAATCACCTCTATACAAAAAAACCCCAATATAAATGTCACTAAATAAGAAAGCTGTATGAAAATGCCTCATTTTACAGAATTTATTTGTACCCAGTCTAACAAAATTGTGGCTTTACTTCTGATTAAAGACAGAGTAAGCCACTCTGCCCTCTCTTTTTCCTTCAAAATTTCCTTTAGCTTTTGACGTTGTGTGATTTTGTTGTTTTCTTCCTAATGTCAGTAACCGATCCTAGGTAAGAGAATATTGTTTCTAAACAGAATAACAAAAAATGTAGTGGTAAACTCTACTGCTTCTCTGCTACAAGAAAATTAGGTTATAGTTAATAAACTATTTTCGTGAGTGCACTATGAATTCAAACTTGTAGAGTAGTGTGCTTTTTGTTAGAGCTATGCTAAACTTATCTGTTGATTTAAGTTGCTGTCTTAAAAACTGTAGAAATTTTCAGTTCATAGTAATTCCAGACTTGGATATTGGAAATGTATTTTATGCACCTTCTTCTACAATGAATAAATGTGATGTTCTCTGAGATATCTTTTAAAGGTTATCTAGAGTTTTCATGCTTATGCTCTGAAGAAAGCTACATATGCTTTCTTGGTTTATGGATTTCCAAAGGTGGCTTTTTCCCCCTTGGTACAGGTAGACCCAAGACAGTACCATAAATACTTTAAATAATTCTTCATTATATTTTGACTTTTTATGTAAGGCATTCTTGTCAAAGCTGAAAGCAATGAAGAAATAGTGTAGATCTGAGTATTAAAAGTAGCACGAATCTCTTACTTGGGAATGGCTCTGTACAATACATGCAAGCTGCACTGGGGGAGTGCTGCCTTCTGTCAATTAAAATGAGGAACCTGTGTATTAGATCTTGATTCATTATGTGATCCTTCTTTGGTTTGGGTGGGGTTTTTTGGTAGCTATGTATCATTATTTTATCTGTTGTCATTCAGGTTATAGTCTCAGGGAGAAATCTTCTTCTGATTTATTAAAACTTAAGTAAGTTGCCAAAAGTAGTTTTAGAAAAGGTTTAGATATGGAGCCCCAAAATTTAGTTTAAAATCTGTGACCCAACTCTCAGAAATGCTGAATAACTTAGCCTTATGGTGGGAAGAAGATGCAGGCGCCAAGCACCTGGGAAGTCAGTTAATGCCAATTTAAGCTTTTGAGTTTTTTGCCTTTTAAAACAGACAGGGTTTTCACATTCAAATTCTGACTTTTCTGTCTTTGTTATTAATGGATTTTAGAAAAGGCATAAAATGTATGTTTAGTTTCTGAATAAGTACTATACCCAAAGGGTGTTTTGTTAATAGGTAGCATGTAGCATTTAGTAGAGCAAACTTGTTCCAAGTTCATGTTTATGCTGAGCTATCAGCATGTATCATACCTAGGCTAAAGAAAGATCTAATATTTATTTTCAGCTGTAAGTCAAGACATTCTTCCCATGACATTTTTGGTCTGCTAAGAGTGTGTGGGTTTAATCAGATGTTTCAAAAACATGCCAACTTAAGCAGGAATAATAGTTAATAAAAGTTACTTTATCTAAGAAAATCAAAACCAGTATTAAGTTGATAAATCTGTGCTGTAGACACACTTCCTGTATTCCACCTGGAGACGAGATTAAAATGACCTTCTACTTCTGGTTTATAACAGTTGGAGGTTTTTTTAATGCTGTTTTAATATAAAGCAAACACTACCATATTCTACCACTTTGAAGGTAGTCCAGGTAATCTCACATTTATCAAGAGATGCATGCTGTATGTTAGGATATGCAAAAGGATGTGCAAATCTTTAGCTCACTTGAAGAGATCCCAAATGTTCTCCGTATACATTAAGTCTCTGGGAATGGGATAGAACTGAGGCAGGTTCTCCCATATCACTGTGCCAGGGGACTACTTGGACTAAGTGTGGAATACTCATTTGGTTATTTAATGTGTAAGCCTCTTTCTTGTGTTTCTGAAGCATTGCCAACATTTTTCTGGAACAAATTCTGCAACATCTTGAATATTGGAGTTTCAGGGCTTTAAAGAAAACGAGAAAAAAAGCCTTCCACCTAAAGCCAGCTCCACGAGCTGATTTTTTTCTACCAGCATTTTGTTCCTTGTATTCTCCTTTTAAACTGTTATTCTCCCCTGTTGTTGAATGGGAATAACTGAGGTGTTCTAACCCACATTATGTTATTCTCCATAGCTTTGGGAGTTGGTTGCTCAGAGGCTATTTTGCCAAAACAGTCATTACCTATATGACTTTCTGTGTTTAAGACAGGTCTTCATATTTTAAAGGTCTTACAGATGGCCACCTGGAGTGAAGGCTGAAGAATACTTTTACAGGGTAGTTTCTATTGAGTTCTTGCACCTACTTTGTGGGAGAATGTGGATCTTCATAGATTTCAATACATTGCCTTCATCTTTGTTAATTCAGCTCTGACAGTATCAAAAGTGAAATTTAAGTTGTTCAACTAGATTTTTTCATAGAGGGACCTTTTGATAATGGAGCACTTGTGTGTTGAGTATTTTTGGATATAAAATAGAATATAAGCTAGAACTGCTTATCAATTTTTTTTTAATGTGGAGTAATTTTAGATGATATTGACATCCTGTTTCATAGAAATTATTGGTAATGTATTATACTTTTGATTATTTGAAATTATACTTTTGATTACAGTAATATTTTAATCCTTCATCAGTATATTCTTTTGTGAACAGAGGTGCTTGCTTCATTTAATTTGAGCAAGGTCCCATTCTCAGACAAAATTTTCTCATTGGCAGTATTCTGAGGTTCTTTATTTTAGTTTTATATTGATAATCTTATTTTGCATTTCCTTTGAAGTGTTTTGATTAGGGGATTTTTGTAATGTTTTCATGTTTCTTGTTTGTGAGCTCTAGTATTTGGCAGGATATTCTATGAAAGCTTAAGCTGGGCTTGAAAGCAATTGCTTGGCAATGTTCAAGTACTGAGACTTTCTTGCAGGTGTGGAGACCTTATGTTACTCTAAGTAACGTAAGGGGCATGTTTGACTTTAAGGACAGGATAGTGTCAAAATGGGTAAACATCTGGGAAATACAGCCTATCTTAAACCTGTATTAATATACTCCCTTTGAATCTAGACTGCACTGCCTACAGTTACAATTCTAATTACATGAATTAGGAAGAAGCTACAAATGAAAAGGGAGCATTTAGAAAGTCAAGGTGTGTGATGAATGTGCTGTACTGCAGTGTAAACTGATTTACACTCTTGTAAGGCTTGACTGGTATAAACCTTAGGGGAGGACTAGCATGGTAAGAGAATGGAGAAATGATATTGTTAACAATTTAGCTATTGGAAGTTTTCCTGAGCTATAGATGAAGTGTTCGCATCTACTAGAATATACAGTAGATATAAATATCCTTAAAGTCATGGAAGTTACTTCAAGTAACATAAGGTTGATGTAAGTTTAGCAGAATAGTCGGTTTTCTTCAAGAGCTCTAATCCCTTATACAAAAAGTAGTGAAGAATTTTAGCAACTAGAGAATTTATTCAGACAGCTATTTTTCCTACATGTTAAGTACATTTATTTAAAAGTAAGTTGCCTATAATGTACATCCAAATGTTTACACAGTACATTTGATACACTTCTAGTGTGTGAGAGTTTGAGATTGTTGGAATTTTGAAGAAGTGTTGCTAAAGGTGCAACATTGCTTTGCAACTCCAAACTTCCCTTGGAGTCTGTTGAATGTGAGAAATTGTTGACAGTAAATTGACATTTCACCCAGATCTGCCTCAGGTTTTGTTCATATCATGCTAGACTGAACAATGGTGCTGGAAGTTTGTTTTACTCCTATATTCATTCCAATCACACTTGGTGACATGGTTGGACAAACTCTACTACTTGTATATATGGTTTTGGTAACTGTTTGGAAAAGGCATGATTTTGTTGTATAGAATCTAAATTAGATTCCTAATTAAAAATGGGGCACTTGCTCTATTTAGTATGTTACATTGACACCAACTTTTTGTCAAATGTAATGTCAAAGAACTTTCTCTGTTTAAAAGTCAGTAAAATCTGGAAGCTAAGAAACAACCAATTTATAGGTTAGTACATGTACAAAACCAAAACGCTTCTGTTTTCTTTTGCTTTTCTACATTGGAGACACATTTGAGAATGCAAATGTATGTGCTTCAGCTACTCTTAACTTCAGGTGAGGAAGCCACTTGCCTGTGTCACTCAGCTGGTTTTGTGTGAAGCAGGAAGAATGCTCTACTCATTAATTCTCTAGTTTTGTACATGACACAGGCTTCCTTTGTGTAAGGAAACCAGCATTTTCTTCAGAATGGGGCAAAAAAACATTCTCTTTCAGTCTCTAGAGGTAACCTTGTAAGACCAGCTCGTTTTGTTTCTTTTAATTAAAAGTAGTTGGATACATTACAAGTCAACACCCAAGTTCTTATTGTTGGAGCTAGCTCAGTCTGACCCTCTGGCTGGAGAACAGTCTTCATTGATTCAGGAAGTTCCTGAGCCTAGGAGTGTGTCCAGGGCACCTGACTTTGTATGCTTGCCACATTGCGCTTCTGCCTTCCAGGCATCTATTATTCATCCCTGTCTGATAGGATACTGTATGACAGGATACTGATTTAACCCTTGTGACACTTCTGATATGTCGTATGACAACTGGTTGTACAATTGTTTCCGCAGTTGCCAAAGATGCTAAATGAAGAAAATACTCGGGGGGAAACCCAAAATTCTCAAATGCATGAGGAATTTACCAGAATTAGATATTGAGTATATTTACCTACATTCCCAACATTTCAAAATGTATCTAGAAAGCTTTTGATTGACTTCATTTCTCTCTCCAGTCTCATTAGAAAGAATAAGAGATGGAAGAGGAAGAATGTATCTGCTGAAATAATATCTTTTGCTTTTCAGTAATAGATTTGTATCAGTTTTCATAAATCAAGTGAGCATTTTATAGAGGTGTTTAAACTATATGCAGTAAGAAAAAAATTTAATTGTTCTTTTAAAAGGGAATTTTCACAATTTGTATTTTCTTTGCAATGAGTAGCTACATGTTTTTGCAAGTCAATTTTGGGCCAATAACTCAAGGACTCATCTCCCCAAAATTTGCAAGAGCTGATTTCCATTGTTAAAATAATTTACCTTTTGATCACTGGAACAGCAATGAATTCCATTACAAGGACATGCTTATGCATGCAGGTACTAACTCAGACTTTGGAAAGAGTTGAGTTGCAGCAGTAAAAAACATTAGCATGGGCTTCTTTACCCATTTGACCAGGCACCTTGCCCTTGTTACTTAGCATCTTCTCACTTAGGTTATGGTAACAGCTTTTTTATCAGTGTAGGTTGACCTAGCATTATGCAGGGACAAAGCATCAGGAGCAAAATCTTACATGCTTTGATAGTTCATGTTTGCTTGAAGGTCTGTGTCTATACCAGCTTCTCACAATGAAAAGTGCTAGCTGTGACTGCTCTGGGAAATTCTGCTCTAAAATTTGGCATCTGCTACAGCTGTATTTGTGCAGATCGTTATGGTTTGATAATCAGCAGCTTGGAGAGTATCCCTTATGAGATTATTTATTGGGATGCAGGTTCATTAGAGGTGTCTGGTGGGCATTGCCCTACCTGGATTTTAGCATGTCTGATAACAGAAAAAACAGGTGAGGTTTATGAGGTCCTATTTCTGTATATTTGGGTAACATCACACTTAAAGAATATAAGGAAAGCTGTATCTCAGCCAAATGTAATACCAGATTCACTGTTTCAAAATCAGAATGGTCAGCAAAAGAGTAAAGTAAAACAAAATCCTGACATCAGAATTCCTTTTTAGTGCCTTTATCACCTGTAATTATACTGTGGTAGTTGAGTCTGGAATATGAAATTATTGAGCTGTAGTGTTGGTGATAGCTGTTTTCCTACCAGTTTGTTTTTATAGACTTGAGCCTCTCAGATGTATTGTCCCTTCTTTCCAGAACTGGAAAAGCATGAAGGTCTTAAAGATTGCTAATATTTGAAATATTTCCTGGCTAATGAGTTTTGTTTACAGCTACCTTTCTGACATGAGCAGACGGGTGCTTTGTTACTGCCAGTTCATTCAAGATAATTTTCTTGGCTTTGTGATGTTTCACATATGATGCATCATAAGTGTCACTGAAGTCAACTTTGATCTTCAGTTTGCAGTACATAGCTGTTTCTCTTTAAAGACCACAGATGATACAGCAGTCATGTCGCTCACATGTAATATAGTGATTAAAATCTAGTCATCTCTCTCTTCTTGCTGTTGTATAGAAGGAAGGAACTGTTGAGTTTGGTTCTAGATTTTGCTGTTAAGGCCTCATATGAAGAGTGATTGGAGTGCTTTGTTACAGAGTAGGAGGATGATTTCCCCTTCTTGATGAGCTGCTGAACGTGCTTTGGGGAAAAGAAGTACCCAAAAACTGCACTGTGGCAAGCAAAGGAGTTGCACCGAGGTGCTGGGAGCATGTCTTCCAGAAGAATGAAAATTGGAGTGAGAACTAGAGAACAGACAGCTGATCCTCAGGCTGCAAAAGCTTTCCTCAGTGTTGGAGGAGATTGACTGTTTTATTTCTTCCCTTTTAAAAAAAAATTTTTGTGTTGGTAGAATCAGAGTACTGCTTTAAGGCTTGACCACTTCGTCTAAACAAGGAGTTTGCTGCAAAAATGTTGACTGGTATAGAAGCTTCTGCTTTTTGGTTACCAAGCAGATACAATACGCAAGGCCATCTTTAGTGATGTCAATGAAAGAGTGTTTGAAGCAGTGGGTTCATAATTCAGGGGGTGCTGGGTAACTCCCTATCAGCAGACACTTTTCTTGGTTGTGGATTTACATATATGTTTTTATGGTGAGACTTTTGGTGGGGGTGGGGGTAGAGATGAGGAAATGTGGAGGGATTGCTCTCGCTTGGGTTCCTCTGGCTGGTAAGCTTTTTCCTAGCAAAAGTAAAACAGGTGCATAGGTTTACTGTTTAATTCCATTGATCAACAGTGTAGCAGTTGCAGTAGTTAATGCAAAATGTCATAGCTGATAAACCATTTCCTTTTCTGATATTCCCATGAATGCTAGCAAGAGATGAAAATATTTTCTCTTAGGGCTTAACCCAGATGTTTGGTTTTGTACAGGTTTCAAAAGGTGAGAGAAATTGTGGTCTTTGTCACTGGTGAAGTTAGAGGAGTCAAAGTGAGATTTTTTTGACAGTGAAAGAAGGATCAAGAACAAGTGTTTGCTGATGAAGACATGAAATTAGGTGAACTCAGCAAGCAAAGAGTTTTACAGTGGCAGACTGCAAATATTTTTGTTAGTGATGATGTCATTTTTTGGTGGTTAATAATTGTGTCTTTAAATTAATAACATGGGTCTTTAGCATCTGCTTCTTTAGTCCATGTTTTATGCGTAGGAGGTTCTGTAACCACAATAAGTTTATAAATTGTGCCATAGTTTGTTTATTGTCACTAAATTTTCCATGCAATGGAGCCTTTAATTGACAACAGTTACATTGCCTCATCTGTTGAGATATATTCCACACCGCCCTCTAAGCTGAAAAACTGTGACTGCAATAGCACATATTAATTTGGTCTGTTAAGGTTAATTGAGGATGGCAGAACCAGCTGCCAGTTTCTGGTCATCATCACTGCAGGTACTACAGGTAGTAATTCTTATCAGTAGTTTTGGTGTCCTTGCAGTGTTTGGAGCAAGTGACATGGGAGAAAGTGCTACATGGACTGCATGTAGCCTGAAAGTTAAGAGCTACATTTTGAAATCCAGACTTCAAAATGCAGCAATTTTTAATCTTTAAACTGCACACTTTATTAGTGCTTTGGTGCTGATACTTACCATGTATAAGTTAAAAGGCATGAAAAAAGTCTGAAGAGACAGTAATGTCTGAAAAATAATTGCTGAAACTGGAGCATCTATTGTCACCTTAGCTGTTGTAAGCAAAAAGGAACTAGCCAAAAGCTCTTGTCAAATAAATTTATTAGCGTGTCTTGTTACTGAAAAATTGTGTGGTTGTTTGACTGTGTGACTTTCATGTTTTAGGGTTCCTAAATTCTAGAATTTATCTCAAGCCTTTATTTTTTACTTATTGTATTAATTCAAATATAATATAGAAATAAAATATGCTGTACTTGTCTGCATATTTAATTCTGTAGAGCATATTATAATACCAGAAAAATTCTGTGTTTTGGGTAAGATTACTTATAATCTATGATGGAAAAAAATTTTCATTAAGACTTTTGTCTAGGGTGTGTTCTGTTTATTTTCAGTTGCTGTGTACATCCTGTCTTAAGATAATTATTTAGAGGCTGTAGCATACGAATAGAAAACTTTGCTTTTCATTCTGAAGTAAAAATCTAACACTAGAATTTAATGAGCATGATGCAACATTAAATAAACTTTCAGGAAAAGTAAACAATAAAATAATGGAAAATACGTTAAGTAAGTAATTCTTATAGGTCCAAGATATTTATGTTGCTTGAAAAAAGGATTAAATGCAAAGCTCTGTTGTCAGTGTGCATCACTTTTATGCTCCTATCTGGTGTAATAGGAAAAAAGTCCAATGCTTTATTGTCTAGATTTCTGACACTTGGTAAATATTTCCTCTTTCTATTTTGACAGGCCAGTTGGAATGCCAAAAATGGAAAAAGTTTACCTACATAACCCTAGCTCAGAAGAAACAATTACATTAGTATCAATATCTGCTACAACATCACATTTTCATGCATCATTTTTCCAAAATAGGGTAAGTTGTTTTATTTTCTCAAAATTAGTTTTCTTCCTCCTCTCAAATCGGAATGGAAGCTTCTCTGAAAGAGTGACTTACTGCAATAGTTACATACCTAGAAGTATTAAGATACTGCAATTCTTCATCTCATATCAGCAAATTTGAACTGAGCATAGGAGTCCTGAGTACATTGGAAGTGTATATTATAGTTGATGGTTTAACAGCAGATCTCCTTTGTTGCTGAAGTGAGTACATTTCCTCAGAGCACTTACAGAAAATTTTTTGAATTTTCTGAATATTCTAAGTCACGTGAAGTGGAGTTAGTGTGCAGTAGTCACTCCAGTGTACTTAGAGCTGTAAGTAATTGTGTTACAGGAACTTGGTTGTTCAAAAGCATGGTGTCAGCAGGGTTAACTCCTAACCACATTGCTGTCAGATAGTCCTCTAGTTTCAGTTTTGTCTCAGGGCCTGTGGCTTAGCAATAGCCTTGTAAACATGAAAAAATTCAGAAAACCTGTCTATAGTAAGCATCCTGTTGCATTTATGGAAGCCTTGTAGCAGTTGCATTTCTCCAGTGACCTTTGAATTATCAGTCTAAAATACTTTTGTGATAAGCTGAACTCTAAATTCAGAATTCAGTTCAAAAATTCAACTAAATATGATCCTGCCCTAGATAAGTTTTAAATTATTGCTATTTTTATTAGTTTGTTACACATTTCATTTGTTTGAAAGTTCTACTTCTTTCTTTCCGAATCTCCAGTTGACTTTCTAACGTCAATATTGCGCAAAGAACACATGAGGATCTTCTGCAGCACAAAAACTATTGTTCATCTGCATGATGCAATTTATTCAGTAAACAGTTTTGCTTATCCCTCTGCTTGCTTGCTTTTATTTTTTCCAGAAAATTCTTCCAGGAGGAAATACGTCCTTCGATGTCGTTTTCCTCGCAAGAGTAGTGGGAAATGTAGAGAACACTTTATTTATTAACACTTCTAATCATGGGGTATTTACTTATCAGGTAAGAGAATTACATGCTTTCCAGAAAACTGAAGTGTGAACCTGGCAAAGTAGTATCTATTATGGGATGCTTAATCATCTGGGGATACTTGCACAATAGTGGTGGGTTGTTGGTTTGGGGTTTTTTTTTCCATCAACCCAGTTGAAGAAGTTTCCATCCCTGTTGTTAGTTGTAACACAGATAGACCATTGTAAAGATCAGTAGGGCAGTACTGTTACCCAGATCAGTGAAATTATATAGGATTTAAAATCCTCCCAATACCTTTTTAGCATGTGTTATTTTAGTGGCTCATTGTAGGGATTTAGCTAATTCTTTAGCTCTTTACTTGTCTGATGCAGTGGCAAGACAATGTTATTCATTAAGCTGGCAAAAAATTACTCACTGGAGATTCAGAAAGGTAATTCAGACAGATGAGAGAAACCAGAAAGTGAAAAATGAGAGAAATCTTCTTGTTGAAAGAATGTAACTCTTACCATGACAATGTTTTGCAAACAACAACAAAAATGCTTCCCAATATGGATAGTTTCATAATGATACGATTAAAGGAACATTTAATGTTTCATTAACCTTTAGCTGGTATCTATCTGACACTCTATTCCAGAGTGTGAGAAAAAAAGGTGGTTTTTTTGATTGCATGTTTTTCAGCATACATGTGAGTAAATAGTAGAAATGAGGAATAGCCTTAGCTGCAAACTACACCAGTTTCTTTATTTCAGAGCTTTAGTATGATACTGGTTTTAAAGGTTCAGTTACAAGTGTGCTATAAAACTAATCAAAAAGAGTTCTTGGTGGATTGCTAAAATGGGTGTGCATGTTAGGCTCTGCACCAATTACATACAAACATAAGTTTGTGTTTCTTTTTCTGAACCAGGTGTTTGGCATTGGAGTTCCAAACCCCTATCGATTGCGCCCATTTATTGGGGCCCGAGTTCCTGTAAATAGCAGTTTCTCTCCTATAATAAATATCCATAACCCTCACAGTGAACCTTTGCAGGTAAGCATGAGAGAAAAATCATTAAGTGCTTGTTCATGGTATTAAGCTGAAATTTTGTTTATTTTGGTACTACTTAAAATTCTGATTGAACTTTAGAGCTATTTGAGGTCTTTCATATTATAAGATTTTCTTTTTCTTCTCAAATGCAAATCAGTTTTAGACATTGTAGATTATAGTTGCAGATCTCTTAATTTCCAAACTGAGGTTTTCCAGTGGCATTTCAGCTTTTAAAATGGTTGTAGTTACTGAAAAATAAAGCTTTAAACTTTGCTGGTAATTAGGAAGAATACTGAAGCAAACAAATCCAGTGATGCCTCTTAGATTTATTCTCTCTGGTTTGCACAGCATAAGATGTTGTTTTAGTATATCTCAGTATGTAATCTTGCAAAACATTCTTATGTTCAGGCAGGATTGATGTCTTTGCCTAACCAAATTCTGATTCTGTTAACTAATTCACAAACAGTAAAATGCTCTAGAAAAAACATAGTGTAGCACTTGCAAATGGCTATATCAGCATTAAAGTGAATTTGTAAGGTATTCCAGTGGTCAGCCACTAATCTATGCCATTGCACATGATAATACTTGATAAGTAAACAGCATCCCTTTAAGGTAGAGTGCTGACATTTTCCTGTTATGCACCTCAGGTGGTAGAAGTGTATTCCAGTGGAGGTGATCTCCATTTAGAGCTTCCAACAGGTCAGCAGGGAGGTACAAGAAAGCTATGGGTGAGTAGCATGTCTTGCAGCACTCATTGTCCTTGCTTGGGAGGTTTTATTTTGATATGAGCTTAGTCTCTAGGGTTTTTTTTACCGACTTTGTGTCTTATCATGTAATGATTTAAAATACCCCATAAAAATGGAAACAATAACAGGGTTTGTTAATGTTATGGTAGTAGGAGTTGAATGAAAGGTTTAATTAAGATAAGCCATATGTATTGAGCTGTGCTGTTTTGAAATGTGAAGAATAAAATGATTCCCATCAGAATGAATTACACCTACCTGAGCTTTCAGTCCTGGAGGTCTGTGAGGTGGATCTGCCTCACAGAAAAAGTGTATGTGTTTTTCTGTTTGGTTTGTTGGTTAGGGTTTTTTAATTAGCCTTGGCTTTCTTGGTGGTGCTGGGGTTTTTTGACTTAAAAAGTCCTTGCTGCAAGTTACTATGAATGCACACATGGATTGAAAATGAAGCTGAATAAACTTAGGGAAGAGAAATCTATTATGAACTACTAAATGAAACAGCAGTGTGTGTAGCTGAAGTAAATACCTAGATCATGAGCTGAGTGGCTGGAAACTCTTCTGGAAAATATTCCTCTATGCATGCCCTGCAGCTACTCCCTACTCGTCATCTCTGCTGCTAGATACAAGGTAGTGGACTTGTGGTCTGGCTCATTAAATATGGTTTGAAGTAACACATACTGGTATCTTTAAGTAAAATAAAATTTAGAAACATACCGAAGATACAGTTCTTGGCTCCATGCTGTATGTCATGCCACTGGTAATGTCCAGCTAGATTCAAAAGGTATTTTCCTTTTCAGTTGAATTATTTGGTTTTTTTGATGACTGGTTTTTGGTCTAGGAGAGACTTCAGAGCCATTGGGCTCCTAAGTTTGTCTCTTGCTCAGGTGTATCATTACGGTAGTGTGACAATTACATTTGTTTTAAGAGGGTGCGTTTTTCCAAGTGAGTTACAAAGGACAATCACAGTACTTAATTCTTGTCTTTTCTGGAGAAAGTCCATTAGAATGATTAGAAAGGCAGTGTTTTAGTTTTAGGTACAAAAGTTGCAAGGAAGTAAGTATTAACACAGATCACAACATTTTAAAAAATGCAGCGGAAGCAGATGCTGAGGGTTAGATGTTGAAATGAAAATGGATTTTAAAGCATAAATATCCTAATGTTTTGACACTGCTTTAGTTAAATTGCATTGCTTCTAAAAATGGTCCGTTCCTAGTTACCAGGAGAACTCAAGGGGGGTGTTTTTCAGAGCATGAAGCTTTTCAGCTTCTCTTGGCCAGGTTGCTAGTTAAAGTAATGATGACTCACATGTGAAAGCTTTCAGTGTCTGGCAAGGACTAATCCTCTTGTTTCCTCTATCCATCCATTTTCATACCCATTGGTATGCATTTTCATATAACCATTGGTATTCAAAACAATAAGGCAGCTTGAAGAAATCAAACCAGTAGGAGGAAACACACAGATGCATCATTGTATTGGTTATATCAAGAGCTGCACTGTAGTTAGAAAAAGCTTCAAAGTAGCAGAACTTATTTGAGATATGGTGATGATACTTTGACATATGGGTATACATAATTGTATAAAATTGTTCTGATGCCTAGTGCTTGAATGATTGGATGGAGCAGTCTGCATATGCAGGAGTATTTTTTGATCTGACCAACTTTGGATCCCTAGCTACACATACGGAAGAGTCAGTTCACATCCTTTGATACATTAATGAATGGCTGCATTATGTTGGGTCTGTGAAAACAGACCTTGAAATTTTCTTACTTTGATATTCAACAGTTTTCCAAGAATACATCTGCAGTCATTGTGCCTTAGAAAATTTCCAGTCAAGATTTTCATCTTCTATTTAAAAACAAAAACCAAGCAACCAACCAAAATCCAATCCTCAGACATTCTGCAATGTGATGAGGAAGACAATCTGATGTTAATATTTCAGCTGTGGTGCTGAAGTTAGTCTTGTGCTGCAGCTGTGTCCAGAAAATACACAAAGAGGTGTCTTTCAAATCCTGAATGCAGATTAGAACTGATAGAATAGGCATGATCCAGAAATTAAAATTCATTTTGACTTTTTCCTGTAAATTACATGGTTTCTAATAAATGTGGAGCTCCACAAGCTTCTGGCTGCATGGAGTTATGTGCTGTTTTAGCTTGTGTTTAGCACTGAAACTGTATGGCTTGTGTCTGCTTTGGAGAAAAAACACTTAGAATATGCAAAGTCAATATTTGATATTACTGTCAACATTTTTTCTGAATATCTTTTGTTTATTGCCAGATTCTGCCAGTCTACTGTCTTTTTATCACAAATTGAATACATAAAACCTAGAATCATAGAATCGTTAACTTAATCAAATGGGATATGAAAGTTCTCTTGCGTATATCTAGTTTTAATCAGTGTCATTAGATGGTTACAACTATCCTTTATAAATTTAATGGTCATTTTAGTTATATGAAGCCTATCTCTTCCTGCTATTGTAGCTTTTTCTCTTAACACAGTTATACTCAATGGTTCTATTGTAATTATTTGGTGTGACAGCTTTTTTTGTAATTACTGTGCTCTCATAGATGTGCTTTGATTATTTATCAGGAAATACCTCCCTATGAAACAAAAGGAGTGATGAGAGCCAGCTTTTCTTCAAGAGAAGCAGATAATCACACAGCCTTTATTAGAATAAAAACAAATGCCTCAGACAACACAGAAGTTATTATTCTGCCTGTTGAAGTTGAAGTTACAACAGGTTTGTGAAAGAGTGGTTGGGGTTGTGTTGATTTTGGGGTTTGTTTTGTGTTTTGGTTGGGGTTTTTTTCACTTATTCAAATTAATTGACTGTTACTATAATAAGAAAATTGTAAATTTTTTTTAAAGCACCAGGAATCTATTCATCAACAGAAATGCTAGATTTTGGTATGCTGCGAACACAAGGTAAACCATTCTTCAGTTCTCAAAGTATTTATCAGGAATAGGGTGGGGAGGGGAAAGCCCAGTTACCTTTGTACTGTTCCGGGTTGCTTGTGGAATGATGCTTTTAAAAAGACAACATCAGGTTACAGTAGTGCACAGATGCAAGAGTACTTGGGGTGTGGTGTGTGCAAGCAAGCAGTAGTTTGCACACCATGTTGTAAGTCCAGAAGTAAGGGTAATGTTACACAGTTGCAGATGGCTTAGTCTGAAAAGTATTTCAATTCAATTAGTTTGTGAACTTGTGAAAATTGCTTCACTTATGGGTAAGTCAATAATTATCAGACACAGGGAAAAGTGAACGTGTGCAAACTTGATCAAATGTTTTATGGTAATATCTTTTTTAATTGCCTCTAACACATTTGGACTTAATAATTTATGCTTATAATAATATTGTTTAGTGATGACAAACTATATATCAGAAAGTAGTAAAACCAGAGTGACTTTTTTAACTGTAAGGGGGATTTGTTGCTGAACAAAAACAGTATATATCTTTTGTTCAACTAAAAAATGATAGCTTCTGAAGAACTTTTCCATGCTACTTCCTTAACATGTAAAGATTTTCAAGTAAGAGTAGTTTCTTCTGAACATGGTACATCTGACAAAGTTATTGTTGTATTTTTAGCCTGTTCACTTCTTAATGTGTTAGGAATATGAGTGGTAAGCTGAAGCATGTAATACCTACTAATACAAAGAAATGCAGTTTGTGTCAGATTCTTGGGAATTCTATTTTGATTGGCTGTTCTGTCATTATAGTATAACTTTTTAACACTGAACAGTGGAGGTATATAAGAAACCAGGTGGTGTAAATGACTTATTGTGTAAGATTCACATGATAAAATAGTCTAATAGACAGGTGTGTTTTTTGTTCTTTAACAGATCTGCCAAAAATTTTAAATCTGCATTTATTAAATTCAGGAACAAAAGATGTGCCAATTACAGTAAGTTTAATTCCTTTCATTTTGATACTTTCCACTTGGATTTACTTTTTCTCAAAAAAAATTGATCATTCACAGGTTCACCATGTACTGTTCAGACTTAGAAGCTAGGTGATGTGCAACTGAAAATGTAACTTAATAGCAGAGCAAATAATTTTTCTGCATGGTAAAATTAATTTGCGCCATAGCCTCCTTTGAATGCTCTGAACAGCATTTTTAGGCTGTACCTGCAATATCTGAACCTTTGGAAACTTTTATGCTTGAGAACAGTAAGTCATGTTCAGTGATTGAGAGATTAATACAGAGTCTGTAAGATTCTTTGTCCTCATCATACACACATCACATTTACACATCAGTGTATAAAGCAGTTCCCCAACATAAATTTTTAAGATAAGCAAAGAGTAGCTTTCAAGAGCTGTCTGTAAAATTACCCTTTTTTCTTGAGCTTATCTGCTTTGTTGTTTGAAATCACAAAACCGCCCCCCCCAAACGCTCTAGGGCCATTTGCAGTGAGACCACTGGAGCTGAATGTGAAGTGCAGCCAGCTTCAGAATTCTTGCATTTGGATTTTCTACTTTCTGTTTTTATTCCAGAATTTTGGCACTAGTCTGGTAGTCTGCCTTTGTTCATTCATACCTTTTTCCTGTGTGATTTTTCTCATTGCCCACTATTTTTCTCACTTCTTCCTTCTCCCCTTCCTGTCTTCCTTCTTTTCCAGATTTAGTTGTGTAGCTAGCTATACCTTGTCCCAGTGCACTTCAAAAAGTGTTGAAGTGTTGAAAAGAAACCAGAGGAGCCAGAAGAATGACTGAAGGATTGGCAAAGGTTCCTTACTGAAATTTTGGAGAGCGTTTCTGTGTTTATAAAGCTTCAAGCTGTAACTATGAGGAACAGTGTTTTAATAGTAGAGATCCAGCAAAATCTTAGGATACAGGAAACTGAGGCTAAATGAATTTTAAGTAGAAACAGGAAACATTTTAGTGATGAAGATAAGTTTTCACAGTGACAATAGACCATTGCTGTGCTTGCTAAGCTGGTATTTGCTAATAATTTTCAAGAGAAGAGAAACTTACAGTATAGTGCAAAAAGTATAGTGCAAAAGTTTAATTCATTGTGGTCCTGATACTTATTGCATTAATGAGGTCAGGTGATCCTATAGGAACCGTGGCTTTGTAAGCTGTAGCACAACATTCATTTTAAAAACCAAAAGGACCTGTATATGATTTTTGCACTGAGAGGATTGGTAAATTCAATAAATTATTTTTCCAGATATATTTGCATGTTTTTCTTCTTAGATTTGACAGTTTGCTTGGGTTTTTTTATTTTTAAATTGTGTAATATACTTGCTGAGTACAATGCAAATAACCATATTTTCAGACCATCAATATCACTTCTAATACCTGGTAGTGTAGTGCCTAATTCATACTCCTCCATTTAAAAAAAAAGACTCAAGCCTATTTTTTCAATCTGTGGTCTTTTTACTATGGGATATAAACCGTATATCATAAATATCGATCTAATGGAAGACTTGATAACCATTATACATGTAATGACAAATTTTTTCCAGATAAATTATTTTTTTACTGTGTATCAAAGCAGTTGATTTGGCATTTTTAAAGCCTTTGGCACTCATTTTTGCAAGGAAAAAGGTACCACACAGGTCCAGACATGATGTGTTTTTCAGTGTATCACATGGCACATCAAGTCAATTGTTCTTTTTATTAAGGGACAGCTTTGTTGGGAAGTTTTAACCTTTGTAGCTTTTGAAGCACGTGTGAATTTCTGCTGCTGTGCCAATTAGCGAATTTCAAAGTGGAAAGGAAGTGTAAAGAATTTTTTGAAGGAACTTGGTGAATAGCTTACTTCTAGGAAAGCTTGACAAATAGACTTCTGACCCTTTAGAGCTAGGGTTTAAAAGTAGTGAGATAGATCTGTGTGACAAATTTCATCTTAATGTCAGAAGAAAAGGCCAAGGCTATATTTAGCATATGTTTAAGCTGGATGCTGGAGGAACCAAATACCTTCAGGTCATAAGTGTGTGAGAGGCTGCTAACACTGTTGCCAGACTTCTTGTTCTGCCTTCAAGGACTTAGTCATACTGTGGTCCAACAAATTGGTTGAGGAAAATAAGAGCAAGTCATTTTCAAGTTTTCAAACTCCTTCTATCTCCCTAATTTTGTAGGG
Organism: Hylia prasina; assembly: GCA_013397195.1. Taxonomy (NCBI): domain Eukaryota; kingdom Metazoa; phylum Chordata; class Aves; order Passeriformes; family Sylviidae; genus Hylia; species Hylia prasina. Next base: position 45,831 of record VYXD01012306.1, on the reverse strand, counting down.
TTTGTTCCTTTATTAAGGAGAATAATGCGTGTTTCATGACTGGATAAACTGAGATGCTGCAACAATTAAGATGTTCTGTTAGAAATCTGATAAATGTAGATTGTTGAGCACTTTGTTTGTCCCTTCTCTCTAATGAAAATTTTGTGTTTCCTTAAGGCATTTTAAGCCTGTTAGACTGCGAAAAGCAAAGGGGCACTTCAAAACTTGAGGTCCTGATCATGTTTGATGCGTGAAGAACCAGTAACTTCAGGACAGTCTTAGTGAAGTTGAATTGTATCGGTTGGAAAACAAAAGTGTTTGTACAAGGAAGCATTAAGTTCTGTCCCAGCTTTAGAACAGGGGTTAATTTCTCTTAGCAATCTGCAAGAAGTAGTTTTCTTCTGTGTTGTTTTTTCATCTTCATGTTTGGGTGCATGCATCTCAAAATTATCAAGGATTACAGTTTAGTAGTAGTTTGGTCCATGTTCTGGATGGTTCTTTATGGAGAAAGTGAACTTTAATTAATTAGATATTTCTCTGTTTAAACACAAGGCCAAGAAATTTTTGACAGTTGTGTCTGTAAAAGAATAAAACAGTTTAGAGGTGGTTCTGATACTAATGGAATCAGCCTTACATTGTTACCTGTAGCCACAGGGCTTTTTTGTCTATGCTAGGTGGGCAGGACAAAACTAGGTTCAGGAACCTTCTAACTGGTGAACAGTAAAGACAAACATGTGCCAGTCTTTAGTTTGTTAGAAAACATGTTGTTGAAAATTTCTAAACTGCATAATGCACAATTATGCAGTTTAGAAGAGTCCTTAAACCTTCAAAGTGTTTCTCAAGAACTCCTGCTAAAGCACAGTTTTAGCCCCTCCTTGTGTCCTTTAGAACATTTAAGGCCTTAATTTTCTGCAGTTATGCTAAATATTGAATGTGCATTACAAAGCAGAGTCAGGAATCTTGAGTGGGTCATTCTGCGGGAGAGCCATGTGTTACTGGAGCATGTCTATTTAAAATTACTCTTCCCTACCAAGGTTGCTGTTAAGAAATTTGATGAGAAAATTGGTGGTATGTTCTTGATGGAACTTGTTTTATATGTATTTTCAGGACCTGTCCATATTTGATGATTTTTAATGCATATTTCAGGACAGGTTTTACTTGAGCTTTATTTGAAATAGGTTGAAATTTGAGGAAAGTGATGTTGAAGGAATTCTTAAGGATGTTTGTTTTTTCCTTAGTTGTCTTAATTCTGTATTTCCTTTTATAGCCTGTAATCAAGCAACAAATGGGAAATGTGCATTATGCAGTTTAGAAATTTTCAACAACACAGTGTAGATTCCTTCCTTAACTAAATTCACCAGCTGTAGACATTTTGAGTAAATACATGTAGGTTTGTTACACTTGTGGTTTAAGAGATGCACCTCTGAAACCTGCCATTTTTTGGTAACAGGCTTTTTATATCCTTTTGAATATTTCCAGTTTGATTTACTAAATGAAATCAGCATTATTTCAAACCAATAATTAAAGAAAGCATTTTGCATGAAAAGAGCTTCTAAAAATGTTTATTATCTGTCATCCATAAGTTGTGAACTTTATCACAGCTTTGATTTCATGTGCTTTAAGAGGGTTTTTTTTTTAAAGATGTGTCAAGATTTCAGGTTTGTAGTGTGGATCTCATTAGAAGGAAATAGAGATAGTTATTAATTGACTTATAAAGAGAAATACCAAATACCTGCCCCCCATATATGCAGACGTGGTGGTGGACAAAGGTCAGTGCTATCAATCCAAAATACAAAACTTCCAGTTGAGTTAATGGAGATTATTCATTAGCTGCAGAAATAGTGCTGCTTGTTCCCACTAAGGATCATGTGCTCTGCAAAACTTAGTTATTTATGCACACTTTTATAGCTTTAATTTACAATCAAGGACAGCTTGGCTTGGAAGAACTGTAATTGGTTTGTACAACTAGCTGTACAAACTAGCTGTCTGCCTTGCTCCTCCCTGATCAAGAAAGGCTCAGCTGCTTATCAAGCAGGTGCTAAACCTCTGCAGCCCAGCAGAAGGTAAGGCAGCACTCATTTCAGTTTCCTTAATTCAGCATCCTGTAATTTGCTGTGGCTTAACAGCTGCTATGTGAGCAGCTGAGCTGTTCTTAAAGCAGAAGACAGCTGGGGAGGAAGAATCATGGCAGCCATCGTAATTTTAAGGGAAACAAGAATAAGAGCATTTAAATGCTTCATGCCCAGTTTCTCCATGGAATCTAGATAGAGAGTTTGCTGGCAATCTTTATAGAGTCTTCAGATGACATGGAATCCCTTATCCTGCTGCAAAGCAATGAGTACCTCTACAAATCAGCTCTGGCTAATAACTGATAAAGTAGCTCTTCCAGTAATTCCCCTCTTTCCCTTTAGTTTAAAACAGTAATCCTCAGATATGAAGGGTGACCTTGTGAAGTGTTAGTGTAGAACAAGTGTCATCACAGATCTACAAAACATTTCTCTATACTGTTAGTTATTTTTTTCTCTGCAGACTTAGCATGGGATTAGAGACAAGAGAGATGTCTGTGTCCTCTCTGGTAGTTGCACAAGTCAGTTAACAGCTTTGTTAGTGAGTGCACCAGAAACAAACAGCCTAGCTATTGTAGCCCTGCAGCGTTAAGGATAAAAACTAAATCTTAATTTAAATAAGGTTTGTTTTCTATTTTATTAATATGTTTCTGGCCATACTGCCACTTGATTCAGTATCCCCAAGGAGAACTCATTCTTACCCACTTTCCTGTAGATTGACTGAGTAATTTGTAGGACTCTAAAAATATTCTAAAACCGCTTGTAATGCTGCTTTTGTTATAGGAAAAACAGACCTGTAAGAGCTTGGCCAAAACTAGTTGCAATTTTATCACTGTGAAAGACACATGAAGGCTTCACAGCATGTTAGCAATGATAAATTTACAGGTGCTTCATATTTTGGTTGTTTGCAGAGTGTTAGACCTACACCGCAGAACGAAGCTATAACAGTACATTTCAAGCCCGTTACGTTAAAAGCCTCTGAAAGTAAATATACCAAAGTTGCAAGCATTAGCTTTGATGGTAAGTACTGCTCCTCTCTTCTAAGAAGTTGTCAAGTGCTTCTGAAAACTTACTGAAGTTTCATTGGTTATTTTCACTCTCTTAACAAAAGACTGTTTATAATTTTGAGAAGAAAATGCAATTTTCCTACCTGGAAAGGGCTTATGGTTCTTCTGAACTTCAGTTATTTCTGAAAGGATTGTCTTTATTCATGATCAACAAGTATCTTAGACTGGTGAAAACTGAGGAGAAGAGAATGTATTCTTCCTTTTTCTAATAAACATAGCTGTGTTCTTATGTTAAGGCACTGATTATTTAAATGTATTTTTATTTTAAACAGACATTTGTTTTTGAGAAATCCTAATAAACGAAGTAACACGTACAGATTACTTCTAAGGAAATTTCAGTTAGACACAGGAAGAAAATTTTTCACTATGAAAAGAATCAGCCATTGAAATGATCTCCCCAAGAAAGGGTGGATTCTGTAGTGCTGGGCACTTAAGATCAGTCTAGCCTGGGTGCTGAGATATCTTGTTTAACCTATACTTCTACCAGGAAAGGTTGGACCGAGTGGTCCTTGATGTCTCCTTCCAGCCTGGTATTCTATGATTTTTCTCCTACATAGTGTGACTTAAAATACTATGCTGACATTTTGTAGAAAGGCACCTCTGTTTTTGTAGAGATTTTAATCAACTGTTAGAATGGTGGTGACTACTCAGATGTTACTGCTTTAAGATACTAGTTGGTGCTGTAAGTCTCTCTGCCTGGATTGCTTAAAAATTGAATCTTATACATGCAATAGTTGTGGTAGACATAATTTTAGAAGTTGCATGGATAAAGAGGAGTGGATTGATTTTTATTATCATTTATGGATTAGCACTTTAGAAATTTAATAGCTCATGGTTTCTAAAGCAAGTGAAATATGTTTCAGCTTATAAATTCTGAAAGACATGAATTCTTTTAACCTGAGGTGATAATACATTCTGATTTTGAAGCTGGTGGGAATTGTTATATGAAAACCTACTGGCTAACATATGGTACATCTTAGAAGAAATGGTGGTTCCTGGGAAAAATACCCAGTTAAGCTGCTTAATGTATTTAAGGAATTGACTTGATGAATTCTTATCAATGAAGCAGCCAGCCCTAAATATTTGCTATTTCAGCTGTCCTAATTACATGCAGGGGCTTTAGGGGTTTGGTGGCTTCTCTTAATTAGTATTTGAATACCTTGATTTTGTTTTTGCACTATTGCTACCTAACATTGCTTGTTCTGTGATCTTGGGGCAGACCTGAGAGCATCACTCTTGGTGCTTGTGTAGTTTGGGTTCTTGCATGGATTCGACTTCTCCTTTTGTAATGTTTAGCTTATCTTTCATTTCTTCACTATTAAGAAGTTGTTACATTTCTGACCTGAAGTTCCTCTCAACTGGTAGTTCTAAGTGAGGGGCCCAGCAATGTCAGGCTTCTATTCTGTTAGGGGAGGGATAGTTTTATTCCATATTCTTAATGGAGAGTTCAGTTCATCTGGGAGCCAGATTATCCTCTGGACATCTTCAAGTTATTTATATGACAGCAACAATCAGGCTTCCCTATTGTAGAAAAGCTTATTAAGTCAGGCAGGTCATCTAACTGGTGTTCAATGGGAAGAATTCAGAATTGGGATCTCTTGCTTCATAGACTTTACACCATGTCAGTTTGCTTATTGAAATTTCCTTAAACTCTGCTTTTTTCCTTCCACAATAATTAATTTCTGGGCTAGCTCTGTGGTTTTATTCCTCCTCTCATTCTAGTCTAACTTACTGGATCATTTTTTGTCAGCTTTAACAAACTTCTTATATTCTTGTATGTACAGCATCAAAAGCAAAAAGAGCATCACAGTCTTCTGGGAAAATAACTGTTAAAGCAAAAGAGAAGAGCTATTCCAAACTTGAAATACCGTATCAAGCAGAAGTGTTGGATGGGTAAGCTTCCAGTAACTGTACATAGTTCAAAGACTAAATGCTCTAAATTAAAAGGGGATATTCCTGTTTTTAAACAAATGGATGAGATAGTCTTAGCCATTTGTAAGTTAGTTTCGAGGCTTGAGTTAAAATTGGCCTTAGTGAGTTGTTTTTCAGAGCAGCTAAAGACTGCAGATGGGACATCGTAAAAACGTAGTATTGGTAATATTTTTGCTTTTGCATTTGCTATTCTATTGCTATATGAAGTAAGGATAGAGAAGATACTTTTGGTTTTAAGCAAAACTTTGGAAGAACTCTCAGTGTTTCCTTGGGTTTTGTTACTTATTTACGAAGTGTGGCTAAGTTGACTTTAAAAGCATTTTGAATGAGGTGCTATTTTATCAACAGAGCTGGCAGAATACTTTAAAGGCAAATAAACTAAACCTTACCTGTCAGAATTTTTGTGCTGCAGACACATGATTTGGCTAATAAGAAATACACATGATTTGCAAATTATCTTAATACTTCAGTGCTTCCTTTTAGTCTTCCTATTATTCTGAGTTACATATTTTCTTATCTTATTTGAATTACCTAAAGTCCCTGTAGTGCTGATGATATAGTTTCAGCATGCATGCATTGGGGTATGTACCCTTTTTGCTGTTTGAAATAATGAATCCTAGTCTTTGTGTAAGGAAAACACTTTGGGGGAAATCTTCCTTTTCTTTACTCTGTTTTCTTTTAATAGTTATTTAGGATTTGATCATGCTGCCACACTCTTTCACATTCGTGATAGTGCTGCTGATTCTGTGGAAAGACTGATCTATCTAACAAACACGTTCAGTTTTGCAGTCCTTATACATGACGTTGTGTTACCAGAAGATGCAAAACCAATGTTTAAAGTAAGTCCCATTTCAGTGAATGCTTTTACCTATTAGTAAATGCTTAAATGTGAGGGACTTTGTTCAGTTGTAACCTTGGTTCTTTATTGTTCACTGATCTAGGTCCAGAACTTCAGTAAACCAGTCTTAATTCCACCCAATGAATCCAGATACATTTTTACCCTTCATTTTATGCCTTCCACATCATCTGTTCACGTAGATAACAATATCCTACTTATCACCAATGCTTCTAAATTTCACCTACCTGTCCGAGCATACACAGGATTTCTAGATGTAAGTATTTTTCTTTTTTTTTCTTTTTTGGCAACTTCTGTCTAATTAGAGGCAGACTTCATAGGACTCTTTAATTCTTTACTCTACTTTGGTGTCTGCTGAGAAATTCTTTCTTGTTCCCTTTAAATCTTTAGTTTTACATAGGAAATTTATTAATGTAGAATTTTGAGATTGTCATGGTAGTGTTGTATTAAAGTTATTAATGCAATTTTTAATGAGCTTAGAGTTTAAGCACACTTTATATTTCATTTGTGCTAAAATACTTCTATCCATCTTTCTAGTACTTTGTACTGTCTTCAAAATCTGAGGAGCGATTTATAGATTTTGGCATATTGAGTGCAACAGAAGCCACCAGCATTTTATTTGCAGTCATCAACAGCAATCCAATAGAGGTGAGGATGCATTTATTTTTAGTTTATCTTTTAAAAAATCTCCATCAGTGTTGTTACTGAAAACAATACCTTTTGTTCTTTTTAAGCTGGCTATAAAAAGTTGGCATATTATAGGGGATGGTTTGGCTGTAGAACTTCTAACAACTGAAAAGGGAAACAGAACAACAATAATTGCAAACCACCACGAACTACAAAATGCTACTGCATCTGATCAGTCTTCCGTAAGTAAACCTTTGAATCCATTGCTTAAAGCTATATATAGTAGCGGGGAAGAGACAAACCTCTGGGACCTCTTTCAGTTTCATTTTAGCAGAGGAGAGATAAGAATTCTTAATTTTTGTCTGAACTTGAGTATGATAAAGCATGTAGGCTTCATAAATTTATTTTAAGGAGCAGGATTGTATTCAAATTGCTGTTTCTAAAGTTTACCCTTTCCAAATCTCACCAATCTCGATACCCTCAGATGATGATCATCATTAATCTGGGATGAGTGGAAATTCATCACCACAAGGAATAGATAATTTTTGTGTTAGTCACGTATGTGAACTCTTTGTTTATCACTGACAGTTGTTTTAAATGCATTTTGAGTCTGGTTTTAGTGAAATTTTTTTTTGTTTAATGGAATACATTGCTGACCTTTTTTACCATTTACAGGTGATCCTCGCATCAGGTTATTATGCAGTGTTCAGAGTAAATCTAATAGCAAAGGAACTTGAAGGAATTCATGATGGAGCTGTACAAATCACGACAGATTATGAGGTATATTTATTGTATAATAAAAAGATGTTGCCCAAGAGATCTGTTTAGTCTTTAAGTGTTGTATTAGTGGACAGACTGTAGCATGAGGGAGAAGTTGAGTTTGGAAGGGACTTCCAGAGGTTATGTTATCTTTGCAAGTTAACCCTGCCTGCATCATACAACAGGAACACTACTTACGATTTTGTTACGATTCTCATCCAGCTTTCAGAAATATATTTCATTTAAATCTGACTTAATGCTTTGCAGTTTGGGTTCTTCAGTGACATGACACATCCTCAAAGCATCAATGTGTGGATCTCATGTGCTGACAATGTTCTTCTCCATACATTATCAGTTACTGCAACTGAGCTGTAATATCAGCCTTTTTTCTTGTCAAAACACGATGTGAAAGCTGTGTAGAGAGTCAGAGCATCATTAAGATTTGACAAGACTGGATACCACCATGCCAACTAAACCATACTGCAGTTTGCCACAGTTTGCTGACAGTTGCTGAAACAGAATTCTTGCACTGATTATTATGGGAGGGAACAACTGGTTGCCTCAACTTCATGTGCCTTGTTTTTGCAGGAGACAGAGTTTAATAAATAATGCAATCTGTATTTAATATCTCTGAAATATGGGGAAAAAACCCCAAATGTGACTTTGTGCTTACGAAGCCAGGAAATTATATCACTGATTGTGTGGTTCTGATGGTGCTACAGAAAATGGGAAATTCCCAATTTCTGACAGTTATCGGAGATTTTAATCTTTTTTTAGTGTATCCACACATGAATGTGACCCTTCAGTTACAGATTCTGAAGCATTTTATTTTCTTGCTTGTTCCAAGTTATTCTACTTGTGTTGGTACTTGAATCTTACTGCCATCCCTTCCATGCTACTTTTTCTATGTGTGCCTCAAGGTGTTATAGTAACAGGATGTTTCAAGAAGTTGGGTGTATCTTATTCCCCCATTTACATTAAAGATGTTACCCTCCTGTCTTCCAACAAAGCAAGCCCCGTTGAAATGAGACTTTATAATACCACATTGGGGAGCTTGTGTTTTTAGTATGCTTTTCTGTTCCATGTAGAAGAGAACTGAGGATGGCTGAGTAAAGGAGTGCTTCCTGACAGTATGGAGTGACTGTTCAGGATATGATGATGGGTTGAAATCTTAATTCATGTCTCCATGTTTTAAATGTCTTTATAATCTTAGACTACATTAATTGTAGAATTTCAGGGATTTGTTATTCTATGCAATTTAAAAGTGGAAGAGGCATTTAAAGGCTGGAAATGTAAGGAGGTTTTTTTTAAAATTTTTCTTGGGTTTTTTTTTGTCCAGATTTTAACTATTCCAGTGAAGGCTGTAATTGCTGTAGGATCATTGACCTGCTCCCCAAAACATGTTTTGCTTCCACCTTCATTTCCGGTAAGAGAGTTGGGGAGAATTAAATGTTTATTGCTGTGTTTTTTCTTTATATGCCCTTTTAAAGGGAGACACTGTCCTGAATTCTATGTCAAATTGCTGGAGAGATTGTACTATTGAACTGTTAAGATTAGTTTGTCATTATTTTGGGGCTTGTTTAAGATTTTTCCACCACATTTTCCAAACATGAGTTGTCCCTACATCTCCTCAACAGCCCACTTGAATGGGATCTTGGAATACTCATGTAATGGAATAGATCTCATCAGAGGAAGATAGGTCAGTCAGAGGATTTCAGTGAATGTTTGCTGCAACTGCCACATGTTCTATCTTCCTTCTGATCTCCTATATCACAAATTCTTTTGAGGTCTTTTAATATATTTGAGGTCAAACAGTCATGCCTACAGTTGCAAAGATCACTGGTTGTTTTTTATCTTTAAGATCTTTTTTTTTTTACTATATAGCCTCACCGTTATAATGATACTTATTACACTGAGAGCCACATCTAGAACTTTATTATGAACTGCTTGATAAGCTTTTCATAAGTTAAAATAACTTAAAGATCCACTTCCCTTCCGTGGAGATAAAGGAGTTTCTGTATTCTCTCTGAATCTACTAGAATTATTAGAATTTATTATTATCATGACTATTGTGAAGAAGAATTCCTGTGAAGAATGTCCCTTTTGAGTGCCACATTAAAATATTTTGTTCCATGTTGGACCATAAAGAAGTAATAGTTTTTTAATCTCCCTTGAGTTTGTTCTAGCTGAAATAGCTAAAGAACTTCTCAGTATTTCATAGTAATAAGCCCCCAGTCTTGTCAGCTTGACTGGGGCAGGGGGTGGGGGGGGTGGCGCTGTGTTTTGTTTGTTGTTGGTGATTTTTTTGTTTTGGTTTTGCAATTTTGGGAGGGGGGCAGTGTTTTGATTTGGGGCGGTTGTTTGTTTTGTTTATTTCCTTTGGTTTTATTTTGTTTTGGCAGATACTACTTCTTGTAGCACCTGTGTTTCTCAGACAACTTCCTTGCTGTCATTATTCTTTCTCTTCCCTAGATTACTAGGGAATCTAGTGATTTTTATTGTCTTCACGCTTTTTCTAATAGTGTTTTCAGACAATTATTAATTCAGGGGATCTTTGGCCTCCTGCATTTTGTTTGGGAGTATAGATTCAGATGGAATTATCACCTTTGACAAGATTATAGACTATTTACTGTGTTCAAGCCCTAAGCTTTTCAGAGCAGTCAGCTTCACTTACTACTTCGAATTGGTTGAGCACTTGGCTCTTTTTACATTTGAGAACATTAACAGCAGACTTTTACTTTTTCTTGGATTAATTTCAAACTAAATTTATGCTCAATAAATTCATGCTTCTCTTGCATTTAGTTCTTCTGTAATACCTCTATTACTTATGAAAATAAGCCTAAAATAGCATCAGCTCTTTTTGTTTCAGTGTTTGGTAGAGAAACTTGACAGCTACACCATCCAGGAATAACTAGGTGCTACTATTTTAGTAACACGTGCTTTTCAGTTCATTCTTAGGATGTAATTCTTCTGCAGCTGCCTGGTTGCCAGAACTGTCTGTCTGTTTATAATTTTAGTGTATTTGTACCTAAGTGTGATTTCTGGAATTCTGTTGAAGGTTGTTAGCAATACACTGACAGTGTATACAGGCCTTGTAAAGGTCAGTGTCTTGATTTAAACAAATCTTAGCTGTGTTGACTTCTGTTCCATAGTGTCATCTTTACCTCACAGTGCCACCTCTCAACTCTTTTCTGATCAAAGCTCATCTTTGAGAACCTCCATGCTAAATTGCATTGTTGTTTTTCTTATTACTGCTGAACAATTTTTTTCCCTTTTCTGTTGATTCATGTCTAAATGCTATGTAAAGGTCTTAGTAAAATACTATTTATTTGTTCTAGACACTTCAACAAACCTGTATCTTGTCCTGTTGGTGATAGTTGGTTGTTCATAGGAATCTACAAATAAAGCTGAGACTTTCCTCCTAATTCAGTTTAACAGGACTGTACTGTTAAGGCTTTATTCTTGTAGTTTATTTCCCCCTGCAATTACTACTATTGAGACTGTAGTATGTGAATGTTTCCTGAGGCCATAGTCAAATTTTGAACCTGCAAAAGACCTCTCCCATGTCTCCACTTAAACTTTTTTTAAGGTAAAAAGTTTTGACTTAAGGGGAACAGGAAAAACATGTTCATTAAAAGATGGTCTTGGGTATTTATATGTGCTGGTACTGGGGTTTTTTTTTTAATGTAAATCCGAAGTCTCCCCACCAGTCCTGAGTTGCAGTTTTCTTTTGCTTTTGTTTCTATTATTTGTTTCCTCTATACATATCAGGGTTGGGTGTTGAGGTGATGCCTTGAGGCATCCGAGATAAAGTGTAAAACCTGATCACAGAATCACTGATTTACAGCTGAGGCAGGGGTAGAGCTTGAGCATTGTAAGGATTTTGACCATGACAATTAAACTGTATTTTCTGTGCTTAAAAGGTAAAATAATATTTTACTCAGAAAGCAAGATAGGCTGTAAAGATGGGGGGGGAAAAACTTCCTTTTTTCTTCTTAAATGTAGTTTTGGTGTGTGGTGTCTTACTGCATTTGGGAGCTGGAAGGAGGGTTTTAAAAGCCCTCTGTTTTTTGTAATTTTACCTTCCCTTTACTCTTGCTTTCAGATTATTTCTAATAAGTAACAACTAACTTCTATTTCTAATTGCTAGTAGTGATCTTTTACAAGAAGATTGTTTCCGTTTAGTAATAGGAGGCTTAACAAACTGAAGTTTTCTCTTGCCTTTCCTCTTCTGATACTTTTTTTTATCATAATTTGATTAAGGGGAGCTGTTGTCCTAGCTCTTCCAAGATACTTCAGGTGTCCTTAATTTTCAAAGAAGGATGAACTGTGTGTGGAAGCAGATGGAGGAAAAAATACGACTTCACAGAAACTTACTATCTGGAAGTGTTGCAAATGGCATTTCTTTAAGATAGCATAGTTAAAATCTCAATTTAACATTTCAGCAGTGCTTTGGTTTTTGCCAGCCTGCATAAATAGATACATATGCTAGGGGAAAATGCATATCCTGCAGACTTTTTTTCCTTTTATTTTCTTCAGGGCAAAGTAGTTCACCAGAGCCTGAACATTATGAACTCCTTTTCTCAGAAAGTGAAAATACAACACATACGGTCGCTGTCAGAAGATGTAAGGTTTTATTATAAGAGGCTAAGAAGTAATAAAGAAGATTTAGAGCCAGGAAAAAAATCAAAGGTTTGTTTATGTCTTATTTCTAAACGTTTATAAGCTCTCTTTTCTATATAGCATATGTTAGGTTTCTGTATTCAACAGAAATCTTCCTTCTTTTTTCTTTTGTCATTGGATTTACTGTGCTGTTTAACTGATGGGCTCCTACATGTTTTACAGATTGCAAATATTTATTTTGATCCTGGTTTACAGTGTGGAGATCATTGTTATGTAGGATTGCCTTTTCTATCTAAATGTAAGTAAAGTTCAACTTCATAATGAAAATCATTTAAAATAAGTTTTCTCCTTAAGTAATGATTTTACTTAAAGGTTTATAAAAACAAATTTCTTACAGCGGAATCTAAAGTTCAGCACAGCATAGCAATGCATGAAGATGCATGGGATTCTGACTGGGATTTGCATGAGAATTTATTCAAAGAATGGACAGAAATAAAAGAGAACTCAAGCCATAGGTAAGTATTTTATTCCTGTTGTTTGCTCAGGCCTTAAGTCAGTAATAATTCTATAATCTTTGTGCTCTAATAGAATGCAAAGCTTCTTAATGCTGCTGTGCTCTTTGAGAGGAGGCTGAGAAAGATTTGCTTGGCCTTCTTTGCAAAACCTTTAAAGAGGGCATTTTAAAAGTTAAAAACAGTAATAATTTGCTCAAATTAAAGAAAACACTGGAAGTTACTATTCACTGAGTTGCTGGAGTTCTTGAAAAGGTTGTAACAGCAGGGCAGTCTGTACTCTGCAGAAATTTCCAAAACCAGGTTATACTGATGGTTCAATATCCCTGCTTAAACTGTTTTAAATTAGTGTCCTCAACATCCCTTCTAAGATTTCATAAGGTTTTCTGTTATTCCCATACTGGGATTTTTGCATTTCAGTGAATTACAACGTTTTCTTGTATTTTACCTTGAGAAGATTAATGGTTGCTACTTAATATTTAGTAAAGTTAAACTCTGTAGAGTGCTACATACCTTTTAAATATCCTCCTTCTCATACATAAAGTTGACTTAATCTCCAAGAAACACAAGTTAACATAAACAGCAAGTGTGTGTGTCATTTGTGTTGATAGCATCCAGATTACCCTTTCAAAAAAGGTATGTGAAGAAACAAAAATCTGTATGCAACTAAGAACAACAGCAAAAGCATTCCCCCTTTATCACTTCTGTGTTATAATGGTGATATATTATTAACTTGTGAGAAAATTGGATCTAAACAGAATCCTCTATTTAGCCATACCAGTAGCTTTCAAGTTCTATCCCCTACAGTAAGTGAACAGTAAAGGAGAATGCTACTAAATATTAGTTCTGAATAAGGAGTAGTTCTAGCTTGAATATACAATGCTTTAATATTATTATATATTTTAAAGTATTTAATACTTTTAAATACTTTAAAAGAGAGTTAAGATTACCTAAAGCTGTCCAAAGGATCAGTCAGGGAAAGGAGAGACAACTTCTGAAAACAGAGGGGCTATGACTTGGACATGTGGAGTTTCTCCAAAATATTTCTCTGGGTTTGAAGCCTAGTATTTCATCTGTTTTGCTGACTGGAGACCTCAGTACTTTTAGTTTCGTTTCAGTTCATGCTGCAGAGCTTTTAGGAGAAGGGGACCCAAGTATATTGTGGAGGTTGTTCAATAGTAAAGAACTTAATTAGCTGATGGAAGTAGTGGCTAGCACCAAGTATGACTTGTTCAGATTTGCTTTAGGTTTATTAGACAGGTGTGCAGATACACAGTTTGTGTATCCATTGCATTTAGGGTAGATGTATTGATTTACTGTACATATGCAGGCAAAATACATTTTCTGGATTCTGGATACTGTATTGGAGTTTTTCCTTTCTACTGTTTGTACCTTTGCAAATCATCAAATACATTTTGGGTTATTTTTCTTACTGATCTGAATCTCAGTTATATTCTCAAAATTTGTTTCTGCAAAATGTAAAAGTGAGTTTTATAACTGTTTCTCAGACTGAATGCTGTATTTGAAGTAGACACAGATCTTCAGAAGGATGTTCGGTTGAAAATTACAGCAGAAATGTCCTGGCCTTCCATCCTTAGTTCACCACGTCATCTAAACTTCCCTCTTACAAACACAAACAGCTCATCAGTAAGTTATTTTAGTGATGGTGTCATTTTAACAGGTGTTTCTAATTGCATTAATGGTAATGTAAACTTAAAAAAAAAATCTTTCTGAACAGGAAGAAGAAATTTTTCTAGAAAATCCAGCTGATGCTCCTGTGTATATTCAGTTTCTTCCAGTAGCTCTGTATTCTAACCCATCCACTTTTGTTGATAAGCTGTTAGAACGGTAAGTGTTGTTGTGGAACCCTTGGGGTGTTCTCACTTGGCAGAAAAAATGCATTTTACAAGGTGAATGTGTGATATGGCAGCTGTGTTAGTAGTTAGTATTGGCCTCTAAAATATGAATCATTAGGCCAGTTGAGAACTGAATCTATTGCCACTGAACACACATCTGTATTTTTTACTGAGCTAAAATATGTTTATATTTCTTCCTTAACTTGATGTACAACGGGGGAAATAAAAAAATAAAATCAAGTGATGCTTTCAGCTGCGTATTGGGCTACCATAGATACTTGATTTGTGCTAAAATCCATAAATGCAAGTATGTCATTACCTTCTCTGATCTGTGAGAAAGAAAAAATTGCAATTTCCTTTCAGGTTTAATTTGAGTAAACCATCTAATTTCAATCAGAGGACTCTAGAGTTCCAGGTCTTCAGAAATTGTGTAAGTATTGCAATACATTCTTGATAATTTTAAATTCAGGTATTGTAACATTTTACTAAGAGTTCAGTCATACATGTCTTTGAATTAAGATACTTGTGTGGAAAGTGTAACATAAATGTAATATCTGTTGCATATCAGGAAATTGGGAAAAGAAATATTTCTTCAAGTGTAACTAAAAAAGTATCACTTTTTCTATATGCTTTTATTATAATACAACTGTGGAAGTTACAGGAAAACTGCATTTTCTCATTCTCTTACTGACAGGATTATTTTCTTCAATGTAGTCATTACTAGTTATAAAATTAGCAAAAAAGTGATTATTTCATTGCTTTGTTGGTTCTTTAGAGTGATTTGAGTATTGTGGACTACTTTTAGGTGTGTGCTTTTTCATATAGAGCATGCCACATCCTAAGCACTTATTTTTTTATCTGACTTTTCCCCTCCATTTGCAGTTTGTTTTAGATTACCATTCGATGCTTATTCAGTGTCTCAAGACAAATGGCAAACTTAGAAAAATACACTTGTTTGAGTAGTTCTTCTATTTTGTTTGCTCAATAATGGAAAATACTGAGGAGAGAAAATACTCCATAATGGCTTGATACTAATTTAGTGTTCAAAATATATGTGTAACAACTTCTGATCTCTTTATTACACTAGAACTTTATGAATCTACATGGGTGAAGTTTAGCCCAGTTCTGTTTTGTTGTGTTGTTCTGCTTCTCCATTAACATGAGCAGTTTACTAATAAGTAGGGAAATCCTTGTGCTATCAGAGTTTCTGGTTAAAAAAAATGGAATGTGTCATTGAGTGATATCCTTTTTTAGGACAAGACCAATTTTCTAGCTAAAATAATATCATTTCCATCAAATACATGTAAAATGTCCTGTTTTTTTAAAACGTTGCTTTGTTTTTCTCACCCTCTTAAGGTCCAACCACTACAGACCAATGTGGGACTTACAAAGGGCCTGGCTCGTCATTCCATTTTAAGTCTAATATTAAAACCTGGTGAGAGAAAGTCTGTCAAAGTAAAGTTCACTCCAGTTCTTAATAAAACTGTTTCATCATTGATTGTTATCAGGTAAGAGAGATATTTCTGAAGTAAGTGTGAGTTTTTCTCTGTTTTTCTATTTATATATAAGATCATACTTGTGATCAGCTGTCAAGAAACTATTGCTTTTACAAGAATAATTGTAGAATCCTATGTGTCTGCAGAAAGATTTAATGTAAATGTAATTGTGACATGTCTTAGAGTATTTTAACTGTATATTCAGTAATATAAATATATAAGCTGCTGTTACACTTACCACAGAATCACAGAAGAGCTTGGTTTGGAAGGGGCCTTTAAAAGTCTTTAATCCAACCCCCCTGCAATGACCAGGGACATCTTCAGGTTTCTCAAAGCCCTGTCAAACCACATCTGTTTGATCTTGAATGTTTCCAGGGATGGGGCATCTACCACCTCTCTGGGCAATCTGTTCCAGTGTTTCAGTACCCTCGTTGTAAATTTTTTTTTCCCTGTATCTAATCTGAATCCACCCTGTTTTAGTTTTAAAACCATCACTCCTTTTCCTGTCACTACAGGGCCTATTAAAAAGTCTATCCCAATCTTTCTTAAGGGCTCCATTTAAGTACTGGAGCTCCTGTATGGTCACCAGGAAACTTTCTCTTTTCTAGGCTGAGTAATCCCAATTCTCTCAGCCTCTCCTTACAGCAGAGGTGCTCCATCCCTCTGATCACCTTGGTACCTCTCATGTGGACTTGCTCCAACAGGCTTGTGCCCTTTCTGTGCTGGGGAGCCCAGAGCTGGGTGCAGCTCTCCTGGTGGGCTCTCACCAGAGCAGAGCAGAGGGGCAGAATCCCCTCCCTGGCCCTGCTGGCTGCGCTGCTTTGGATGCAGCCCAGGACACGTTTGGCTCTCTGGGCTGTGAGTGCCCATGGCTGGGTCAAGTCCAGCCTCTCATCCACCACTACATGGAGAATTGATTTCTGAAATACATCCTACACTGTCTTGAAAGAAGGGTCTCTGGTTAGAGATGCCCTTTGCAAGATCAAGCTATAATGCAAGTTCAGTCTTTCTAACAAAAAACATTGAGTTTACTTTTGTAGCAGGTGTGATGCCTTAGTAAGACATACAGATTTTAACTAGTATTTCACTGGGGTTTGTATTTGTATGTTACATTGTGATTTCTTAGAGTTTTGTCTTCCAAACACTACTCCTGCTGTTTACTTCCATAACGTGGGGAATTAGCTGTGGAACAGATTACATATTTGTTCTCTAGATTTGGGATATAGACTCATAGTCTATAGAGAAGCCTTTATGAATGTTTCCCCTCACCTTTTTTTTTTTCTTTTTTCCACAGAAATAATTTGACTGTAGTAGATGCCATAATGGTAGAAGGGCAAGGAACAACTGAGAGCTTGAAGGTTGCAGGCAAACCTCCTGGTCCAGGAAGTTCTTTACGCTTTAAAATCACAGAAGCATTATTAAAAGACTGTTCAGAAAGTGAGTATTTCTTGAGCTTATATGCTGAACAGAAAAGAAATAATATTTTATGTGTAAAACTTAAAATATGTGGAAGTATTCTTCCCTTCTTCTAGTGACCCAGAAATTCAGCTCCTTTAAATACATTAAAATTGCTACTTTAGGCAGAATACAAAATATGTTATGTTTTTTGTTTTAATGTGAGGACTAGGAAAGAAAACAGAAGCGCCTTGTCCACTTAAATTCAAGACAGAGGAGGAAAAGACCTTGGCATATTTACTAGCAAAATCTCTAGTACCTAAGTTTAATACAAATTGGGTCATGTGTGTAACTTCCTGTGTACTTCTTTTCTTCACACCTTCATAATCTTTAAGCACATGGCCACTGGGGAAGAAGGGTTGGGCATGTTCCTTGATGAAAATTAAATCCCAGCCAGATTCTGCTCTTAGATCAGAGAGAGGTTTTCTGCTCTGTGGCTTCAGGCTTGCTTCTGAAAGGAGAGCTAGGAGTACCTATATTATCTAAGAAACTGGTAAAAGAATTTTAGTTATATCTGGTATTAAAATCTGCTTCACTACTTTGCAGTTTTCCAGCCTGGTAAAAGAATTTTAGTTATATCTGGTATTAAAATCTGCTTCACTACTTTGCAGTTTTCCAGCCATTTCTAAGTGCCATGTTAATCATTATCTGATTTTTTGAGGGGTGAGTAAGAAAACCTGAAGTAAGGCTTATGACTAAGCTTTTACCTGTTGTGGTTAGGGATTTTTTTGCTAATAAGATACATGTAGTTAAGCCGTGGATTTTTATTTTTAAAACACACAAAAAAGAAACAAAAAAACATGTTTTAATTCTTCTCTTGCTGGGACTGTTTACAGAATACCACAACATTAGGCAGTACATCAAAGAACTTTGCAGCTTAGGTGATTTCTTTGTGGGGCAGTAGTGCTGTCAGAGGTTAGGGGATTTGTGGTTTTTCCCTGGTGAGTTGGAGGCTCTGGAATTGTACAAGTGCCCTACCTTGACAGTGATGGGAATCTGGCTGCAGAGATATGTTTCTGCAAGTTAATTTCCATGGACCTTGTTAGTGTCTCTTATGCTGTAATACTGACAGAACTCTCTTCTGCAGTAAATTAGGAATGTAGTGAAGGCTATCTGCTTAGCATAACACTAACCACTGCTGTTTGTTTCTAGAAATGAAATACAAAGAACCGAATTTCACACTGAGAAGAACATTTAAAGTGGAAAATACAGGGCAGCTGCAGATTAATGTGAAAACTATGGAAATCAGCGGTTACACATGTGAAGGATATGGATTTAAAGTAGTTAACTGTCAGGAATTTGCACTAAGTGCCAATGCCTCTAAAGACATTGTCATATTGTAAGTGTTCTTTCTTACATCTAAATTGAATGTTATATTTGGAATTTTAATTTTGTTTCAGAGGAAAAGTCTCTTGGTTAAATTTTGAGGGCTTTTTACTGAAGTTTCCAGTGTGTGGGGGTTTTGTACAGTTATACAACTATGACATTTTTCCCTTTTCTTGCAAGCACTGTTTGATTTTTCATTATACCATGTTTTCATGACTGACTATAGTATTACTTCTATTACTATCCAGTAAGTATAAGTTGCTGTGTTGGAATAATTTTACTGTATGGGGTTATATAAATTTCCCTCATTTAACTTGTGAATGCACATGGGACTTAGACCTACATATGGCTTTGGTGCATTGCAGTATGTAGAAGAGAGCCTTTGGTCCAAGGATTTTTATTGTAATGCACAGTATTTTAGTCTTGAGTATTTTGTTTGTTGCTGTAATGACAATGATTGTGTAGTTCTATCATTTTTATTGTAAAAAAACTCTGCACCAAACACTGATCTTTTAACAGTGCTTTGTTGTAAAGTTAACTATTAAAGTTAACTAATGGTATCTAAAAAGCTCAGAAGTTTCTTCTGTTCTGCAAGTTCAGTGTATGAAACATTGCTGCAGTGAAATAGTATTTCACTAGTATTTCTGCACAATCTTAGTTTGTGATGAGACTATGACAAAGTGGTGATGTTTTTTGAAAAGTCAGGTTTGTGACTCAAAGGTGAAGTGTTCAAAAATTTTATACCTCAAATAGTAGTTGGTTCCATTACTTCCTAGACTTGCTGTTACATTTTTACTGCATTCATAGTTTTTATTAACAGGTGTGGTAGAACCTTATTTTCAGGTATTATAACTTCATATGGTACCTCAGGAGTAATCTAGAATCAGGTGCATTAAGCAAAGATGTTAATGAACGTAGCCAAACATATCTTGAGGTATTTGAAAGATACACTAGTATTTTTAGGCTGCGTGGTAATTGATGAAGTTGAATTACGGGTTTTTTAATTTGTAATTTATGAGTTATAAAAATTGCCTTTGTGCTGTTCATATGAAAAGTTCTAATGTGCTTTATGTTGCTTCCAGGTTTACACCAGATTTCACTGCTTCCAGAGTTATACGTGAATTAAAATTCATCACTACAGGAGGTTCTGAATTTGTATTTATCTTGAATGCATCGCTTCCATATCACATGTTGGCAACGTGTGCAGAAGCACTGCCCAGGCCCAACTGGGAATTGGCACTGTACATAATCATCTCAGGAATAATGAGGTTGTGTGTGTGTTTCTTCTTCCTGCACAAATTGCCGCTGCTCAAATATGGGTTACAAAGAAACACATGGGTATTCAGCACATGCTCTAATTGTTGTAAAATAAAATGGGCTAAAAGGGGATCAAATTCATAAACACTCCTATAGATTGAGTGTGAACTGTTTAAGGCAAAGGAGTACTGACTTTCTGCTCAAACCAAGGACAAAATAATACACTTCTTGCTTGAACTTACTTCCTTACGTGAGATACATACTCCTGTTAGCCCTGATAATCTGTAGGGGTTTTGATAAATAAGCCAAACTTGAAACATATTAGGTATTAAAGCACTGATGGCAGTGAGTTCCTGTAGTAGAAATGTAATTATCTTTCTGGAGTATTGTGCTTTTGAGAGATAGAAGGCAGTGACTGTAATGAGCTTAGCAGATGCCTTGGATGAATTTAACCTTGCTGCCACTTGTTATGTGACAGACAACTGGTGATACTAATAATGGGATTTCTGAGAACCTGAAGGACATTGTTTGCAACACTGCACACTCACAGGTTATGTAGTAGGACATTAATGCACATTTTTCCTCAGCAAACAGACGTGTTAATTATACCTTGTTGAATTATGAGTTGAAAATGCCACCGTTTTCATAGTCTAACCTCTACCTATCTTTATTTGAATTCAAGAGTTATAAGCCCTGTATCAGTGCTCACCTCTTAGATGTGAAATACTTTACCTCACTGCTTTTGTGCAGAGAAAACCCTAGCATGGAAACTTACCAGTATGAGTTTTTACTTATCAGTAGCAACAAATGCTGTTTTTCTTTTCATTATTGTAAACTGTATTGGCACTGTAGATGCCTCTGAAGAAAAAGTGGTCCTTCTGTGTGCTGCAAATCCAAAGCATTGTTACATACAGATCATATTCTTTTTTTTTTTTTCCCCCGCACAGTAAGTTACTGGCTCTTTCATTTTGCAAATGTTCACTTAGGCTGTTTTTCCATGTAGGATTAACAAAAGAAATAGAGAAGATAAAACAGCCCACTTCATTTTCTTTTTTGACTCTTCAGCACTTTCCTAACTAATGCAGTGTTTAGTGAGGAAACTGCATTTTCCAAAGTAAGAGGAAAATTTCTGTTACTTAGGAAATTTTGTGTCATCACTAACACTGCATTACTTAAAGTGCTGAGTGAGTACTTATGTGGTTTTCTTCCATATATGTGCTAGAAATGTACAGGCTGAGTTTGTTTTTAATTCTTTGACAGAGTAAGTTATGTTTGTCAGCTCATATGTGTAGTTTGCTTTGATAGTTTTATATGTGCTGTATTTGTTAATTAGATTTTACAAACAATGGAGAATACTAATCCCTTCCCTTACTCTGTCTTTTTCCTAAAAATACAAAAATTCTTCTTAGCAGCAAACTAGTTTAGAGTCCTAATATATTTTATAATATTCCAAGATTCCTGTGCATAAACTGCCTCTAACTTTTAGGATTCCATCATGTATGTGTTTGCTAGTTACCACTAAAATAATTCTTCCATATCACTGCAAAGCTGTCCTTAATTTTTAGGAATGAATACTAGGAATTTGTATAGTCCATGTTTTTTAATTTGATAAGGTGGTGCTTATTTTTGCCTTCTCTAAATCACTGTTGCTTTGAATAGTTAATGTTTGTGGCTCCACCTTCTTTTATTTTGGATTAATACACTTGGCATGTCAGGCTTGCATCTAGTTCCCATTCTCAGTGCTGGTGATTTGCAAATCATGCTAGTATTGTGTATGTTATGTTTCTATCAGACAAAATTGTGGTTTAGATGCAGTTTTTAGTATTTTCAGTACAGCATGCACACTTTGTCCTATGTGATTCGAGTCATTAGTTTTTAAATACTCAAAACTAAGAAATAAATGCTTAGATGACTGCCTTTCTTCTCTGCAGTGTACTCTTTCTCTTGGTAATTGGAACAGCCTATTTAGAAGCTCAAGGAATTTGGGAGCCATTTAGAAGACGTTTGTCCTTTGAGGCCTCAAACCCTCCCTTTGATATGGGAAGGCCGCTTGATCTCAGGAGAATAGTTGGAATTTCATCTGATGGAAAGTAAGTAAATGTTTGGGCTTCTTGTGGTACTTTTGCCATTTATTTCTTTTTTAGTCATCAGGTCAGTAAGAAAGTAATACTGCTCTGTAGAACAGGTGAATTAATGAAGATATTCCCACAGTTGCTTGTAAAAAGATGGCTTGGATGAAAAGATGAATTTTGTGATTGTGAGGAATATTCTGCTTTTGGGGAAGAAAAAAGGAAGGAAAAAAAGAAATCCACCAACACCCAAACCCTGCCAAGTTTCCTGTTAATATTCTCAAAAATGAAATGTATAGACTGCAAAAAAAAATGCAGGCCAGAAGTTCCCACCTCAAGTGTCTTTAAGTAAAGATCATATGTATCAACAGTCATTTTACTGTGTTTTTGTTCCTATGTGCAGCAGGCGAGTGAACAGGAAATGATAAAGGCTACTGACTTACCAAACCAGTTTTAGGCATTTTTGCTGTTTGTATGCCAAGAATAGTACAGTTCAAGGCTTCTTTAGGATATGGTGATTCTCTTTTCATGGTGAAGAATGGAAACATTGTAGAGTATGTTTAAACGTGTTGCTCTTCCAGCTTGAATACACTTGGATCGGATTCTAATCACAGTTCGTCCAGAGGAATTTATGGAGCAGGCAGTTCGTCTTCACGATCCGGTGCAGGGAATCATAAGCAATGCAATGCAACAGCACACCTTCACAGCAATAGAAATGCACCTGATGTTGAAAACATCAAATCCAAAACCAATTCAAGTATACCTAACAGGACTTCAGCACAAGCAGCTTCCATACAGTCAGTAAACAGAACGGGCCCCTTTACCTTGGATTCAGGTGCCACATCTCAGACTCATGCTGTAGGCAAAAGAGCCAAGGGGACAAGGCAGAACCAGCAGCTGATACAGCAGCAGGCACCAGCTCTGGCAGAGCAGCCCCTCCAGCAATCCCCAGCATCCGGGCCCCAGCAGCAAGAGCAACAGACTGAAAGTGCTTTGCCACAGCTCCCGCTTCTCAGCGCGCCTCACGGTGAATGTGCCAGCAGCAGAAGGCACAGCTCAGAGGATTCAGATCTCACTGGGCTCATAGAAACTATGGAAAAAGACTTTGACCACCCAGAATCCCCTTCCCCTGATGTGTTTACAGAACAGCCCCCATCTCCACTAGCAAAAAACAAAGGTAAAACAATTCTGGTTTTGTGGGGTGATTACCTGTGTAAACCACAGGACAAGATTTAATGGACTGTAAATATCATGTTTTCATGGTGTGGAAAGGGAGTGCTTCTCTGTTGTTCCCTTCCTGTGCTACGTGCCTGTGTCTTAAACACTTGTGTTACCTTATGGCAAGTGAAGTTCGCTGTGCAGTGCTGGCTTGTCATTCTTCTGCAAAAACAGTGGCATGTTTTGATGAAAGCAGGTGTGGATATCTAGACACCTGATTCTCTGAAAAAGCAAAATGCTTTTTGTTGCTACTCCTTTGCCTTTGGGTTGGCATCCATCTCTCCCACCTCCATCATTTGAGCTTGGAGCTCAGGGTTGAGGAAGGGAAAAGGAAGTTGTCCTAGTGTATTGTGAAAAGTGAGGCAGGAAGAGGGGGAAAAGGGGAAGAGAGAGAGATGGGTAAATAGCCCCTGTGGAATTGTTTGGGAATGGAATTCTTCATGCCCAGACTTGCAGTTGTAGAAAATCTTTAATGTCAGGTGGTCATCAAATTAATATAAGGCACTTGTGTCTATACATTGCATTCATTTTTGGATAAGGCTAGAGTTGAGTTGGACTTATTTATCCATCTTTCCAGTTGTGTAGTGCTTAAAATAATGAATTGTATTTCATATATTAGATACTTTAGACTTTTGAAATTGTCAGTTACTGCCTTGTTATGAACACTTCTTGAAGTAGGATTTCTAATTATGATTTTTGTATTAGCAATTTCAATTGCATCCCAGAGTTATATGATGATTTAGTGTTAATATGTTTATTTCTAAACAATTTTTCACTTTTTGCTACCAACACTTGTACAGAAATGGCACTGATACGTGTTGCTTTTTAGAGGTAAAGTTAAGAAAATGAGTCATGGGAAGGTGTATAAACACTGCACCTATGCTGGAAACCAACCTTGAAAAAAATGTTCATAGGAAGATGTACTTGTATTTACATATCTATTTGCATTCACGCTAAAAAAAATATTTTTATTTCTAATATTTTTGTTGTCCTGGATACTGAAAACACTGATACTTACGACTTAAAAAACAAAGCTTGAAGACACTGATACGCAAGTGGTATTTGCCAAAATACTGAAGGCAAATTTCTCGTTTGGTTTAAACTTTACCATTTTGAAATGTAACAGCCAAATGAAATATAACAGCTGTCATGGTGCTTCCAGTCTCAATTCCAGCTCAAGCTGGTATAAATTCCAGAAGATGCAGAATCCAGTTATTCAGCACAGGTTACTTGAGTCTTTACCTGAGTGAACAATTAAATCCATCCAAGAGGCTGTATTCAGGCACTGTGTGGCTTATAAATGAGAGTGCTTATTTTGAAGAGCAGTATCTTAAGAAGGATCCTATGAGTAAAGGTACATACTAGTAAGACATAAGACTGTTGTGAAAGCTCAAATCCTTGTGAGAGCACAGCAGCAGGCAGTGGTAAGCTCATGAAAACTCCACACGCACAGGCCCAGTTTCTTTGTATTGAGAATAGTCCACTCTGAAGGAATAAAATATGTCAGAAGGAGGAAGTATACTTAGTTGAGAGATTTTCAGGTTTTGGTCATTTAGGTTTTTTACCTTTTTGCTAGACAAATGCTATTAGTAATTTTTCTCATCCATACTAATCTTATTTCAAGTGGTTTTGTGTTTTGTTGGGGTTTTTTTCAACTGACAAGCATGCTGATTGCTTCTATTCTTCATTTGTTTGGATGATAGAGCTTTTAACATCCTCAGAAATCTATGTTTAAATCTAATATTATGTGGTTAAACTGTCAAATTGGATTCTATGGTGTTTAAAAGGAATGCCAGGAACAGAGCAGAGAGGAATCACAGGCAACCAGGTGCCTACATCCACGGAGAGGCAATGGGGACACAGCTGAGGAGCAGGAGAGATCAGTGTTCTTCTTTTGCTCACATTTGGTGCAAAGGGGTTGGTGTGTTATAACAAGCAACATGCTTCAGAGGCTTAATCACCTGGGGTAGGCTCTGAAATGAAGGGAACTAGCCTGTCTGAGCACTGCTGCTGAGAATCTGAAGCATCCTTATCTTTCTAGGAAAAGGGAAAACAATTCAGCGCAAGGCTAAGCCACAGAAGAAGCGAGAAGAAAAGGACAGAAGAGGGAAAGGAAAGCAGCAGGAGGATGAGCTGAAGGATTCCTTGGCAGATGATGACAGTTCTTCAACCACAACAGAAACCTCTAACCCAGACACAGAACCACTTCTCAAAGAGGTAGGGCCCTGCTGAGAGAAGGAGGCCCTCATATAGCTGTGTGTCACATGTTGGAGTAGGAACACAGTCTCCCTCCCTCACACCATCCTCAGATTTCATGCAATACCTAATAAAGGAAGGATGTTAATTAAAAATCACCTTTCCCAATTCTTGCCTTCACTGTATCAAATCTGCACCTCTGAGTGGGAACATGCTTGAGTCTTGTAGTCTCAGGACTGAAAATGCCCAGGTGACTTTGGCTTGAATTAGCCAGCAGCTGTCAGCAGCAGTGTGGTAATTGTCTCCTGGCCTGTTCTATTTGCAGAACACAATGCCAAAGTGCAGATGCTAATTTAATTCAATAATTAAGGTGCCTGCTAAATCATGCCTTTTGTCAGTTACAAAGGCTCAGATCAATGGTGGTAACTTGTCAGCATATAGTTAACTTAATTACTTTACCCCTACCTTTACTTAACTGATTCAGCTCACATGTTCCATGGTAATAAACCAATGTCTACAATTTGTGTAATGGTTGGATTGTCATAAATATTTTGTCCTAAAGCAAACTCTGACAAACAAAGGAGAGGTAATGAAAAGGGAAGAAAACCAGTCCTAAATTTTGATGTCTTAAATTTGAACTTTGTAAAAGACAGGGATTATAGCTGTGGGAACAAAGAAAACCATGGGATATATTTTAAAGGTTACAGTTTAGTAAGTTGTCACTTGAAAGTTACCACTGATTTTTTCAGGATGGCTATTTGAGAATATACTTGTATTTAGAAAGTCTTAGAAGTGTGGTTAAAGAAAATTGTAAATTGAATGGTGAAGTTGCTCATATTATTTGCTTTGTTGAAGAGTCTGTTTTAGGTGGCCTGGACTGCATGTAGCAGATGCAGTAAAGATGTCAGTACAGAGCTAGCATCTTACTAAGTAGAGTCAGAGGCCATGACCAGGGAAGCTGTGTATTTGCAAACATCACATCTGCTTGAAGCTCATTAAT
Organism: Hylia prasina; assembly: GCA_013397195.1. Lineage (NCBI taxonomy): Eukaryota > Metazoa > Chordata > Aves > Passeriformes > Sylviidae > Hylia > Hylia prasina. The sequence continues at coordinate 19,537 of VYXD01012306.1, read as the reverse complement.
TTGCTATTTCCATTTCTGCTTCTCCAAATAGAAAAAATAGAAACCGTATTTTATAGGCAAAGTCATTAAGTTATGAAAAAAGACCTTCAAAAGACTGCAAAAATGCTCATGTTTTCCAACAGCATTCTTTCCTCAGGCCTCTTTGTTACATGTGTTCTGATGCAAGAAGACTTTGCTTTTTGGGATTATTAAGGTGTTATTATGTCTTTTATAGGAACCTGAGAAACAAAAGGGAAAAGTTATAGCAGAAAAGCCTGAAAATGAGATAGTCCCAGGGAAACAGAAAACCAAAAAAGCGCTTACAAGTATCAAGAAAGAAATCCCTGTAGATGTGAAAACCAGGTAAGCATAACGAAGGCTGTTTAGTAGGGAAACTGTCATGTTTAAAGGGAAGATAGATTGATAAAAATATCTGTATTTGACTGTTGTAGCTGCCAACAACAGGTACCTTTAAGCAGCTTCCTCTTCCTTCCTGATGTCAGGGAATATCTGAAGCTTGTAAATAATAAATTACTTAATGGAAACACAGCAAATAAGTGAGAGGTAAATCCAGTGATGAAAATCAGGGGAAGCAAGGTTAAGGTTGTTATAACAGATATTGCATACAAAAAGTGGGGTTAATGTTTCTAGGGGCAGCACCCTGAGCCAGCATTAATGTGAGTGCTTTAGCTGCCCTTGGGAAGCTGCAGCCTCAGTTTCCATTTTCGTATCATAGAGCAAGGTCAGTCTTGGATACTTTATTAAAGGAGGCTGCTGCCAGTGCCAGTCCCTGTCTCTTAGTGTCATGTGGTTAATTGTAGAACATAGATAGGGGGAAACATGAAGAATCTTAGTCTTACTATAGCTAGTTCATTCCAAAATAGTATTGTGAAATCAGATTGGTATCCAAGTGCCACGAAAGTACACTTTAGTGAACAGAGGTATGGTATATAAGCTGTGTTTTTCCTGTTGTAATTAATAGTAGACTGAGTTTATAGTTAGAAGAAATTAATGTTCTTCAAAATACTTCTGAAAACATTGCCTGGCAAAGTCTTCTCCTTATTTATTCTTACAGATGTGTACTGTATCTTTATCTTACAAGTTCATTACATGTGACAGTTTTCAAAGGCCGCAATGAGAGCTGGCTTGGAATTCTTCTGCAAGAAACAGGGAAAATAGTTCCTTCCTAGAAAGTCTGAGAGACAGAATCAAATGCCTGGAGAAAAAGAGCAATATATAGCCAGTAGAATTTGGTGGTGCATTTGAGTGGTTTTATATTATTGACTAAAAAACAATCCTGTACATTTAGAGCAATAGCATATTAGGAGCATGGCATCTGACAGGGGTGTGTAGGGCAGAGTAGAAAAAGGGCAGCTGCCATTTCTTGTTGCCTCTGTATAATCAAAATGGGGTTTGTGATCCTGGAGCTCCAGGGTGAAAGCTGCTTCTGGAATGTGAATGAGTCTAATACATGTGTGGAGCAGTGTGGGTTGTGTGTGTGCGTGCTCTTCAGTAGTTCAGAGCTTTAAAATAAAAGAATTTCTGTTATCTTTTAGTCCCTTGGAATTGTCTTATACTCCCCCACTGGAAAACAAGCAGCGCAAAGCCTTTCCATCCAAGATCTCTCCACCGCACCTTTTGTCGAGCAGCTCTAAATCAAGAAACCTCCCCAAAACAAGAGGTAGTGGTTTTTGTAAGGCTGTTTTTTGTAAATACCTCCAGAGTTTTATGTCCATAACCCCTCCTGAGTGCTTAATTCTAAGTCTCGTGTGAGAAGAAAGCTATTCAGTTTATTATCCACACACTTGGTTTTTCTTTTGTTCTAATAGGTCCAAGCAGTAAGTTAATGGAGAACAGACCATCAGTATTAGCAAAATTTCTCCCCAGTGGTTCTGCACAGGAGCTGGGAAACACCAGCAGCTCAGAAGGGGAAAAGGATTCTCCACCACCCGAGTGGGACTCTGTGCCTCTTCACAAAGCTGGCAGCTGTAAGTAATCACTAGACAATGGCAGAATGAGAGTTCTGCAATTAATATCTGTAGATAGGCTTGATCTGTTTATAGATCTTCATGTCTCCTTTTCACTGCACATCCATTTTTCTGCTCTAGGCCCCATATTGATAGCATCTGGTATGATTTGGGAGGTTTGAAAATGGCATGGGCAGCAGAACATGGGTCACTCCACAGCTCTCCAGTGATGAACGGGATTCAGAAGCTGCTGGAGAAATTGAGAAAATGAGAATTAGTGTTCAAAAAATATGTATTTTCTACAGTAGATGGGGTTTTGCTTAATCAGGTCTGCTCCAGCCAAATTTGGAGCTAATTTGATTATTTGTCCTTGAGAGGGAACACTGAATACACCTTAATGCAGGGGTTAGCTTGGGACACTGTTGTAATTTTTGTGGTTGCATTGTAAACCCCTTGTGTGGAAACCAACTCACCTCCTCCTGGTTGTTTTTGTTGCAAGTCAGTCTCTGAAAATTAACAGCAGATCTGAATAACCACAGGTACATAAAGGGGCTGCTGCTTCCATCCCTGGGAGCAAACAGCCTTTCTCATAATTCCAGCATTTGAACAGAATGGATAGCAGAAGTTCAAGAAGCCCTTGCTGTGATGTAAATCCTACAGGAAGATATCTTGTGTTTCCCTTTATAGCCACAGACAACCTCTATAAGCTCTCTCTGCAAACCCTGAATGCAGACGCTTTCCTGAAGCAGCACCAGCCCTCTCCAACACCCGCCTCTCCATCTCCCCCTCCTCCTCCCACATCCTTTGCTTTTGGGCCACGAGGAGGCACTTACAGCAGCATCGTCAACAGCAGCTGCAGCAAGTGAGTCCAGATCCTACCTCCTACTGATTTCCCAGGCACTGAGCACTTGTGGAACTGTGCTTCACAGGGGGCATCTCTCTATTCTCGGACTCGTTTCCTCTTCCCATGGAAACTGCTCTTCTGCAGACATACCACTATGCATATCTTGCCTTGGTAGATTGGAAAAATGTGCAATTACATGAACTGTTGAGCTGTTATAAATATTTTATTGAATGCTAGTTTAAATTGCTGCTTTTTAAATCAAACTGCTGAAGTCCAAAACCTTACTCTTTTTTTACCCTCTTTTTTTTTGTGTTCTTTCTCACTTTAGTGAAACAAAAACCAAGCAGCCTAATGGTACCAAACATAAACTGGCAAAGGCAGCTTCTCTTCCAGGCAGGAATGGAAACCCCACTTTTGCTGCTGTAGCTGCAGGTTATGACAAAAGTCCAGGTACTAGAACCAGTTTGGATTTCTTAATAATTCCAAATATTTCCTGAATATTCTGTTATTTTGCTGGGGTTTATTTTACTCATTTTTTACATATATGTTCTCATAGGTGGCAGTGGTTTACCAAAGGTTTCTCCAAGCAAGACAGATGTTTCCAGCAATATCAGCATTTCCCACACAGTCGTTGACAGTGATGGCTCTGACAGGTAATTTTTATATTCTCTAGGCAAATACCTGTAACCTGAGAAAAGAAGATTGAACTATTAATGGCATTTTGAAGGGAGTGACAGAATTCATTCTGGTTAGATTTTTTTAAAACTATTTTTGAAGTCTAGGCACAGCATCTCTCGCCTTGCGGAAAAGTTTAGGAGTGGTGACTCAAAAGTAGAGAGAAGGGTGTTCTGTATGTGATGGGAGCTTTTTCCTCCTCATTCCAAGGAACTGAACAATCTTGTGTTCCTGGGCATGCACACAATGAGAAATCAGCTTGGCTCTCTCAGTACTGAGGAGTGTGTGCCACGGTCACTTGAAGGTTCTCAGGCAGAGTACCTTGCTGTACAGCAATGTCTTTCACTCCCGTTTGAACACCGAGACCAGAACTGTCCATGGGCTTTGTGCTTTCAGTAGGAGCAGGACAGAGCTGCACTCAGTCACATTCCCTGAGGCATATGTCTTTTCTGACATTTGGTTGTGAGGCCCTCAGGTGTGAAAAGCAGTAACCTTTCTGAAGTAGGAAAGAGACTTGAATTCAAGTTTCCATATGCAAAGGAATTGCTTTCTGACTGAGATTTGTGCATTGGAGTTTTCATTTGTTTTGGTTGATGTTTAACACTGGTTCCAGTTAACTGATCTGTTACTTTTAAGAAGCTTGTCCATGGGTATATTTGTATCCCTTCCAAGTGACTGTAGATTTTATCTGCTTGAGAAAGAAACTGTACTATGGCTTGGACTTCATGAGTTTTTTGAAAAACTGATCAAAAGAGCTACTCTCATGTTTGTTTGATGCTCATTCTACTGATTTAAGAGCACTGTGTCTATATTACTGTGTTACTCCAAGGTTGGTTTAGATGCAGGAAAATGTATATCACCAAAATCTGTTGTTAAAACCAAACCAAACTGATTTCCTAACTTCTTCACTATTAAATACTTATTTAGTGTATTTTTAACTATGTATTTTTATCTAGATATATAAAAATATATATTGCTAAACATATATACACAGATAAATTTGTATATAGATCAGTAAGTTAATATTGTCAATAGTACTGTGCTATTAAGTTGTGTATTGCCTTCCTGTTCCTCCATAAAATGTAGTTCAGGTTTGTGGAGTCCTATCAGCAATCCCAGCAGTCCTGATTTCACACCTCTCAACTCCTTCTCTGCATTTGGACACTCTTTTAACTTAACTGGAGGTGAGTTTTTCTCTTCAAATACTTTTCTGTATTCAAATACAGATAGAGAAATGTTGTGGCTTCATTCCACTGGTCTAAGTGGACACTAAGACAGTGTTTCCATCCTCACTCCTGAAAGGGAAGACTGTGTAGGAACATTTGATAAAAATTTGGTGATATATTCTGTGTTTTGCTGAAATCTCAGAGTGTTTGATGGGCTGAGAATGCTTGGGTTTGGAGTTTCTCTGTTGCAGTAAAATTTCTGGATTTTGGGGGTTATTTCCTTAGTTGTCATCTTCTCCATACCTCCCCCAAAACTTTACTGTAGGTCCCACAGATGTGCCAGGAGGCCTGTGTTTTCCTAAGCATAAACACCTGCCTAAAACCGTGGCTCTGTTAAGTGAGGCAGTGGCCCAACAGTCATGTTGCTTTCCTCTTGTGTTTTCCTGCAGTATTTGTATAGCTGCACAATAAACTGATGCATACTAAACCCAGCAATTAATCAATGTATTTAAATATTTGGCTGAACTTCCATAAATGTAATAGAAGTGACCAGGCATTGAGATTGCAGGGTGTGGATGCTCTGTGTACTTAGGAAGATTTTTGTACTTGGGCACCTGTGGTGTGTTATGAGGTGGCTGAAAAGATGATAAGCAAAGTAAACTTTAGATGTGGCATCGGTGTCTACTGAAAAAATGCTACTTACTACAACAGTTTGAGGTCTGCTGGAAATGCAAACAATGGCAGCTGCTGCTGTGGGATTTTCCTCTTCATCAGCAACACTTGGCACCCGTGGCTCTGAGGGCACCAATAAAATGCCTGGGATCAGTTCTGTGTGTGAGAAGCAGGCGAGCCACGACTGCTGGTGCTCCCTTTTCCTTTTCATAGCAGAGATGGGGTTGAGGCTGGGCACTCCCAGTGCTACCTCCTACCAGGAGTCACCTGGGAGGGGAGTGCTATAAGGCAAATGAGTGCTGCAGTCACAGAGAACTGCCAGGACTCTGAGTACTGCTGTGCTTAGGCTGGACTGAATTACCCACAGCAAGTGTTCAACTCTCTTTCCCCACTGTAACCATGACAAATTTTGTGGCCCTGTCTGATGCTGGTCACATGAGATGAGATGTGTATTATTTCATGACTTCTTGTAATATCACTGCAGCAGGACCTGCTAGAAAACTATGGGAAATAACTGTGAAAAGTATTGTTCTTGGAGAAAGAGGAAGAGTAATGTACTCATTTTTATTTCATTTTCATTTTAGAGGTTTTTAGCAAGCTTGGTTTAGCTCGATCAGCTTACGGCCAGGATGTTCAGAGAAACTGGAATGAATTCAATAATGTTCCATCATCCATCTGGGATCCTTCAGCTACAGATTCTGTACCCTCCTGGCCAACAAGCTCAAGTTCCCCAACTCATACAACTGCAGTAAGTATTCAGTCTATCCAATTACAGTGGTTTATTACTGTTTACCAACCTGTTCTGTATGTGCCATCTAATTTGATTCAGAGGAATCGGGGATGAAAAGAAATCAACTGAAGAATATATTCATATTGGTGTATTTAAGTTGACATGGCTGTTGGACAAACAGTTATTAGTCTCACTTGGGGATGATGAATCCATGTACACTGCTTCTCATAAAAATATTTCTCACAAAAGCGCCTTGCAGTGCTTACAAAAGTTTGTTCTGCTCCCACATCCTTCAGGTTTGCTCCTGTGCCGTGGCTGGACTCTGCATACATTACTCCCAGTTTGATGGACAATTGCAAAATAGGCAATATGATAACTTTCACACTTTGATTTTGCTTTCTGAATCCAGTATGGCACTTGTTTGTAAATTAACAAAAGGTCCCAAAAAAGCTATCTAAAAGACCTTAAATATATTCTTTTCAGTTTAGGAAAAAACACTAAAGGACTGAACACAAGGTGAAGTCTAAACTGATTACTTATTTCAATGAAGATTTTGAGTATAGCAAAAGGAGAAAATCCACAACTTCACAGATTGTAGTGCTGCCCTGTCATCCTTGTGTCAGACTAGAACTTATGCTGCAACAGCTGTCTTCACTGCCAGCTGAAATCCTTCCTCATGTTGACTTCTGAAAATGTTTTTGTAGTGAGTAAGAGGCAGTGTTTACTTCACCTGGGAGCAGTTCAGATGGAGTGGGGGAAGGCAGGGACAGGGGAAGCCAAAGAAGGTCACACAGCTTCTTATAGACACAGGCTTGTAGATCCTGCCCTTGTTATGTGGTTACAGCCAGAGCTGGAACCTCACTGAAGCTGTGTAAGGAAAGATGTTTGGATTTTGGTCACATGGAGGGCAGGTTTCTCAGCATTTGAGAGAGGGAGGGTTTAAGGACAACCAGAACAAGCTCTCTAGCTCTTAACTCGTATTTCCCAGCTGCTTCTGAAAAATATTTAGAAGTGTGCTTCAGGAAGCATCAAGATGGAAGCCAGACAAATGGTATAGAAGAAGTGTCAGGTACTCCATTTAAGTACTTTGATTTGGGAGGAGATACTTTAGGATCTTACTCAAGGAGAAGATCACATAATAAACAAGAAGCAAGCGGCAAACTGACTGAAATACTCAAAGCTGTTATAAATGATAGTGGTATTTTCAAGTGCTTATGGCAAGCCAGAACAGGAAAGCTTGGCTTTTCCTGTTACTGAGCCTCCTTGCCCTAGGTGCCTGATAAGAGAGCAGGTACCAGGCCAGGGCCCTGCCCTTTCCTCTGTTCTGGGACAAGGGCCAAAGCCATTGTTGCAAACAGCACTTCAGGCAGTGGCTTCTGTGTTACCCTTTTTTCTAGGAAGGTTTCTGGACAGTCGATTTTGGTGTTCTCCTTCCTTATTCCTCTTGCTTTCTCCTTGTATGCACAGCTCTGCTTCTGTGCTAAGTAGCATTTGTCTTCTGGATCCCATCTCCCCTCAGCCTTGCTGCCTTGCTGGTACTTGTCCCCAGGTTTCTTTCTATCCACATTCTCCTACTTCCCTGTTCCTGTGTTTCTCTGTGTGTAGTTCTGCCTGCCAGCCACTTTGTACCTCCTTCCAGCAGCCTTGAAAGGGCATAGCAGGTGCTCTTCTCTGCTGTTCTTTTCCAGGTTGCTCCTGATTTATGAGCAAGTGCCTTTCTGTCACGATAAGAGCAGATAGTTCCTGCCTCTTTTCTGCAGCAGGAAAGTGTGTAGACTTTTAGTGTGCTAGGATAAGTTCCCAAGCAGCAGAGTGAGTGTTTTCTGCTGTAGGTTTAGTAGTCTAATGTTGGTATAGCTTAAATGTAACCATTTATTTGTGACAGTAATACACTCTGACCCTAGTCTGGCTTAGTTTCTCAGTGACATTGGAGTGTCCTGATGTCATTGGCCTGGTTAACCCCCAAGTAATGCTCAGAATTCCTGTCCCGCTCCTGGTAGCAAATTTTGTAGTGTGTTAGCATCCATCCAGTTTCAGGTGTGATTAGACTGAACCTGTCTTCTTCATTCCAGAGCAGAGAATAAAAACCTAAAAGGAAGACATTTTCAAATTCTACCTTGTTTTCTTTCCTAAAGGGACTTTTATGTAAATCTTCAGTTGCAGGGTACACTGATACTGGTTAACATTTAGTGTGTGTTATCTAAGGGCAGAGATCTTGGGAACGGGTGCCCTATCTCCAGCCACTAAATCCAAACATAAGGATGTTTGTACCTGACAACAGCACTTAGTCAACAAGTCTGCTGCCTTTGGGTGTATCAAGTTTCCAGTATATTTGCAAATTGAATTTACAGCATATGTACATTAAATCTGTTGACCCTGGGTTATGTAGTGCCAGAAGCCCCCATGTAGCAGGTTGTGTGCTAATATTAGCAGAAAGCTATGCTAACCTTTCTCATCTCCATCTTTGGCTGTTTCCGGGTATCACTTCCCCCACACCACGGGTCAGGTTCCTCTGCTTGCTGTCTGCTACTGTTCGGGCTTTGGTAAAATACAGGTGACAGAATCTGAGCCATGTGTTTTCTAGGCTTGCTGTACCTGTCCAGTATATGCCAGATGCATTTGTGACATGCTGGAACTCACCTGCATCTGCACCATGACCATTTGTCAGAGACTCCCAAGTGTCTTGAGCCAGGAGAGACTTTATGGAATTCAGTGATAAATGGCCAGTTGTCCTATCATCTCTCTCTTCATCTGGAGAAATTTGGGATGGGGAAAAAGTATATACTGGGAATATGGAGTAGGTACAGTGGTACTGAACACAGGTAGATTCATCCAAAACAGACAAGGTCTGACGACAGGGAGATAAATTTGCAAACAGCAAAAAAGATGAAAAAAGGACTTTGCTGTTATCTTCCATTGCAACTTGAATTTTTTTGCTTTTTTGAGACTTCAACCATGTTTATCTACCTCATTCTAACTAGTTTGTTTAAGCTTAAGTGTTCTGGCCCTTGTGTGTTGAATACTCATAGTGCTTAAATTAGCACTGGAACAGGGACGTTGTCACTGAGAAGATTTTGAGTATAGCAATGTAACGCCCTGCAGCCCACACAGCTCCCAGAGCATTCGGCTGCAGGAGCAGTGTGGTTCCTCTGGGCAAGCTCTTATGAAGGGAGGTCAGAGCTCTGTGTGGCAGTGAGGATGGAAGGGGTTCCAGGGCAGGCTTCTTGTTGCTGCTGCTCAGATACTTTTCTTTTGTGGGGGCTGTAAACAAGGTGGAAATTGAGGCTTACCAACCTGCCACTTACCTTGCTCTGTCTTTACTGCAGTCAATCCTGGGCAACCCCAGTGGCCTGTGGTCTACCACTCCATTCAGCAGTTCCATTTGGTCAAGTAACCTCAACAGTGGCCTTCCCTTCACCACTCCAGCTAACGCGTTGTCAGGCATTGATCTCATGGGCAGTGAAAACTCTGCCGCTGCTCCGCCGCCACCCGCTGCTGCCACCGTTGCCAATCCTGCTGAAGATATGGGACAGACCTACAATCCTTGGAGAATTTGGAGCCCAACAATTGGAAGAAGAAGTTCAGATCCTTGGTCAAATTCACATTATCCTCACGAGAACTAAAGCAAAAAGAAAGAACTCCTATCCAGGTCACAATACAATTCTGAATACAAATTTTTGAAACGTCATTTTTGGGCCGTTGCTTCCTCCAGCCCCACTCCCCTGTCAGTCATGCTTTCATCACTCGCTCCTTTTTAAAGTCTGTCCTGCAGTATGGTAGTGTGAGATTGCAGATAAGCTTGGAAATGTCTGGGTGTGGTCACAAATCCCAACTATGGCTAAAGCCTGTAAATATGAACAGTTTCACTGGTTTCATATTTTACCATCTGCCATCTTTATTTAGGAAACAATTTGAACGCTAAAATGGTCCTGGCATGCAATACTTTCATGAAAAGTTTGGGTTTTTAAATTTTTTTCCAGTGTTATCCTCCAAGTTCTAATTTAAAATCAAAAGGCACTTTGTGCTAAAATGCAGAGTATTTTTTTAAAATAAGGCTGTCTTTGTTAACACAGGTTGTAAGAATGTAAAAAAGGAAAAAAAATCAACAAAAAATACCAACAAAACCAACACAAAACCTTAAGAGCAAAGTGGCTGAATGTAAGAGCATTCTGTTGAGACTGTAATACACTTTATGCTGTTTGTACATTTGTAAACCTGAATGCATTTTTAAGTTGAAGTGAAATGCACACAGCCAAGACTTGTGCAAGAAACAAGATACCATGTGCATTTCTTACAGATACAACTTTGGGTTGTACTTTAAAATAAATATGCTTTTTTCAAGATTTGTCTGCTTTCTCTTCCCCTTGTGTTTTCTGAACTTGTGTCTGCATGACTCCACTTGGCACAGCCTTTGGGTCAAAATCTACTGCACACAGAGCCCGTGTTACCAGAAACTTCACTGCAGATGGAACCTGGCTTCTCAACAGTGTGTGGGTTTGTATTGCAGCAGAGAATAGAAACTGTTTGCAGGGTTATGCAGTGCCACCCACTTGAAAATTCACTGGATAGCAAAAAACTGGAAAAAAGTCTACATTCTTGAGTTTCCAGGTGTCAGGCATGAGAGCAGCTGCTGTTTATGCTACTCCCATAGCTTTGTAACACTGTTCTTGCAGGGGTCTGAACAAGAATGTTGCTATTCTTAGGTATGATTTATCTGTCCCTGTAAGGTGCCTGTTTCCATTCATTAACAGTAAGACAAGCCCCAGTGACTACATATATTCCTCTGAGCTGAATCCAAGTAAAAATAACCCTTCCCTTGCCAGAAAGCATTAACAGACACTAACACTTGTAAATCTACTTATGACTCAGTGGCACTGCTACCAATTTACAGCAGCAGATGTTTAGCAGAATCCATACAGTAAAAGAGTAAGAACTGTATATATTAGTTAATACTCCTTCTAGCATAAAGGTTTTGTATGCAACAAAATATGAGTGTCCCATGTGTTTAACCAAGGGAGCCCTTTTCCAGCTTGCTTTATGTGAATGAATTCCAGGTGTCAGGCTGCTGCCTTCCTGTTGCCACCAGCAGAAGCTCAGAGATAAAGTTCTCTTGAATAGGAACCTGCTGGAACTCCTTTGTTCTTGAAATTTGAGTACTTCTAGAGCCACACAAGGTCATGAAATGTTCAACTTGGATTTGTATGCAATTTCCCTCTGAGTAACTGAGCAAACAAGTCTCTTACTGCATGCAAATAGAGAATAAACAGTTAAGCTCCTGACATGCCAGGGCCTGCTTCTCTGCAAATGGAGCTTGGGAGGATAACTAGCAGTAACTTCAAGGTGAAAAGAGCTGCTTAAGGTCATATGCCACCTCTTTTACCCAGCAGGTGTTTACATTGGAATTGATTCCATGGAGGATAGAAGCAGAAATTAATTCTGAAATGCTAATAGTCTGCAGTGGTTTAATCAGTGAGGGTAGGAATAAAAAATTCTGGTTTAAGAACATTTCCTTTTGAACAAGACAAGGCAAAACACAAGTAATTTAGATGCCTTTCCCTGACCCACCCATTCCCCCCAAGTGTGAGCCATTCCCAGCCCACAATGCAAATAACCTTGGCCACTATTAAAATATTCTTAGTTCTTGTTTTAGAAGAGCTTCCCCTTGAGCACCAGTTCCAGTGAAACCATAGTGAACTATGCAGATCTTTGACACACAGATTTCAGTTTCCTAAGAGGGGAAAAATCATGTCTTTCTCCCAAGGGAAATATCTGAAGCCTGAACAGTCCCTGAGCTTCCTGTCTTGCTTCTGCAGGGTAATTTTGGAGAGCACCTGCAGTTTGTGTTGCCTACTTAAAGAAAGCAAAAGAGCTGCCTTAAAGAGAAGCCATAATTGCAATTGACAAGAATTTGGGTGAAATAAAATCTAGGCAAAAGTTTGGTATAACTAAAGAAACTTCTTGTATTTGTGTGGCAAGTACACGTTCAAGATGGCTCTTGCTGCTTCTTCCTGAGGTACCTACTCTCCAGCTTCTACAGTCTAGTCACTCTTGACATGCACTGAAAAATCCCTCAAGCAGAGGGTGAGGTGAGAGAAGCATCCACCATCACAGAACTGGGGAGAGGACAGACCTCTTACGATCTTATGATGAGGTAAAAATAAAAAGGAATGAGATTTTGACAAAGCACTTGCAGTTGTGCATAAAAATCTACATGGGGTTGAAAATACTGCAGCATGCTGGGAGGACAAGCTGAGTGTGGGGAAATGTTAAGGTCAAAAGCTGGGCAGCAAGGTGACTGCAGTGTGAAAAAGACTGAAGCTCAGACACAGGGGAAGTTCTGTCTGGATTAAAAAGACCAGAGGAAAAAACATCTTAATGTGCTCAGAAGACAGGCTGTTGTGGAAACCATGGAGCTCACAGCCCTTTGGATAATTTAAAACATTTCTTTGGAGCAGAATCAGGACCAAACTGCCGTGAGTCAGCTCTACTCCTGTAGATCTGGAAACTACCAGGAGTGCAAAGCTCCCAGCAAGGAAAAGAATCAAGAGAAACAATTACCATTAATTTTGGCAATTATTTTGGTGCTCCTGAAAGACAATTCCGTTCTGCCAGTGCTGAGAAATAGACTAAAAGCCTAAAAAGTTTCTGGCCTGGAACTAAAATCAGGAAGTCTGAGGTTGGAAGTATGACCCTAACATGAAATTAGTTTAATTATTATGACCTCTATTTCCAAAAGCCCTTGGAAGATATTAGATTCTTTATTAAAGTGTAAGGCCATATCAGAACAGGATATACCGTTCCAATCAAGGGACAGTGTTTATTTCATAGATGCAGACATGCTGGGCCCAGCCCTGGCTGCAGCTCAGTGCAGGACGTGGCTGAGCCACTGGCCTGTGAGGGAAACACAGAACTGGGGGAATCTCCAGGGCAAGGCAGGGTGAGAATGTGAGTGAACAGCAGATTCCCAGCACTGGAGCACAGTGGTGAAATCGTACAGAAGTTGTGCTCTGCACTTGAGCTGACAATGAGCTGTGCCTGACTGAATGAGAGGTAAAAAGAGGAGTACACAAACTATGAAGCTGTCTTGCTCTGACACTATTTCACCCAGATGTTTTAAGTATAGCTTTAACTGGGCTTTGTCTGTTTTCCCAACCTTTAATTATGAGCAAGTTTTCTGAGCTCCAGTGTTTTGGCCTTATGAAACAATGACAACTGCAGCTCTCAGTGAGTCAGTTTGTTGGAAGAGGGATTGAAAATAACCCAGCTTCTACTGTATGGCTGGTGCAACAGGAAGAGCATTCAGTCACCTTGTGTTAAACAGGTTCTGCTTCAAAACTGAGTCTTTTGCCCTGAGCCCGTTTTTGTCTAATGCCACTCAGTGATGGACTTCATGTTCAGCTGGTGCTTTAGTCACATACATGCTGAAGCAGCCTTCAAGATGTCTGGATCAGCACACTCTTCAGCTGCCCTCTGAGCACAACTTCTAAGCATGCTTGCTGCTACTAATGTGCTGCTTCATGCTGTGTAATCCAGCAGCAAGCAGGGCATGACCTTTTTAATGTGGATATATATAGAGAGATACAGATATATATGGAACATGAGGACAGTCCTGGACNTTTTTTTTTTTTTTTGAGCAGAACTGTGCAATGGTAGCTGCTCAGATCCAAGGACATCAGCTGGATCAGCTGATCTTAAGCAGCAGATTGCATTGTAGCAAGAGAAGTGCAGAGAGCAGAAAGAAGTGTCAACATAGATTTTATGTCCACTTCCTAAGAAAATCCCTTTGAGGTGTTTCTGTCAAGCTGGGATCCCAAACAGCAGTCCTCCAGAAAGGACCCTGTATCTGGAAACTGAAAATCTGAAAATTCACTCACTATCTCTCTATTTGCCTATTGTGAAGCAAATGTTTGAGTCAGAGTGTCATTAGCACTGGATAAAGTGGGATCTTCAGGAGGTACACTCACTCTCCTGAAGTTTTTACCAGATAACACTCAAGCAGTCCTTGAGTGGCAGCAGGAAGTGAGTGGGATGTTCTCACACTGCAGGAACAAGCTTCACTCTTGCAAGCTGTGAAAAATCACAGCTCAATTACTTGCCCTAAACAAGCCAGAGCATCTGGAGTGTAGCATCCATAAGACAGAAAAAAGGGAAGGGCACCAAGGGGGTGGGTGGAGAGATAATTAAATAGATACAGGCTGACCATTTTATAGTTAAGGGACCAATAAAATATTCCCAAAAGAAAAGAAAAAACCAAACAGCACAAAGACAGGCCCAAACCAAAACCAATTAGCTATTCTGGAAGGTTTCCTGAGTTTTTTTTAGTATGACTCCATGGCAGGATGAAAGCACTTGTGTTTCAGCTTAGTTACAAGAATCTTGCTGGGAAACAAGTGTACCAGGGAAGCAGCACCTGGAGAAGTTTCTGCTTATCCAGTATCAATTCCTGGCCCACTCTGGAGTTACTGTCAGGGAAGACACTGCTCACCAGAGAGAGGACATTAACCTGCTTTCTGGCTAGGTAGGACACAAGAGAAGCCAGTGAGGATGGCCCACTGCCTGTCAGGAGGGAAATACGCAGAAACTGGAATCAGAGGAGAGACTGAAGTGCTCCTTCAGTTGCTTCCTGGAAGAGGCAAGGACTTTTAGCCCCTTTGGCTTTCCATCGCCCTTCTTCCTGCTCTAGCCTGTCCTTATCAGTCATTTAATTACCAGCAAAATCCTGCCAGCACTGGACTCTGACAACAAAGGATGAAGCAGGCCCCTAAAAACTACAAAACATTCTTCATTAAATGGGTATGACTCAGCTTACAGCTCATGGGGGAATTCCTGATGTGCTAGAAATCTTTTGGGACAAGAGTAATTTTAAGGAATATTCATTTATGTCTTATCCTAAACCAGAAGTTTATTTCTGTGAGTTTTCAATGCTGGTCTGGTTGCCAAACCTAGCCCACATTTACCCACCTGCCAAATTCCTTTCTGTAGCTGAAGACTGGATCTCCAGTTCAAGGAAGGGGTGGGGTAAAAATCAACAGATCTTAAGAACACATCAGTAGTATCTTAACTCTTCAGTTGAACTGTGCCAAGGCCATGGCAGAAAATATTATATTAATGCTTTGAAATAACAGGGAGGCACACAAGGAATAAAACAGTTCAGCTGAATTTAGCAACTTAGTGAGAAATTCAGATTTCATGTGCATGTAAGGAAGGGAGGGTGGAAAAAAAGAGGTTTAGATTGGCTATCAGATAAAAACTTATTCATGAAGAGTTGCCAAGTATTGGAACAAGCTGCTCAGGGAGCTGGTGGAGTCACCATCCTTGGAGGTATTTAAAATATGTGTTGCACTTGGGGACATAGTTTAACGGTGGACTTGGCAGCATTAGGACAACAGTTGGACCTGATCATCCGAGAGGTCTTTTCCAACCTAAATGGTTCTGTGGTTCTCTTTCTGTTAAAGGTGGTCCTTCCTCTGAAGCAGCTGAACTCAACATTTTAAAGAAATGATCCAAGTGGAAAACTCATTACAGCTCAAACAGAAACCAAACATCCATGCTAGGACCCTCAGCACTTATTTCGTGGTTATGAGGAAATTAATTTCAGATGTGAAAATGTGAGAGCTTGGCACTGGCTGAGTCGAACCCACAGCTGCAGGTATGTGGAATGAGAATGAGGCACATTGTGAGCTGACTTAGTGCCCTTGCATTGATCAACTGCATGCAAAAATCCATATGGTGCAGTTATTAGAACAATAAAAACTGAATATTGCTCAGGTCAGCAGATTCAGCACCAGAGAACTTCAGAAAATGGACAGTATTTGTCCTGACTTTGTAATTTAATGGAGCCTCCTTGTGAAAAGACTTATTTGGTCTATACAGCAATAATAACTCACAGGGGGAAAAGGCTTATAGGAACTCTGATTAAATCAGCACCCTGGAAAACACTTCCCCATACTCAATAAATTTGAGTAATGCCATTTCCTCCCTTTGCAGAGTGAAGAATGAGAGTTCCACTGTTAGATCAACAGCCCCCCTCTGTGGCTGCAAAAAGCAATCTGTACATCACAGCAGTGCTAGTGGCCTTAGGATTTCCTCTACAGCTTTTCCTGACACCTTGAAAAAAAACATTTCAGCTTTAGTAGTAGGATTTTGCTTTAACTAGTTGTGCACTGGGAAAATTAACACTTCTTATCCCACTGCCAGGCTACACAGCTGCCATTCCTCAACAGTGATGTGCCACGAGTCCTAAAGCGAGAGGAACTGGAAAGTTCTTGCAGTTCAACAGGGAAAGTCCAGAAACCAGGGCAAAACCCAGTCACAGCAGGCTTTTACTTCTCTTCACAACATGCAAGGCAAGCCTAATGCAGTCAAACTATTTATTTCCTGTATTTATTCTGATACTTCTTTCATCAAACTATCTAAAAGGAACAACTTTTATTTATTTCCTCTTCTACATAGGTGTAGAAGGTGTTTTTCTATATCTGCTCATCACACAAAATTATTTCCCCACCTTTTTAGTAATATTATTCACCAATTTTGTATTCTCTAAATAACTATCACTCTTGTTTATAATATGAAAACAAAAGCAGTGATCATATTGCTGATATATATGTCCAGAGCCTGACAGTAGACAGGAATGTATCAATAAAATAAAATCAATAATAATAAAAACCACCAACAAACAAAAAAGTTACAGTATATGGATGAGCCATCATCTTTCTGGTTAACTACTTCCACCATAGAGACCAACCCAGAAATTAGTTCAAGTATTCTATCCCCCATTGGCATAAACGTCATAAGCCTCATCTTCTGAGGACTCAAATGGTGAGAGCCCAAGAAGAAATAAAGAAGTGAATACTCAGAGAAGGGGAAGTAGAGATGATGTGACACAGTGGAAAACACCATAATGGCACTAAATAAATCAACTGAGAGCTAACACTTCTTCACAAACACACTTCCAAAAATGCAAATCATTAAAAAAAATGGTGCAAATGCATGTGGAAATTCCATGCTATATTTACTCTCCCCTTCCACAGATATAAGGGAGAAGCCACTGTCCAGACAGGATGTGAGATAGGGCTGGGTTTCCCTATCTCAAAGTACAGATATTTTGAGGTTTATGATTCTGGTTGGTAAGTCTCAAATCTATTTGGTTGCTGAACCTTACCTATTAACTGCCTGTTTAATTAAATAATTCTCACTTCTGTGCCTGTCCAAGGAGGACCCAGAAAATGAGTTTCTCTGGCCCCTGTGTAGCCTCACCAGCAGACCAGCACTGCTCATGAAGTGCAAGCCCCACTGCAAGAATCCTGTTCATGGACGCAACATTTGGGCCACAGAAACAAACAAGAGGTTGCTTCTTGCCTTCACCCCAAACTCTGAGAAACAGGTAGCTAACCTAGGATAAATTCACTTCAAGAAGCCATCTGTCCCTGGAAATGCCCCATGGCACTCATCCTGCCTGCCTCACTGACAATCCCTGCTGGCAAAGTGAGAAGTCACTTTCCCATCTCTCCACTCAGTAAAATTCCCACTGATTTCTCACAACCTAAATCGGCAGCACTTCACTGCCTTACTGAAAAAGCCACCTGGTGCTTTTGGAGCTGCTTTCTGAGGATGACTGAGGGAAAGGGAGAGAAGCACAGACCAGAAAAAGAAGAGCCCAGTTTCCACCATCCTGTGCAACAGCTGATGCAGTGAAGCTGCAACAAGGATTTGGAGGGGAAGGACGGTGCCTGCTGGTGATGGATTCCTGAGGAGTGCAAAGCATGGGAGAGCAGGGAACAGGCAGCTCTCAAGGATTTTGTCCACAAGCCATGTTTCTCAACCAGGTGTGACAAATGTGGCTGGGGTAAGGCTGTGACTGTGCCAGCAAGGCCAGAGATACAAATCCCCGTCTCTATTCCCAGCACTGAGGTGAGAGAAAGAAAGCCAGGGTGAGGTGAATCTCACTGAGAAACTCCTCATTAGTAATTCCTAATATAGACAGCCTTGGGAAGCTCATCAGGCAACTGAGGCATTTACAAGTTGGGCAAGCTATAGCTTGCAAGAGTCCTTTGTGGACTGAGTCAGAGTGGTTCTTGCAAAGCTTTGCTGATGGCAGCAGTGGAGCCAGAATCTGGAGTGGGCAACTCACTGCAGATCCAGCCACACAGCCAAGGATGAAATGTGGACTTTGTGTGCTGAGTCAGCCCGTGGTGCCACACAGGACCAGTCTAGAAACACATAGCAAGCACAAACTTTGCCCATTTCCTCAGTAAATAAGCACTCTACTGGCTGATATTTCTTAATAAACTTTATTCTAGTTCTTGCCATCAGCCACATCATCCAAAGTTATCCAATTCCAGAGACTAATCCTACACAAGTATTGAAAAGCTGTATTTTCCACACAGCAAGTTCACTTTTTTTGAAGAACTAGAAGTTTCATGAGAGAATTCTAAATCTAACAAAGAACTGAGAAAAGTCAAAGAGACTCCTCTTCAGCCATTTGCCTACCAACCTTGAAGTTGTGGATATGGCCACAGCATTTCAAGGGAACGCCCACTCAAACACCCACTCGCTGATACTTGAAACTAAAGCTGATTGAAAATACAAGTTTGTGTGCTGTGAAAGAAAGTCCTGACACACTCATGGGAAATTTGGTCAAAACATAACGTGAAGAACACAGAATGAAACACCACGGTTAGAGGAACAAAATGGGGCAGGAATACCCCCAAATGAGAGAGTTCTGCTGCCAGAAAAAATACAGAAAAACCCATCAGAAGGACATCATCTCATTGGTAGCTAATGAATGCTATTCCAGACCTGACAGATGTCTCTCAAACACTTAGGTAGCTTCACCTCAAGTTCACTACAAACCTAAAACATGAAGGGCATTTTATCAACATTTTCAGAGCATTTCTAGAGCAGCAAGTAGTCTCAATGATTTCAACACTTGGTTCTAGTGCCATCATCTGTCTCATACCAATATCAGTTGGTGGCAATTTAATCTTGAAATACCTAAAAAAAGTTAATTATTTCAATATTGCATTTCAGAACTTCTCACATCTGTACTGTATGCTAACAGCAGCATTTTGAGACATGGCTACAATTTAAGCAATTTGTAGACACATAGTAAGAGCACTTAAAAGCTATCTTGTCTTCATGTAAATACATTTTACATGCTGCTCTTAGAAACTCCAAACTTTAACTTGCCTCCATTTCAAAATGGAAATTGCAGGTGCCACCAATATGCTGAGCCAATGGAAAACTAAAAGAAAAGCAGCCACCAGAGTATGATCTTTGGGATGTTTCACTTCAGTGCAGGATCTAACAAACACTACAACAGGATTCTCAATTCTGCCAGATTACATGATACTACATTCCCAGCATATTTCCACAGGAGATGCTGCAGAGTAGGAGAACGGATGGTCTGTGCTGCCAAGCAGCCCCTGCCCACGAGGAGTGATGTTTGTGGGCACCACACCACCAGGCCAGTCTCATCTCCACAGCAGCCTCCTTCCCTCCCTCC